>OX421457.1:29727426-29777426 GCA_949126865.1 Montipora capitata | reverse complement strand
TTCATGGCATTCTCCGCAAAAAGGTTAAAAAATGTCGTCCATTTTTGCTTTCCTTTGCAACAAATTTCACTTGCAAAAAATCAATGTCAGCACTGAAACTAGTCAAACTGGTTCTTTACTGTACAATATATAACCAAGTGTACAAAAATTACCTGTACAATATCGTGGAATATTTGTACTCACTTTGAGCGTTTTCTGTACAATAACTAATACAGTTGGATAATAAATGTAATAAGTAATAATTATCATAAGCCAATGGACATAAAACAAACTACACATCTATTTTGAAAGATTTTACAATGTTGCAGAAATCAAGAGGCATACTACCTGCTCAAGTTTCCGTTCTGTTTCTATATCCACTCCTCTTTCTCTCAGCCTTTCATTCAGCTTGTTTATTTCCTCTAAAATCAGATACAAATATACAAACTAAAAGGTGAGCCATTTTTAGCATACAACATACTAACGTGCAAGGTAACATACCACCCATACATTGCAGGTGTTGGCAATCAGTCAACCACAAATTAAAATAATTATTGTTGCTCCTCTTGTTCTCTCACTGACAAACCAGACTTAATTCCACTCTGACATTTTAGCTTGTTGTAGACACTTTCAGTCTCTACCAATCACATTTACACGTTTATCACATTTACACATTTATCAGATTTACACATTTTACACATTTATCACATTTACACATTTATCCCATTCCTAAGTTTTTTAGTAAGGCTAAGGTGACCCCACTCATAAGAGATGTTATCCCTCTGGTCACTCAAGTTAGCCATGGCTACACATTAAGATCTGGGTCAGCTAGAGATGTAAAAGTGAACGCGCCTACTGAAAGGTTCAATCAGGAGTTTTATCACCATGCGCTATGTTTAAATGTATGTGACATATATACATTGTAATTTTACTGTTTGACCCCTACTGTAATTCAGCTTTTGCTGCGAGGGTACGATGAATAAACTATACTTCTAACTATACTTCTAACATTCAATAACTTACAGCACATGTAGCAAACTTCAGAACTTAAGCTAAACACAAGATCAAAACTGAAAAATTATAACACTGGTACCTTTCATTCTCTGTATCTCTCCCGCATGGCTCTCCCTTTCTTTCTCCAGCTCTATCACTGTATTCTTTAAATGGTTTACTATCTGTTACAAAATGAAACATGATTACAATATTATTACTACCTACAACGAATCAAAAATCTGTAATCAAGCCTAGAAGTTCTGATCTTTCCTGGAGAAAGTTACAGTACTGCTTAAAAGTAAGTTACCAGTCTTGCTTAGTGACAAGACTCTCATCTTGTGAGAATCACTGAGGTGGCAAGATCGGCATAAATTTAAACGACCAAATGATGCTCTTGTCAAGAATGAAACATGAATCAAAAAAGAAATTTTACTGATTGAGTAATGTTTTGTTTTTTACTACGGTGGCATTGTAAACAGCTATCTGTGAAACTCTTGAGGAACTTAAAGTTTCTCAAGAATTTCAGTGCTTTCCTGAATCTCCCTATCAAATAGAGCTAATTTAGACAGTCAGTGCCAAATAACAGCTGTTTAATGCCCACAGTACGGCAAAACACTTTTTATGGTTCTATTAGCTACATGTACAAAGCTGGTCTTAGTCAGAACCTCAAGATGTGCTCCTTTCCCTTTGTCCTTGGCAAGAAGACAGTGTGGTCTGGTTGTTAAGGCAATGGATTTGTATTGTTTTAACCCTGCTCTGTCATATTTGGTTGCTCAAATTTAATCAAGCATGCTTGGGCTCATGTGTTCCTGCGGAAGGACTTGATGAACTTAAGAGTTCTCTTTATCAGAGATAAACCAGTGCTTGCAAGTCAGCCCATTTTCTTCCTGCAACGGATTGGCTTGATCAGAGAACTGTATATCAAATTTCATTGCTTCACTGATTTAGAAATTACTGTACTTGTAATTTGCAACTTATTCCACAAGGTTACAAAATGTTCACACAGAGAGCTTTCTAATATTTCAGCATTCCTTAGACTTGCCAAGAAATGAGAGATAGTTTGAATAGAGCAGGCTCACCAACCAGGTAGTTTATGGTGTTTAATTAGCTCTTTTCCTGGCTTCATAGTGGGTTACAGGTCAATAATTTTTATTAGACCAGAAGGTTTAAGTCTCTTGTGACTTAAAGAGCATATTACATGGCCGTACATGTGTGGAGATACAAAATTTCTCTCTGAGTGTTGAAAAATATTTCACAAGTGAGCACACTGAATAAGTGAAATACTTTTCAACACCAATGAAATACCAAACCATTTCACTTTAATATTTCTTGTAGTCCTAATGTAGAACAGTGGTATGATTTATTATGCAACCACATCAATGGTGATCTTTTGAAGATATCATGTTTTTGTGCAAATTCTCAACTTGTATTCCATTGACCTTGTTTATATAATAAAGATATTTACTTCTTTTCTGATGTTGTCCATTTGTTGTTAGTTGAAAAATTATTATGATTACCTCTGATTGTTGCTCAACTCTTTCAAACAGAGCATTGACCAAAGCAGGAGATGCCTGACTGGATGTTACACCAGTTGTTATGCCAACAGTCTTTACTGAACTTTGTTTATCCCATGGCACAGTTGATGGTCTTGACATTTGAGACCTGAAGTTACCTGGTGTGTAAAGGGAACTCAAGGACCCTGTTGATAAATAATTTTTGATAAAGTTCACTTGTGCCTAGGAAACGGGTGACCAGACATGAATGCTAACAGTTTTCAATCTTTCCACAGCACCACTGACCCTACTATCGCTAAAATCAATGGGACGTTTCACATGACTCATATCAGAGTATTAGACCTGAAGTGAGTTGTTCTCTCCAAGCCTATTGATAAACTGTCGGTTAACTATCATGACACAAATGTAAAGGTTTTGCACTCATTTACAGAAACTACAGTCCAACCATTGTTGACATTAGGGAGGGTTTAACTCCGTGGACCTTTTATTCGGTCAGTGTAAAACGCAGACTGCAGACTGCAGACTGCAGACCGGGGGTAAAATGCAGACTAAGGTTATAATTTAACTGTTGAAAAAGCCCAAAGCCATTAGAGAGGCCCTGACAGGGTAAATTCCGACAAGCGACATGGCCCAAAAAGTAGCGACAGCACATAAAATGAAATTCCGACAAGAGACATCCTTTCCCAGCAAAATTCCGACAGTGACATCAAGGAGTGATTTTAAAATTCAGACAAGCGACATGCAACACCCCCCCCCCCCCCCCCTTATCAGGGCCTCATTAGAAATGCTAACAGTTAAGCCTAAATATTGTTTTAGGCCTAAATAGGCCTAAGGTTAGCATTTCTAAGGGGTTTGGACTTTTTCAACAGTTACGTTGTAACCTCAATCTGCATTTTACCCCTGGGTCTGCAGTCTGCGTCTTACACTGACCGCCTTTTATTACATTTTTTAGCGGTCAGGTTCCACTTGACACATTGAAAAGAAAAGGTGAACCCATTGAAGTCTTTCCCTTACGTTCGGTGTAAAGAACAGTGTGTATGAAGACAGTCAGATCAGATTGACATCCACCAAAAACCAAAGTGGCAAAGGCGGCAAATTTCCAGTATCAGAGCGGATGTTTTTTCGATTTTTGGTCATGCTCTTACAACACAAAGTAATCATCTTGACTTGATACCATTTAACGGTCAATTAGAGGTGACATACACTCACCTCCATAATGGTTTCCACTTGAGCGGCCCAACACTTTTGTTTTATTGGAAGGATGCAAACGGTCCTAAATAGTTTATAAACAAAACAATTACGACCAAATCCAGCACTTTCGGTGTTGCACTACGCAAAGAGTAAAAAGACAAGATGAATTTTAAACATGCAAAGATAAGGAAAAAGAAAGTGAAGTAACGAATTTTCGTTGTCGGTAGGTCGGTTGAATTGGCGTTACTGTAAAGGAATGTGTGACCAATCGACTCACAAGACAGATCAAAACAGAAACCAACTAACTCGAACTCTCGCTAAATTTGTCTCTGTTTCACGGACAATCGAGGAAAATTTGTCTTCCCATTCCATAGCTCGGCGATCGGATAAAAACAAGCGAAGACAGACTTCGTTTGTTTACTATGAAGCAAATTATTACAACAGGAGACCTCGTTCTCAGGAGACGCCGTTTGTCACGTGGTCACTGCTCCGGGACTGGGGGACGGGACCTCCCAACTTCAAAATCTCCCATGGCAACCATCCAAGTAATTTGGTTTCTGCTTTTCATAATTCAAATGTCAGCCGTTTTGATATTTAGCGATGAATAAGTGTTTTGCGTTTTAACTTTTGGCACTCCGTGGAATATTCTCGTCATCAGCGGGCCCTATTATTTTCAAGCTAGACCGCGCTTGAGCATCGGGCTGTCATGCGGGAGGTCGAGGGTTCGAACCCCAGCCGGATAAACACTCAGGATTTTAAAATAACAGAGGAGAAAGTGCTGCCTTTCTAATTATATTACATCCGCAAATGGTTAGACTTTCAAGTCTTCTCGGATAAGGACTATAAACCGTAGGCTCCGTCTCAAATATATCTTCTATGTTCATAAGTTTCCTGTGGGACGTTAAATTAATAAAGAACCCATACAGTGTTCAAGAAGAGTACGGGATCAAAGTCCCCGGTGTTGCTGTCCTGTTCTCTCCAGCAGATCGGTGGCCGGCTGGAAGTGATATCTCTAAAAAGTCTTATGGTGTATGAGGCTTATGGTGTAAGTCAAAAAAGAACTTTGCCGAGTGCTGGAACATGTAGATGTGGACGACGTTTTATTGTAACTTCCCCGTTAACCGTAATGCTCTTCAAATATTAGCTAAAGATATAACATACTCCTTCAGCTTCAAATCAACCTACCGGTAGCTCTTTTTCGTTCTTGATAGTTGCGGGATCCTTCACTGCAATCCGGTGTCTCTATTTTGTCATGCTGGTCCTTGCTTATGGTGTTTTATAGGGTCACATCGGATGATCAAGTGCCGACGCCCGGCTGACGCAAATAATAATATTTTCATTGCGGAAAATAATTGCAATTAAGGACGTTCGCGCCCAAAACGTTCCCACGTACAGATTTTTTTTAAACTTGCCACGCAGAAAGGTAATGATCTACTTTTGCCAAAAAGGCAAAAAAAATGGGGGGTCACCGAGCTCGTTTTCGAGATCATGAGGTGCATTTTTAGAAGATTGCGTTACTTTAAGACGATCTTAGCTTACAACTGTCAGCAATAAAAAAGCTACATGAGTGAAATTTAGATCAGGTAAACGTACTCAGTTCAACATAACTAATATAACTAAATTAACCTTTGCAACTGATGTCTTTTTCTGAGGTGAAATAGACCTTGAAAAACGAGACATATTAGTCTAAGAAAGAAAACTTCGGTCGCACGAGAGCACATTTATAACTTCTCACGTACAGATTTTGTTTGTTTTTTGTTAAAATGGACAAAATCAGAAAAGGAAGTGATCTACGGAAAGAAAAATGGGGGTCACCGAGCACTCAAGAGAGTAAAATCGCTGCGAAGTTCTCAAAGCGATTGTCTATTCGCACTGTCACGCCATTGCGTGACACTTCCGAGAAGACCTGGGTCCACAGCTATCCCATGATGCCACATACTTTCATGTTCCATTCTTGTGGAAAATTTTTGCGCCTTTAGCATCGTGTTTACCTGCGTGGTCTACGATGCATGACGTGTGCGTGACATGTGCAAAAAGATGCGCAGTAGCAATGGGCGCGAACGTCCTTAACTTCTACCAAAAAATCATAGCTATCTGGGGCCGGTTGCTCGAAGCCTGGTTAGCGCTAACCGTTGGTTAAGAGGTATCAAAACCTATAGCTTTTCATGGTTTTTAACGCTGGTTTAATAGCGCTAACAATGCTTCGCGCAACCCGGACCGGGAGATAAAATAAGAATAAAGCCAGGGTCCGAGCCAGGTTTCGAGCCAGGATCCGAGCCAGGAATAGACCTAACCTAACCAATTCGAGACCTAACCCAACCGAGAGATTCGAGAATAAATAGCGGAGAAAGCTCATCCTAGCTCGAATCCTGGCTGGAATCCTGGCTCGGATCCTAGCTCGAATCCTGGATCGAAGTTTAGGTATCCTCCCCAGACCTGGGGTCCGTTTCTCGAAAGTCCCGAAAACTTTTCGGGCCAGAAAAGCCATTTGTGAAACTGCCAACTGCTTGTTTTAGAAAGCCGATCTTTTAACACGTCTTCAAGGCAACGAAAAGCAAAATGACTGTGAAGTGTGACGACTTAAATCCTCTTCGTTCTTGAGATACAAAGGGAATTGTGTCACCCGAAAATGGCCCGTAAAGTTTCGGGACTTTCGAGAAACGAGCCCCTGGTCTACTTCTTTGAGCAAACACAGTTTTTCTTCTTTCTTCCAAACCTCTGGCACGCTCCCTATCTTTTACCGTCCATAATTCACTCCCCAACCTTTTTTACAAACTTTTTTAATTCTCCGCGCTCCTTAATTTCCGCACTTCGAATATTGGTTTTCCACAATACACGCTCCAAGTTTTCCCAAAAAAGTTGTTTCCTCCCTAGCTGCTCTGACTGACGCGTTTGGCAACTTTTTTCCCGCTCTTTTTGTGATCCATTTATAGCCAATGAAATACGAAGATTCCATCGTGCATCCAATCAGAAAACAATACAAACTCCACGTGCTTTTGTGAGAGGTGATTGACGTGCGTAAGTTAGGCAACGTCCTCGTGAAAAAAAAATTCATTCACCATGAAGAAGGAGCATCTTTGTCACAGTAGGAAGAAAAAGGGTTGTTTTTACTTACAAGTTACCGTCCTATTTGTTTGTTTCCGTTCAAAAGACGTGTAGAGAAACTGTCTACGTATGGTTGAACCAGAAAGACAAAAAAACCTTACTGAGGTGAGTTGTTATCTCGTAGTATAACTTTGCAACTTGCTGCAGAATTTGCAACCTCAGACTTTAAATAAATGCACGAATAACTTAATTTTTTAGCATTATAAATTAATTATTTTCTCGTTTGATTCCTTGAGTTCTTTGTACGTTGAAGTTAAAACTCATTACTGGTCATTTTTCTGCAGCACAATACTTTCTGAAGAAGACAACAAACTTAAAGTGAAGGAGCGGGAAGCAACTTAAATTCGGCGCGCTTCTCACGTGGAATGGAAACACTTCTGATGTTTCAAGCATACAGCATTAAAGGTAACTGCTTTTCTCACTTTACTTTAAAAACACTAAAAACAAAATTTAAGTAAGAAAGTTTTGTCGAGGTTACCATATCTTAGCTGCTTTTACGAAGCTTATTTTATGCAAGTACGGCGATCGTTATTTGGATGACAAAAGGACTTCAAATTAGGAGCAGAGAAGGCAGTCAGTTCTATTATTTGGGACAAAAATAATTTAATTAGTGAAAGATTACCAGAAAAACTACAACTTTCTCACTTCAAACGAGAGCGGGTAGCAAAAACTGAAACATTCACGTAATTTCAGAAAAGACAGGAATATCACACCATTTTCGAAATATCTGAGTGATTTTTTTACTTCATTGTAAATTGATTTTAACAAAATTACAAGACTTTATTTCTCTCGAGTAAAATTCCGAAAAAACGAACCATGAATAAACGGATTCAAAATGGACAAGAAAAGGAATTTTATGAGAGTTAAGAGCAAGCGGGAAACTTCGGCGCGAAATAATTTACATGTCCTCCTGCGTGTTCACGGCCTTTAGCTTTGCTCGCCTTTAGCTTTGCTCTTTGACGCAATTCCCCTCTAACTATAATAGAAAGACCAGGAACAATTACAGTTAGAAATGGTAAAAATCGAGAAGTACAAGAGAAGTACAAGTTTTCTACCAATATACGAAGCATTCGCTTCGACTGACGCAGCATGCGCACGGAAATGTGATTGAAGGATTTGAGCTTTGTAATTTGACTTAATTCCTTCTTAGCGATACAAGGAAAAGTAACGGTAATTTTACAATGCAAAAAGAAAAATTCCAGACCAGGGGCCCGTTTCTCGAAATTAAAGTGCCGATGAATTTTCCGGCCGGAGAAGCCTCTCGTAAAGCTGCCACCGGATCAAAACTGCCATCCGGTTATTCTAAAAAGCTGGGGTCTTTTGATATGTTTTGAAGATAAGTAAAAGCAAAATGTCGTGACATTTGATAACTTAATCAAAACATCTCCCTTCTTAAGGTACAGAGGGAATTGGTGCACCAGAAAGGTTTTAAGACCTTCGAAAAACGGGCCCAGGAAATGAAGAACCTCCATTTAGTTATTTCGGCGCGCTTGAACGATTTCAGTTTCGCCCTTCCACCAAGATAAAGGACAAATGTTTTTCTTTTTTCTGAAATTCGGCTTCGTTCTCTCGGCAACTTTTACAAAACAGCTTTACCAGAAAAGGCAGAGCTCGATTCTTTCTGGAAGATGTGGCGTCTTCTTTTGTGCCGCTCAGAAAAAGGCTCTTTCTTGGCATCTTTTTTTCCCGGCAGCAATGAAACTAACAGTCATTTTTCCAAAGACAAACAGTATCCATAAAAGTCTGCTCCTAATATCTAATCAGTTACCAAAGTTCAATTTATCATGATCGCCAAAAGGTTTCTTCACAAATTGCCGAAAAGCCGCAAGGCGCTGGTTATTTGAACGAAGTCTACCTTATAGACAGCGGTTTTGTCCTTTAGTTTGCTCTTGCGTCATGGACTCTGGTTTTGACAATGAACAAAACATATACGCAGTTTCATCCAAGGTAACCTCCACTCCAACCAAAAATATCTTTACACTACAGGAAAAGAGCGTTTTTATTGGAGATAACTGAATTTCAGAATCGGTTATTTTTGTTTTCAAATTTTCCATGCGCCACCATCGTAAATTGCTGGTTTTCACTCACGTGATCAACAGCCATGTTTTTCAACGAAAACAAAAGGAAGCGTTTGCATAATAATAGAGTTAAATTCCCGGAGGATTTGGTCGGGGCACCAACATGGCCGTCTTTTCTTTGTTTAGGGCACCAACATGGCGGTCGTGACGTCATGTGAAAACCGAGAATATTTGTGACCTGCTTTAAGGTTCCGTATTATTATCATTCAAAAGCTCTTGGTGTCAACACGACAAGGCAAGCATAACACGCCACAGTTAGCCCAGGAAATTTGAAAGTGAAGCAAGGAATTCTGAAATTCTCTTTCCTGATTCAAACACTTTTTATGGAAATATAATTGTGATCATTACTTGAGCCCTCTAAAGTTGTGCGCCGATCAAATCCAAACTTCAACACCCCACCCCCCTTCCTGGGCAAACCATGGGCATTCGACTATCTTCTGTGCCCGGGAAGTGAAGAATTTGACCTGTGCACGCGTGGGGTTAGGAAAATTGAAACGGAAGTGTCAGGTGCCAAATGATGTTTTTTTTGGGGCGCCGAAGTCGCTAACAGCTTTAAAACACGTGTTTGGACGACATGGGAAAGTTGATTGCCTTACAAATCAGGTCTTCAAAAGTCTCTATTAAAGATGAATGGAGAAAAATGACGATCGTTCTTGAGTAGGATACTACAGAAAAATCCCACGATAGGGTAGGGAATTTGAACACCATTTTGGACCGAGGGGATGGAATTTGAACAATCCAATCTTCAAAAGATCAAATGCCCGGGGTGGGGGAAGGGAATGTTGAAGTTTCGAGTTGATCGGTGCATTACCCTTTCGTTGGAGTAGAGGTTTCCATAAAGCACCAGCAAAACTTTCTAATGGTTACAAATTCGTCTTCCATAAATAGTAATACACTCGAAGCTAAAATGAAGAGATGGGGGGTGTAGTGAGATGTATTGAAAAAAGAATAATGAATGATTATGGCGCTTGTAGAAATTTCCAGCAATCCACTTGGTGCTGCAAGAATCCTACAATAATAAGAGAATCAAATAATTAATAACTATTATTGTTTCTGCACCAGAAACTTCAGTAAGCCCTAAAGAAAAAATATATATGCAAAAAAGGAAAACAGCCTCATCTCTCTGCCTTTTATAGTTACCTAGCTCTATTTGTAATAAGATCTATCTACTTTCTCTTTTTAGTTTGTCATCAGTGTTGGCTGAATTCCACCAGACAAACAAGTTAAACCAATAACAAAACAGCGATGCCAATGCCCAATATTGTTCAATGGCTTCCTAACATCCTGGTTTATCACGCATATCAACAGATGATTCCAATGCTCACAGAGTCAGCTTTGCCTCCTCAAGCTAATGGAACATGCTGGTCAGTCAAATTGGGGTGGGCATGGGGGGATAAGTACTGTTAAGAGCTCTGGTTGAACCTTACACTGCATACTATACACAGATGATTGGCTTTTCGGCTTAATTTAATTGTAGTTACGTTAGTTAGTCGTTTCCCAAGGGTTGGGATGGCTCCTCCCCTTAGGCTCCTACGTGGGTTCCTTTGCAGGTCATTCGGTCAAAAAATCTCGGCTTTTTTCGGTCTCTCGTCAAGTCAATGTCTTCACCTCAAGTCTTCAAGTCTTCATCAATGGAACTTCGCCATGGACATCATTCACCTGCTTAGTTGCGCTTAAGTTCACATAACAACTACAACCCACTTGTCAGGCTATTTGCACTGCACCAAGTGGTGTTATCTTTGCTAGGGTTCAACCAGATTTTATTTAAGTGATATATACAAGATTAACTGAAGCCACTGGCTATTTAGCTTCTGGAAGGAGACCATCCTTGGAAACTCCTTTTATGCTAAATCACATCTCTTGTTATAATGTTGTACTGATTAGGACTAGGCAAGTAATTTTGGGAATAAATGGGCAAACTATGCACACACCCTAGAAGCTAGTCTAGGAATATATTAGAAATAGAATAATTTACAGTTGTCTGCTTGGTGATCTGGCCTTTAAATGACAGTGTGACTGGGGATGGCACTAATTTGATCCAGACCCCAATGCTTTTCCTGTGTAAATTATGTTGTTGTATGTGTCGGCCGTTAACCACCTGAAGGCATTTACATGGAGAAGTAGTGAGGAAGCTGTATCAAAGGAAGGTCACTTCCAGGCCCACTTGCATTCATAGTCCCGCTGACTGAGCATACAACTGTAAAACTGTTCCAGCCACAGCACTATGTTATTGAAATTGAAACCATTTAGGCGAGAATTGTGACAAATACAAAAAAATAAAAAATAAAAAATAAATAAAACTCCCTAAAAGGTAACACTGTTTCACTGAAGAAAAAAGATCACAATTGCTGGCACTAGTCTCAATTACCAAGCTGTGGCAGTTGGTTGGAACAGCTGTAGTTGTATAATTAAAATAGCTACACTCATGTGTATGGATGCTGTGAATGGAGAGATCAAGACAGAAGCAAGACATCAGGTGTGTGGAATTTTCTTGTTTTCCAGAAAATTAAAGTTCTGCAAGGTCGATTTTCGAGCATCATCGTCGATCCAAATTATACAATGCACTTGCGATCGGTATGCTTGGTAATGACAAAGAATGAGTATCAACTCATTTTGTCCAGGATACCCTGAGTGTTTCAGACTGACACACTCTTGGTTTCTGAAGACAATCACACTTAGTGTAGGAGTGCACCCCATCACCAACACCACAAGATGCAGCACATTAATTAACTTAAAACTTTGTAACCTTATTTGAATAAAGTCAATAAAAATATACAACTACTATGCTGTCACTGTCTTTTTATTTTAAAGTACCTAAGAATAAATTAAACTAAACAATACTAACTCATCATTCTATTTCAGCCCACTGACAATTTTCTTTCAGGAAATCATGGTATTTTGAATTCAAACTAGAAAAACCAACTGTTGTATTTCAAATGAATCTTATTACAAATAAAAGAACTATACAAAAAGTGGTCAGTGTCTTCTCTCAAAAGTGTACTAACTTCAAGTTATCAGCAACAAAAAAATTTAATGAATGAATTTTTTCAGTCATACTTTTCACGCTTATTAATAAGTTACACTGTTGTAAGTAAGCTGCATTGACGCAATAAAAAAATACACAAACAGTTGTCAGTGTCTTCTTTTAAAATACTAACCTTGTTGTTTTCAGCAACATCACATTGACTCTGTTAATCTTTTGACTCATATGCGATCATGATCATCAACATTCTCTCTACTACAAGAAGAGTTTGGCCATTTGATAGATGCAATCTGCCGCTTCGACAAAAGTGTACATCAAGCAGGTGAGTATTAAAGAATCTGATCTCTGATTGCTTTGCTAAACGGGCTTGTGTTTTTCTTTCACAGTTTTGCACCATTCCTGCAATTGATGCAACAGATGCAATGGTAAGATAGAGGAAAATTGAAAGTCCCGAAGCTGTCTTGATGCGCTTCTACATTGCCAACTTGAGATAATCAGTTGAACTGCCAGCAATTCTAGATGTGAAAAGTTTAATCCACGGTTAATTTATTGAAGTGCAGTTAAGAAACTAGGATTTCAAAAGTTCTTGGATTACTTACAACTACATTCCTTTGAGGAACAATGAGTCAACAGTGTAAAAGTAATTACCATACAGTGAATCAAAATCACTGTGATTAAACGTCAATCAAGAATTTGATTTTTGTTGTTCTTGATCACCCTAGTTCCTGTTCCTGAAATAATTATGATTAGTTTTTCTAATATTGAATTGCCTTTGGTTCACACAATGCAGGGAGAAGAAAAACAAGAAAACACTCTGCCTAAATATAAAACAACTCTCTCTCTCTCTCTTTCTCTCTAAAAGCCTTACAAGTACTACATGAATCTTCAAAACACTACAGAGCCATTCTGAAGCTCCTTTCCTCGAGCTGGCTCTTGTCATACAACCAAACTTGAGTACTGGTCATCAGAGGAAGAAAGGTGTGAGTCTTGTTAGAACAACTTCACAAAATCTTTCTTCTTGGACCTGTATATAGGTGTTACTCATAGCAATGTTGTCTTAGAACTGGTCCATTATGCCATCACTCATGGCCCTGTTCCATCAACAGGAAGTTGATTAGACTTCTCCCATTGTCCAAGGACATGGTATCAGGGAAGATGAGCTTCCTCCATGACAATATCTTCCTTATATAAGCTCTACCTTTAACCAGAAAGCATGGCCAGTGAAGAGCAGCCCAGATGGGATGACGTGTGAGGTGTTGTCTTCATGATATGCCCTAAACCATCTGACCAGTATGCCATCAAAAGTAAGCCGAAGAGGAGGGGATTGGAAAGAATACTGCCAAGCTTCAGTTCATGGAATAATAAAAATGGTGCTGCAACAAACATGACATAGCAAAGTCGGGTGTCAGCGATCTAAATCCAGCATTATGCAGGGTATTTCCCATGACTGATGTACCTTTAAATGCCACATAGCGCCTAAAACCGTCTCCTGGTTGTGCACAAATGATACAAGTTTAAAATTCAGTTTCCATTGTTGACAAATGGTATGGACTACTTTCTCCTTATTTTCTCTCTTGAAAATGAATTTATCAGACTTGAAAACACCATCACCTCACTTTCAAAGTGTTTAATCTGATGCCACCCTTTGACATTTCTATCACAACTCACTATTATGCAGGAAAATGTGTCATAAACCAACTTTAATCAACAAGCACCCAGGACACTTTTCTAGGTTACTGGTGGAAGGTCCAAATCTGACTTTGACACCCATTCTATTCAGTCCAAGTGTAATTTGAAGAAAGAATGCCTCACTTCATAATTATCTTTTGTTACAAACCAAATGTATTCAAGACATTTCCTCAAGTTTCTTCACGAAGATTGTCAAAAAATAACACGCTTCTTTACCAGCTCAACCCATGTTGTGCCAAGTCCTCTTTTCTTAGTTCATTTCGGGAGGATGCGAACCAGTGTTGAACAGTTCCAAGAGCCACCTTTTCTCTGCGTTCCCCTTCTTTCCCTCAAAGCCCTTTGCAACTGTACATGTATATTGCACCGACAACAGCAGTCAGACTCCTCCAATCCTCCTTGTTTACCACAGCTGTAAACCATGTGCCAAGGACATGCATGGGTTTTAGCACATTCTTGGTGGTGTCCTTAAATCAAAACTGGCTTCAGGATTAATTTTGCTGTCATATTTCAGAAAAAAAGATGGGGAATCGTTTAGGGTACATGGAGACTGGTCCAGTCTGTAAATTGACATAGATGCCTGCAGTGACATTAGCTAATTTAATCCCCTCTAAAGAGAACTCTGCTTTTTTCACTGCATTTATACACTGTCCCATCTGATCGACAAGATCGTAACATGTCAAGAGCAATTGCAGACCCCCTTGTGTGACATTGAATTTCACAATGTCATCAACCACTCTGACCTGGGCATGTCATTAAACTGCATCCTGACTTATGTAAACTTGAATAGTGGCAGCAAGCTGCTTCAGTATTCTTTGGCAGAGGAACTCCTTAGCTCTTTTTAGCCAAGAAGGATTTGGGACAATACTGGGAAGCTTCACTTCACGCACCATGAAAAGAAGAAAAGTGGCTCCTCCTTACGCGTAAAGCCAAGTTGAAGAATATCTTCACCCACTGACAACCTTGAGTTGAAGAAAACCCAGAATATGGTAGCTCAATAGCAACCAAATAGTGTTGGTACCACATCAGAACCTGGTTGATGCCACTAATTTATTCGAAGGACAGTGTTACTTCACTGTTCACAAGTCTTTCATGCACCTCTGTACAGAGCTTCTTGATGATTCTTATGAACTTTTGTGGACAAGCACATTTACTAAGGGTAGTAAATCATGATACACAGAGTCAAATGCTTTAAACAAGTCCCCAAAGGCTATCAACAACTTTGTGCTTTTCTCTGTGGTATTTTGCATGAACTCAAAACACATGGAAAATCCATGTATCATGATACTTCTTTCATTGCAGTATCCTAACTTTGGTTTGGAGTGTAAATAATATAAATCAAGATTTCCTTCTCTTCAGGAGATATTGGCATGGTTGCAGTGTACACACCAACAAGAGTTAGCTCATTACCACTTCTTAGACTGGTGCCTCGAGCAGCTAGTCTGCTGGAAAATAACAAAGCCAACACCAGCTGTTTTCTCTTCTCTGTTATTCCAGATGACTGTTTGACTTCTATCAACTTTCAACTTACCGTTTCTCACTCTGGTCTTACCGTAGAGTAACTATCATTGCTTGTATGAACCCTCCAAGCACAAGCGTTAATGTTTCTTTGGGGCATTACACTTAAAGTGTGGTTGACTTTGCCTACTTTAACTTCATCAACTTCATGCATTAGCCAAATAAAAGGTATACAAGACCAGGAAACATGGCCAAGGAGAGTTTGCACAAGTTAAGACAATTAATGGCAGCCTACATCAGCCACCATAATCCAGCTACTTCACTCAAAAAGTTATGCTGCATCTTTCAACCCAGGAGCCCAGAGACTTCCATCGACCCTGGCTTGGATAGATGGCAGTGCATGGAATGTTTGGTACACTACAAGTGCAGCTCACTGCAACTTACTTCAGCAAATCAAGAATTAGTAAAATTAAAGAAGATGAATAAGCCAAAAAAAACCACTCTGCTCCATACTTGCTGGGAAAAAAGGGCAGCATCTTAGTGTGCAACAAGGCTAGGAATAGCCAGTTGAACAGAAAGAGGTGCCACTGCTCCATAGCCAATGGCCATCATGGAGGAATAAGGTGTTGTTTTCTATGAGATCCTAAAGGGTTGTTATCGTTGAAGAGAATTTGTCCTCTCAGTCTATAAAATGTGCCAATGGCTCCACACAAAATCAAGGGGTCTAACAACCAAGTTGAGCTCTTGGGTTCATGTGGCAGAACTGTTATCACTGACAGGAGAAGGGGCAAAAGGTGGGTCAATGGTGCATGAAAACCAGTTTTGCGTTGTGTCAAGCCACTGCACCTTTTCCTCCTTAACAAAATCTTTGGCCTCTGTGAGATGGCATTCCTTGGAACCCAGATTGGTGTTAGGAAGGACAACCATCTGCAAACACCTTGCCTCCATTAAAGTCATGGTAGTTTTTAGGTATGTTGGAAGTAAGAATGGGACTCCTAGAAATGGGAGTGTCATTACTTAAAGTAGGGTTGGGGTCAGACATGGGTATTGCTAGATCATCATCCAGCGACCACATCAGTGTTTCTACTTGAAATGTTGGTACAATGAGAGCTAGAAGCAGGGAGGTAGTTGAAACAATATCCCCAAGAAAGATTGCCTTATGCTGTCCACAATAAAGGAGGTAGAAGGGAGGATCAGCACACATTATTCTAGGTACAAGTTCTTCTTGATCAGGAATGATAAAAGCATTGGTGGTGTTCAAATCCTCTTGGCAGAGGAAGTTTTAGAGGTCAAATGCATCCCTGACAGGATATGTCTTATCAAGACTAATGCTGAAAGATGCCTGGATGATGGGTTGGACAATGCCACCTACAATGAGCTTCTATGTACAATGGCTACTACTGGTAAATCTGAAACCTTTTCCATTGTGGGAACTTCAATGCCCATGATGAAAAACAATGCAAGGCTGCCAATGTGGAAGACATGCTAAGGGCCTCTTCTGAAGCTAGTATTCCTATTCTGTGCACGCTTGCAAATGACATCATTGCTGATAAGAAGATTCTTTAGCATTAGGAGGAGAGCTATATATCAATTTATTTAAAAGAGAACGGAGGTGCTACTGATACAGGAAACTACTGGGATCTTAAACTAACAGATCACTGTATGAAAGTCATCAAAAGAGTGTTGGAGAAGGTGCTACAACATACAGTGGATATATGTAGGACGCACTCTAAATATATTTGTAGAAGAGGAACAACTGATGCAATTTTCATCAGCTGACAGCTTTAAAACAAACACCGTGCTAAGGAGAGGAACTTACACCTTGCCTTTGTTGAAGTAGAGAAGGTCATTGACAGTGTTTCACTGGAGGTTCTTTGGTGGACCAAGAGGTATATTGTTGTAACTCAAATGTTAGTTAGTACAATCCAGGCATTGTATACAAACGTAAAAAGTGGAGTTTGTATGAACAACTCTTTCCCTAACACCTTCCATGTCCAGATGGGAGGCTATTAAGTATCAATGCTGAGTCCACTACTGTTTGTTATTCTCTTAGAGGCAATGTCATATTAATTTAGAACCCGTTGTCCACATATGCAGATGACTTGGCTGTATCATCTGATACCCTTGATGGACTACTGCTGATAATTGCACCTCTGCATGTCTGGGTTAGGGTCAAAAGGTCTGCGTGTGAACATGGGCAAAGATAAGGTGATAATATCTGGTCCGCAGCTTGGTACACTGAGACAGTCTGGCAAGAAACTGTGTAATGTCTGCTGGAAAGGAGTTTCAAGTTATTCTATCCTCTGTAATGGATATTCCCATGGGGTCCACAACAGATGCAGTAACGTGTGAAAAGCTAATCTCTGACCCTACATACATGTATAGATGTAAATGGTATCTCACTGCTGCCTGTGATCCACCCTTTCATTGACCACTCACTCCACTGTAACAATGACAATTCGTCATCTTCAGAGGCCATCGTTCACTTCCGTAATGTATAGTGCTTCTCTTGTACACTCTTTCCTAGGTGGTTATTGATAGCGTCTTGCATAATGTGAAGTGATGCAATTCCCGGAACTTTCCCCAGCCAGCTTTCACTGTTGTGATTGTTGCAGTCTCGCAGGCACGGCTGGCAAATATGGTATCTCCCATATAAAAATAGAAGTCTACAACCTCCAGTTCGTGGTCATTGACCATCACATGATCACAGGGCCTGCAATATTAATGTCCCATGCAAAGGCAAAGTAAGCAAAGTGTTCTTGGCTTGGCTGGATTACACCTACCTCTGAGGTGTAGGCACCGAAGATTGGACATGTAATGGGATTTGATGACTCCATCAACTTGATCGTCTGTCATCACACCAAAGGGCAAAGTATGAGGGACAGGCCTAGAAAAACCTGGTCAGGACGAGTGTATGAGGATGTGATGCTCTCCAATCTCTCAGTTACAGACTCCCTTTACAGACAGAGAAGTAGAAGTAGGGCAAACACACCATGCGTTGTCATACTGTCTTGAGGTGGAAAGCGATGTAAGATGAATGATGATGACAAAATCAGGCTTATTAAAAAAGTCCACTTACATGTACCAGAATGTATAAACATGGCCTTCTGTACAGCTATGACACAGAAACTCCAAGTCTTGTCTGTTACAACCAGTCCCAAGCAGAGTGTGCTAAATGCAGTTGATGAACTCAAAGCCTATAAAAGGAGAAAAAGGTTAGAAATACTATTACCTTTGCTGCCATGTTGTTACTGTCTTTACTTGTTACTGTTGATAGCAAAGATGATTGTATGGAAGTAAGTAACTTTTTGATATCAGCTGTGAGATCCCAACAAGGGGCTCACTGGCTGTGTAATGAAGGGCTCTCCTCTTAAAAAAGGTTGACACATTTCATTGGCAAAGTTTCTTTGTTTAAACAAATATTCTCCCTTGACTAAAACCAAGAAATTAATTTGCATACATTATCTGTAAAAACGTGAGGAAAACACCATGCATCCAGGTGACAACGGGGCTTTTATAGAACAAATGACCCTTGAAAAAACCCAAAATATTAATGTCATCACAAGTGTTTTGAGTTTACCTTCAAGTACAAGTTTATGCCCTCTTTGATGAATCTGACAGTTCAGGCTTCTCGTTCAAAGTATAGCCTATATTCCTTGGGGTCAGCTTCCTAAAATTCTTTACTTCAATGAGTGATGCAATCCGGTTAAACAGATCTGGAAGAAATTAATAGGATTTTTCACCTTTATCAAACTGTATTTAAATTACATATCACTATCTTTCTTTCTCAAATTTCACTCCAAATATTCTATTACAATTAAATGTAGTTATGTCATCACTTTTCAGTTCCTGTGCAAGTTTTGTCCTGTCAGTCCTGTCCAAACCATCCACATCAGCCAAGGATTGCAACTTCACTACAACTACAGCTTTGCCTCCTCAAGCTAATGGAACATGCTGGTCAGTCAAATTGGGGTGGGCATGGGGGGATAAGTACTGTTAAGAGCTCTGGTTGAACCTTACACTGCATACTATACACAGATGATTGGCTTTTCGGCTTAATTTAATTGTACTTAGATTAGTTAGTCGTTTCCCAAGGGTTGGGATGGCTCCTCCCCTTAGGCTCCTACGTGGGTTCCTTTGCAGGTCATTCGGTCAAAAATTTCGGCTTTTTTCGGTCTCTCGTCAAGTCAATGTCTTCACCTCAAGTCGTCAAGTCTTCATCAATGGAACTTCACCATCGACATCATTCACCTGCTTAGTTGCGCTTAAGTTCACATAACAACTACAACCCACTTGTCAGGCTATTTGCACTGAACCAAGTGGTGTTATCTTTGCTAGGGTTCAACCAGATTTTTATTTAAGTGATATATACATGATTAACTGAAGCCACTGGCTATTTAGCTTCTGGAAGGAGACCATCCTTGGAAACTCCTTTTACGCTAAATCACATCTCTCGTTATAATGTTGTACTGATTAGGACTAGGCAAGTAATTTTGGGAATAAATGGGCAAACTATGCACACACCCTAGAAGCTAGTCTAGGAATATATTAGAAATAGAATAATTTACAGTTGTATGCTTGGTGATCTGGCCTTTAAATGACAGTGTGACGGGGGATGGCACTAATTTGATCCAGACCCCAATGCTTTTCCTGTGTAAATTATGTTGTTGTATGTGTCGGCCGTTAACCACCTGGAGGCATTTACATGGAGAAGTAGAGAGGAAGCTGTATCAAAGGAAGGTCACTTCCAGGCCCACTTGCATTCATAGTCCCGCTGACTGAGCATACAACTGTAAAACTGTTCCAGCCACAGCACTATGTTATTGAAATTGAAACCATTTAGGCGAGAATTTTGACAAATACAAAAAAATAAAAAATAAATAAAACTCCCTAAAAGAAAAAAGATCACAATTGCTGGCACGAGTCTCAATTACCAAGCCGTGGCAGTTGGTTGGAACAGCTGTAGTTGTATAATTAAAATAGCTACACTCGTGTGTATGGATGCTGTGAATGGAGAGATCAAGACAGAAGCAAGACATCAGGTGTGTGGAATTTTCTTGTTTTCTGGAAAATTAAACTTCTGCAAGGTCGATTTTCGAGCATCATCGTCGATCCAAATTATACAATGCACTTGCGATCGGTATGCTTGGTAATGACAAAGAATGAGTATCAAGCCATTTTGTCCAGGATACCCTGAGTGTTTCAGACTGACACACTCTTGGTTTCTGAAGACACTCACACTTTAGTGTAGGAGCGCACCCCATCGCCAACACCACAAGATGCAGCACATTAATTAACGTAAAACTTTGTAACCTTATTTGAATAAAGTCAATAAAAATATACAACTACTATGCTGTCACTGTCTTTTTATTTTAAAGTACTTAAGAATAAATTAAACTAAACAATACTAACTGATCATTCCATTTCAGCCCACTGACAATTCTTTTCTTTCAGGAAATCATGGTATTTTGAATTCAAACTAGAAAAACCAACTGTTGTATTTCAAATGAATTTTATTACAAATATAAGAACTATACAAAAAGTAGTCAGTGTCTTCTCTCAAAAGTGTACTAACTTCAATGTTATTAGCAACAACAAAAATTAATTAATGAATTTTTTTCAGTCATATTTTTCATGCTTATGAATAAGTTACACTGTTGTAAGTAAGCTGCATTGACTCAATAAAAAAATACACAAACAGTTGTCAGTGTCTTCTTTTAAAATACTAACCTTGTTGTTTTCAGCAACATTACATTGACTCTATTAATCTTTGGACTTGTATGCAATCATGATCTTCAACATTATCACTACTACAAGAAGACTTTGGTCATCTGATAGATGCAATCTGCTGCTTCAGCAAGTGTCCATCAAGCAGGTGAGTATCAAAGAACCTGATCTCTGATTGCTTTGCTAAACTGGTTTGTGTTTTTCTTTCACAGTTCACTCCTGTTTTGCACCACTCCTGCAATTGATGCAACAGATGCAATGGTAAGATAGAGGAAAATTGAAAGTCCTGAGGCTGTCTTGATGTGCATCAACATTGAGATAATCAGTTGAACTGGCAGCAATTCTAGATGTGAAAAGTTTAATCCCTGGTTAATTTTTTGAAGTGCACTTAAGAAACTAGGATTTCAAAAGTTCTTGGATTACTTACAACTACATTCCTTTGTGGGAACAATAAGTGAAATGTGTAAAAGTATTCACCATACAGTGAATCAAAATCACTGTGATCAAAATGTCAATCAAGAATTTGATTTTTGTTGTTCTTGATCACCCTAGTTCCTGTTCCTGAAATAATTATGATCAGTTTTTCTAATGTTGAATTGCCTTTTGTTCACACAATGCAGGGAGAAGAAAAACAAGAAAACAGTCTGCCTAAATACAAAACAACTCTCTCTCGCTCTCTCTAAAAGCCTTAAAAGTACTACATGAATCTTCAAAACACTACGGAGCCATTCTGAAGCTCCCTCCCTCAAGATGGCTCTTGTTATACAACCAAACTTGAGTACTGGTCATCAGTCTTATTAGAACAACTTCACAAAATCTTTCTTCTTGGACCTGTACATAGGTGTTGCTCATAGCAACGTTGTCTTAGAACTGGTCCATTACACCATTATTCATGGCCCTATTCCATCAACAGGAAGTTCATTAGATTTATCCCATTTTCCAAGGACATGGTATCAGGGAAGGTGAGCTTCCTCCATGACAATGTCTTCCTTATATAAGCTCTACCTTTAACCAGAAAGCATGGGCAGTGAAGAGCAGCCCAGATGGGGTGAGCACAACAGACAGCAGATACTGCTTACGTTCTCATGACGTGTGAGGTGTTGTCTTCATGATATGCCCTAAACCATCTGACCAGTAAGCCATCAAAAGTAAGCAGAAGAGGAGGGGATTGGAAAGAATACTGCCAAGCTTCAGTTCATGGAATAATGAAAATGGTGCTGCAACAAACATGACATAGCAAAGTCACGTATCAGCGATCTAAATCCAGCATTATGCAGGGTATTTATCATGATCGATGTACCTTTAAATGCCACATAGCGCCTAAAACCATCTCCTGGTTGTGCGCAAAGGATACAAGTTTAATATTCAGTTTCCATTGTTGACAAATGGTATGAACTACTTTCTCCTTATTTTCTCTCTTGAAAATGAATAAAACAGACTTGAAAACACAAACACCTCACTTTCAAAGTGTTTAATCTGATGCCACAATTTGACATTTCTATCGCAAATCTGACTTTGACACCCATTCTATTCAGTGCAAGTGTAATTTGAAGAAAGAATTCCTCACTTCATAATTATCTTTTGTTACAAAACGAATGTATTGAAGATATTTCCTCAAGTTTCTTCACGAAGGTTGTCAAAAAATAACACGCTTCTTCACCAGCTCAACCCATGTTGCGCCAAGTCCTCTTTTCTTAGTTCATTTAGATGTACACACCGGGAGGCTGCGAACCAGTGTTGAACAGTTCCAAGCCACCTTTTCTCTTCGTTCCCCTTCTTTCCCTCAAAGCCCCTTGCAACTGTACATGTATATTGCACCGACAACAGCAGTCAGACTCCTCCAATCCTCCTTGTTTACCACAGCTGTAAACCATGTGCCAAGGACATGCATAGGTTTTAGCACATTCTTGGTGGTGTCCTTAAATCAAAACTGGCTTCAGGCTTAATTTTGCTGTCATAGTTCAGGAAAAAGACGAGGCTTCAGTTAGGATACATGGAGACTGGTCCTGTCTGTAAATTGACATAGATGCCTGCAGTGACATTAACTAATTTAATCCCCTCTAAAGAGAACTCCGCTGTTTTCACTGCATTTATACACTGTCCCATCTGATGGACAAGATTGTAACATGTCAAGAGCAATTGCAGGCCCCCTTGTGTGTCACTGAATATCACAATGTCATCAACCACTCTGACCTGGGCATGTCATTAAACTGCATCCTGACTTATGTAAACTTGAATAGTGGCAGCAAGCTGCTTCAGTATTCTTTGGCAGAGGAACTCCTTAGCTTTTTTTAACCAAGAAGGATTTGGACAATACTGGGAAGCTTCAGTTCACGCACCATGAAAAGAAGAAAAGTGGCGCTGCAAGAAACTAAACTTAAAAAGACTGCTGTTAGCAATCTAAACGCAGCATTATGCAGGGTACTTGGTTCAAGTGATCCATCTTTAAGTGCCCCGTACACCGTCAAAGGCTCTCCTCCTTATGGGTATGTTTCTTTGGGGCATTACACTTAAAGTGTGGTTGACTTTGCCTACTTTAACTTCATCAACTTCATGCATTAGCCAAATAATAGGTATACAAGACCACGAAACATGGCCAAGGAGAGTTTGCACAAGTTAAGAGAATTAACGGCAGCCTACATCAGCCACCATAATCCAGCTACTTCACTCAAAAAGTTATGCTGCATGTTTCAACCGAGGAGCCCGGAGACTTCCATCGACCCTCGCTTGGATAGATGGCAGTGCATGGAATGTTTGGTACACTACAACTGCAGCTCACTGCAACTTACTTCAGCAAATCAAGAATTACTCCACACTTGCTGGGAAAAAAGGGCAGCATCTTAGTGTGCAACAAAGCTAGGAATAGCCAGTTGAACAGAGAGAGGTGCCACTGCTCCATAGCCAATGGCCATCATGGAGGAATAAGGGTTGTTTTCTATGAGATCCTAAAGGGTTGTTATCGCTGAAGGGAATTTGTCCTCTCAGTCTATAAAATGTGCCAATGGCTCACACAAAATCAAGGCCTCTAACAACCAAGTCCAGCTCCTGGGTTCATGTGGCAGAACTGTTATCACTGACAGGAGAAGGGGCAAAAGGTGGGTCAGTGGTGCATGAAAACCAGTTTTGCGTTGTGTCAAGCCTCTCCATCTTTTCCTCCTTAACAAAATCTTTGGCCTCTGTGAGATGGCATTCCTTGGAACCCAGATTGGTGTTAATAAGGACAACCACCTGCAAACACCTTGCCTCCGTTAAAGTCATGGTAGTTATTAGGTATGTTGGAAGTAAGAATGGGACTCCAAGAAATGGGAATGTCAATACTTAAAGTAGGGTTGGGGTCAGACATGGGTATTGCTAGATCATCATCCAGCGACTACCTCAGTGTTTCTACTTGAAATGTTAGTACAACCAGAGCTAGAAGAAGCGAGGTAGTTGAAACAATATCCCCAAGAAAGATTGCCTTATGCTGTCCACAATAAAGGAGGTACAAGTTCTTCTTGATCAGGAATGATAAAAGCACTGGTGGTGTTCAAATCCTCTTGGCAGAGGATGTTTTAGAGGTCAAATGTATCCCTGACAGGATGTCTTATCAAGACTAACGCTGAAAGATGCCTGGATGATAGGTTCAACAATGCCACCTACAATGAGCTTCTATGTACAATGGCTACTACTGGTAAATCTGAAACCTTTTCCATTGTGGGAACTTCAATGCCCATGATGAAAAACAATGCAAGGCTGGCAATGTGGAAGACATGCTAAGGGCCTCTTCTGAAGCTAGTATTCCTCTTCTGTGCAGGCTTGCAAATGACATCATTGCTGATAAGAAGATTCTTTAGCATTAGGAGGAGAGCTATATATCAATTTATTTAAAAGAGAAGAGAGGTGCTACTGATACAGGAAACTACTGGGATCTTAAACTAACAGATCACTGTATGAAAGTCATCAAAAGAGTGTTGGAGAAGGTGCTACAACATACAGTGGATATATGTAGGATGCACTCTAAATATATTCCTGGAAGAGGAACAACTGATGAAATTTTCAATATGTGACAGCTTTAAAACATACACCGTGCTAAGGAGAGGAACTTACACCTTGCCTTTGTTGAAGTCGAGAAGGTCATTGACAGTGTTTCACTGGAGGTTCTTTGGTGGACCAAGAGGTATATTGTTGTAACTCAATGGTTAGTACAATCCAGGCATTGTATACCAACGTAAAAAGTGGAGATTGTATGGACAACTCTTTCCCTAACACCTTCCATGCCCAGATGGGAGGCTATTAAGTATCAATGGTGAGTCCACCACTGTTTGTTATTCTCTTAGAGGCAATGTCATATTAATTTAGAACCCGTTGTCCATGGAAACTCTCATATGCAGATGACTTGGCTGTATCATCTGATACCCTTGATGGACTACTGCTGATAATTGCACCTCTGCATGTCTGGGTTAGGGTCAAAGGGTCTGCGTGTGAACATGGGCAAACATAAGGTGATAATATCTGGTCCGCAGCTTGGTACACTGAGAGAGTCTGGCAAGCAACTGTGTAATGTCTGCTGGAAAGGAGTTTCAAGTTATTCTATCCTCTGTAATGGATATTCCCACTGGGTCCACAACAGATGCAGTACCATGTGTGAAAAGCTAATCTCTGACCCTAAATACATGTATAGATGTAAATGGTATCTCACTACTGCCTGAGATCTACCCTTTCATTGACCACTCACTCCACTGTAACAGTGACAAGTCGTCATCTGCAGAGGCCATCGTTTACTTCCATAATGCAGAGTGCTTCTCTTGTAGACTTTTTCCCAGGTGGTTATTGATAGGGTCTTGCATAATATGAAGTGCAGCAATTCCCGGAACTTTCCCCAGCCAGCTGTCACTTGTGATTGTTGCAGTCTCGCTGCCACGACTGGCAAATATGGTAACTCCCATATAAAAATTAGGAGTCTACAACCTCTAGTTCGTGGTCATTGACTATCACATGATCACAGGGCCTGCAATATTAATTAATGTTCCATGCAAAGGCAAAGTAAGCAAAGTGTTCTTGGCTTGGCTGGATTACACCTACCTCTGAGGTGTAGGCACCGAAGATTGGACATGTAATGGGATTTGATGACTCAATCAACTTGATAGTCTGTCATCACAGCAAAGCGCAAAGTATGAGGGAAAGGCCCAGCAAAACCTAGTCAGGACGAGTGTATGAGGATGTGATGCTCTCCAATCTCTCAGTTACAGACTCCCTTTACAGACAGAGAAGTAGAAGAAGGGCAAACATACCATGCAATGTCATACGCTCTTGAGGTGGAAAGCGATGTAAGATGAATGATGATGACAAAATCAGGCTTCTTCAAAAAGTCCACTTACACGTACCAGAATGTATATTCATGACCTTCTGTGCAGCTATGACACAGAAACTCCAAGTCTTGTCTGTTACAACCAGTCCCAAGCAGAGTGTGCTAAATGCAGTTGATGAACTCAAAGCCTATGACAGGAGAAAAAGGTTAGAAATACTATTACCTTTGCTCCCATGTTGTTACTGTCTTTACTTGTTACTGTTGATAGCAAAGATGATTCTATTGAAGTAAGTAACTTTTTGATATCAGCTCTGAGATCCCAACACGGGGCTCACTGGCTGTGTAATGAAGGGCTCTCCTCTTAAAAAAGGTTGACACATTTCCTTGGCAACGTTTGTTTGTTTAAACAAATATTCTCCCTTGACTAAAACCAAGAAATTAATTTGCATACATTATCTGTAAAAACCTGAGGAAAACACCATGCATCCAGGTGACAATGAGGCTTTTATAGAACAAATAACCCTTGAAAAAACCCAAAATATTAATGTCATCACAAGTGTTTTGAGTTTACCTTCAAGTACAAGTTTCTGCCCTCTTCGATGAATCTGACAGTTCGGGCTTCTAGTTGACAGTATAGCCTATATTCCTTGGGGTCAGCTTCCAAACATTCTTTACTTCAATGAGTGATGCAATCCGGTTAAACAGATCTGGAAGAAATTAATAAGATTTTCACCCTTATCAAACTGTACTTAAATTACATATCACTATCTTTCTTTCTCAAATTTCACTCCAACTATTCTATTACAATTAAATGTACTTATGTCATCACTTTTCAGTTCCTGTGCAAGTTTGAGCCCAGTACATTTGTCCTGTCAGTCCTGTCCAAACCATCCACATCAGCCAAGGATTGCAACTTCACTACAACTACAGCTTTGCCTCCTCAAGCTAATGGAACATGCTGGTCAGTCAAATTGGGGTGGGCATGGGGGGATAAGTACTGTTAAGAGCTCTGGTTGAACCTTACACTGCATACTATACACAGATGA
The DNA here is from genome assembly GCA_949126865.1 of Montipora capitata. Lineage (NCBI taxonomy): Eukaryota > Metazoa > Cnidaria > Anthozoa > Scleractinia > Acroporidae > Montipora > Montipora capitata. Next base: position 29,750,379 of record OX421457.1, on the reverse strand, counting down.
TTGGCTTTTCGGCTTAATTTAATTGTACTTAGATTAGTTAGTCGTTTCCCAAGGGTTGGGATGGCTCCTCCCCTTAGGCTCCTACGTGGGTTCCTTTGCAGGTCATTCGGTCAAAAATTTCGGCTTTTTTCGGTCTCTCGTCAAGTCAATGTCTTCACCTCAAGTCGTCAAGTCTTCATCAATGGAACTTCACCATCGACATCATTCACCTGCTTAGTTGCGCTTAAGTTCACATAACAACTACAACCCACTTGTCAGGCTATTTGCACTGCACCAAGTGGTGTTATCTTTGCTAGGGTTCAACCAGATTTTTCTTTAAGTGATATATACAAGATTAACTGAAGCCACTGGCTATTTAGCTTCTGGAAGGAGACCATCCTTGGAAACTCCTTTTACGCTAAATCACATCTCTTGTTATAATGTTGTACTGATTAGGACTAGGCAAGTAATTTTGGGAATAAATGGGCAAACTATGCACACACCCTAGAAGCTAGTCTAGGAATATATTAGAAATAGAATAATTTACAGTTGTCTGCTTGGTGATCTGGCCTTTAAATGACAGTGTGACTGTGGATGGCACTAATTTGATCCAGACCCCAATGCTTTTCCTGTGTAAATTATGTTGTTGTATGTGTCGGCCGTTAACCACCTGAAGGGATTTACATGGAGAAGTAGAGAGGAAGCTGTATCAAAGGAAGGTCACTTCCAGGCCCACTTGCATTCATAGTCCACTTGACTGAGCATACAACTGTAAAACTGTTCCAGCCACAGCACTATGTTATTGAAATTGAAACCATTTAGGCGAGAATTGTGACAAATAAAAAAACAACAACAAAAATAAAACTCCCTAAAAAATAAAGCTTCAAAATTTGTTCAGTCTGGCATAAAAACCATCCATCTAGAATTGAAGAAAAAGGTCTCAATTACCAAGCCATGGCAGTTGGTTGGAACAGCTGTAGTTGTATAATTAAAATAGCTACACTCATGTGTATGGATGCTGTGAATGGAGAGATCAAGACAGAAGCAAGACATCAGGTGTGTGGAATTTTCTTGTTTTTCGGAAAATTAAATATCTGCAAGGTCGATTTTCGAGCATCATCGTCGATCCAAATTATACAATGCACTTGCGATCCGTATGCTTGGTAATGACAAAGAATGAGTATCAACTCATTTTGTCCAGGATACCCTGAGTGTTTCAGACTGACACACTCTTGGTTTCTGAAGACAATCACACTTAGTGTAGGAGCGCACCCCATCACCAACACCACAAGATGCAGCACATTAATTAACTTAAAACTTTGTAACCTTATTTGAATAAAGTCAATAAAAATATACAACTACTATGCTGTCACTGTCTTTTTATTTTTAAGTACCTAAGAATAAATTAAACTAAACAATACTAACTCATCATTCTATTTCAGCCCACTGACAATTTTCTTTCAGGAAATCATGGTATTTTGAATTCAAACTAGAAAAATCAACTGTTGTATTTCAAATGAATCTTATTACAAATAAAACAACTACACAAAAAGTGGTCAGTGTCTTCTCTCAAAAGTGTACTAACTTCAAGTTATCAGCAACAAAAAAATTTAATGAATGAATTTTTTCAGTCATTTTTTTCACGCTTATGAATAAGTTACACTGTTGTAAGTAAGCTGTATTGACGCAATAAAAAATACACAAACAGTTGTCAGTGTCTTCTTTTAAAATACTAACCTTATTGTTTTCAGCAACATCACATTGACTCTGTTAATCTTTTGACTCATATGCGATCATGATCATCAACATTCTCTCTACTACAAGAAGAGTTTGGCCATTTGATAGATGCAATCTGCTGCTTCGACAAAAGTGTCCATCAAGCAGGTGAGTATTAAAGAATCTGATTGCTTTGCTAAACTGGCTTCTGTTTTTCTTTCACAGTTTTGCACCACTCCTGCAATTGATGCAACAGATGCAATGGTAAGACAGAGGAAAATTGAAAGTCCCGAAGCTGTCTTGATTCGCTTCAACATTGTCAACTTGAGATAATCAGTTGAACTGGCAGCAATTCTAGATGTGAAAAGTTTAATCCATGGTTAATTTATTGAAGTGCAGTTAAGAAACTAGGATTTCAAAATTTCTTGGATTACTTACAACTATATTCCTTTGAGGAACAATGAGTCAACAGTGTAAAAGTATTTACCATACAGTGAATCAAAATCACTGTGATTAAATGTCAATCAAGAATGTGATTTTTGTTGTTCTTGATCACCCTAGTTCCTGTTCCTGAAATAATTATGATTAGTTTTTCTAATGTTGAATTGCCTTTGGTTCACACAATGCAGGGAGAAGAAAAACAAGAAAACGCCGTGCCTAAATACAAAACAACTCTCTCTCTCTTTCTCTCTAAAAGCCTTACAAGTACTACATGAATCTTCAAAACACTACAGAGCCATTCTGAAGCTCCCTTCCTCAAGCTTGCTCTTGTCATACAACCAAACTTGAGTACTGGTCATCAGAGGAAGACAGGTGCGAGTCTTATTAGAACAACTTCACAAAATCTTTCTTCTTGGAACTGTATATAGGTGTTGCTCATAGCAATGTTGTCCTAGAACTGGTCCATTACGCCATCACTCATGTTCCATCAACAGGAACTTGATTAGACTTATCCCATTGTCCAGGGACATGGTATCAGGGAAGGTGAACTTCCTCCATAACAATGTATTCCTTTTGTAAGCTCTACCTTTAACCAGAAAGCATGGCCAGTAAAGAGCAGCCCAGATGGGATGAAGTGTGAGGTGTTGTCTTCATGATATGCCCTAAACCATCTGACCAGTATGCCATCAAAGTAAGCAGAAGAGGAGGGGATTGGAAAGAATACTGCCAAGCTTCAGTTCATGGAATAATAAAAATGGTGCTGCAACAAACATGACATAGCAAAGTCAAATGTCAGCGATCTAAATCCAGCATTATGCAGGGTATTTATCATGATCGATGTACCTTTAAATGCCATATAGCGCCTAGAACCGTCTCCTGGTTGTGCGCAAAGGATACAAGTTTCATATTCAGTTTCCATCGTTGACAAATGGTATGGACAACTTTCTTCTTATTTTCAGACTTGAAAACACCATCATTTCACTTTCAAACTGTTTAATCTGATGCCACCCTTTGACATTTCTATCACAACTCAGTATTATGCAGGAAAATGTGGCATAAACCAACTTTAATCAACAAGCACCCAGGACACTTTTCTAGGTTACTGGTGGAAGGTCCAAATCTGACTTTGACACCCATTCTATTCAGTGCAAGTGTAATTTGAAGAAAGAATGCCTCACTTCATAATTATCTTTTGTTACAAAACGAATGTATTGAAGATATTTCCTCAAGGTTCTTCACGAAGGTTGTCAAAAAATAACACGCTTCTTCACCAGCTCAACCCATGTTGCGCCAAGTCCTCTTTTCTTAGTTCATTTACATGTACACACCGGGAGGCTGCGAACCAGTGTTGAACAGTTCCAAGCCACCTTTTCTCTGCGTTCCCCTTCTTTCCCTCAAAGCCCCTTGCAACTGTACATGTATATTGCACCGACAACAGCAGTCAGACTCCTCCAATCTTCCTTGTTTACCACAGCTGTAAACTATGTGCCAAGGACATGCATGGGTTTTAGCACATTCTTGGTGGTGTCCTTAAATCAAAACTGGCTTCAGGCTTAATTTTGCTGTGATATTTCAGGAAAACGAAGAGGCTTCAGTTAGGGTACATGGAGACTGGTCCTGTCTGTAAATTGACATAGATGCCTGCAGTGACGTTAACTAATTTAATCCCCTCTAAAAAGAACTCTGCTGTTTTCACTGCATTCATACACGGTCCCATCTGATGGACAAGATTGTAACATGTCAAGAGCAACTGCAGGCCCCCTTGTGTGTCACTGAATATCACAATGTCATCAACCACTCTGACCTGGGCATGTCATTAAACTGCATCCTGACTTATGTAAACTTGAATAGTGGCAGCAAGCTGCTTCAGTATTCTTTGGCAGAGGAACTCCTTAGCTTTTTTTAACCAAGAAGGATTTGAACAATACTGGGAAGCTTCAGTTCACGCACCATGAAAAGAAGAAAAGTGGCGCTGCAAGAAACTAAACTTAACAAAGACTGCTGTCAGCAATCTAAACGCAGCATTATGCAGGGTACTTGGTTCAAGTGATCCATCTTTAAGTGCCCCGTACACCGTCAAAGGCTCTCCTCCGTATGCGTAAAGCCAAGTTGAAGAATATCTTCACCCACTGACAACCTTGAGTTGAAGACAACCCAGAATATGGTAGCTCAATAGCAACCAAATACTGTTGGTGCCACATTAGAACCCTGCGTGATGCCACTAATTTATTCAAAGGACAGTGTTAGTTCACTGTTCACAAGTCTTTCATGCACCTCTGTACAGAGCTTCTTGATGATTCTTATGAACCTTTGTGGACAAGCAGATTTACTAAGGGTAGTAAATCATGATAGACTGAGTCAAATGCTTTAAACAAGTCCCCAAAGGCTATCCACACCTTTGTGCTTTTCTCTGTGGTATTTTGCATGAACTCACAACACATGGAAAATCCATGTATCATGATACTTCTTTCATTGCAGTATCCTAACTGTGGTTTGGAGTGTAAATAAAATAAATAAAGATTTCCTTCTCTTCAGGAGATATTGGCATGGTTGCAGTGTACACACCAACAAGAGTTAGCTCATTACCACTTCTTAGACTGGTGCCTCGAGCAGCTAGCCTTCAAGAAAATAACAAAGCCAACACCAGCTGTTTTCGCTTCTCTGTTATTCCAGATGACTGTTTGACTCCTCTCAACTTTCAACTTACCGTTTCTCGCTCTGGTCTTACCGCAGAGTAACTATCATTGGTTGTATGAACATTCCAAGCACCAAGATTTATGTTTCTTTTGGGCATTACACTTAAAGTGTGGTTGACTTTGCCTACTTTACCTTCGTCAACTTTACAGATTAGCCAAAAAAAAGGTATACAAGACCAGGAAACATGGCCAAGGAGAGTTTGCACAAGTTAAGACAATTAAAGACAGCCTACATCAGCCACCATAATCCAGGTACTTCACTCAAAAAGTTATGCTGCATGTTTCAACTGGGGGGCTTGGAGACTTCCATCGACCCTGCGTTCCTTAGATAGGAGTGCATGGAATGTTTGGTACACCACAAGTGCAGCTCACTGCAACTTACTTCAGCAAATCAAGAATTAGTAAAATTAAAGAAGAAGAATAAGCCAAAAAAAAGCACTATGCTGCATACTTTCTGGGGAAAAAGGGCAGCATCTTAGTGTGCAATAAGGCTAGGAATGGCCAGTTGAACGGAAGAGGTGCCACTGCTCCATAGCCAATGCCCATCATGGAGGAATAACATGTTGTTTTCTATGAGATTATAGTTAGTTAGTTAGTTAGGAAGAACAACCACCTGCAAAAACCTTGCCTCCGTTAAAGTCATGGTGGTTTTTAGGTATGTATATAATGGGACTCCTAGAAATGGGAGTGTCATTACTTAAAGTAGGGTTGGGGTCAGACATGGGTATTGCTAGATCATCATCCAGCGACCACATCAGTGTTTCTACTTGAAATGTTAGTACAACCAGAGCTAGAAGAAGCGAGATAGTTGAAACAATATCCCCAAGAAAGATTGCCTTATGCTGTCCACAATAAAGGAGGTGGAAGGGAGGATCAGTGCATATTATTCTAGATACAAGTTTTTCTTGATCAGGAATCCTAAACGCAGTGGTGGTGTTCAAATCCTCTTGGCAGAGGATGTTTTAGAGGTCAAATGCATCCCTGACAGCATATGTCTTATCAAGACTAATGCTGAAAAATGCCTGGATGATGGGTTCAACAATGTCACCTGCAATGAGCTTCTATGTACAATGGCTACTACTTGTAAATCTGAAAACCTTTTCCATTGTGGGGACTTTGAATCAATGCCCATGATGAAAAACAATGCAAGGCTGGCAATGTGGAAGACATGCTAAGGGCTTCTTCTGAAGCCAGTACTTCTCTTCTGTGCAGGCTTGCAAATGACATCATTGCTGATCAGAAGATTCTTTAGCATTAGATGGAAAGCCATATCAATTTATTTAAAAGAGAAGAGAGATGCTACTGATACAGATCTGAATGTACAGATCACTGTATGAAAGTCATCAAAAGAGTGCTGGAGAAGGTGCTACAAGATACAGTGGATATATGTAGGATGCACTTTGGATATATTCCTGGAAGAGGAACAACTGATGCCATTTTTATTATGTGACAGCTTCAAAACAAACACTGCGTCAAGGAGAGGAACTTACACCTTGTCTTTGTTGAAGTAGAGAAAGTCATTGACAGTGTTTCACTAGAGGTTCTTTGGTGGACCAAGAGGTATAGTGTTGTAACTCAATGGTTAGTTAGTCCAATCCAGGCATTGTATACCAACGTAAAAAGTGGAGTTTGTAACAACAACTCTTTCCCCAACACCTTCGATGTCCAGATGGGAGGCTATTAAGTGTCAATGCTGAGTCCACTACTGTTTGTTATTCTCTTAGAGGCAATGTCATATAAATTTAGAACCCATTGTCCATGGAAACTCTCATATGCAGATCACTTGGCTGTATTATCTGATACCCTTGATGGACTACTGCTGAAATTGCACCTCTGCATGTCTGAGTTAGGGTCAAAGGGTCTGCGTGTGAACATGGGCAAACATGAGGCGATAATATCTGGTCCGCAGCTTGGTACACTGAGAGAGTCTGGCAAGACACTGTGTAATGTCTGCTGGAAAGGAGTTTCAAGTTATTCCATCCTCTGTAATGGATATTCCCACTGGGTCCTCAACAGATGCAGTAACATGTGTGAAAAGCTAACCTCCGACACTACATACGTGTATAGATGTAAATGGTATGTCACTACTGCCTGCCACCCACCTTTTCATTGACCACTCACTCTACTGTAACAGTGACAAGTCGTCATCCTCTGAGGCCATCGTTCACTTCCGTAATGAATAGTGCTTCTCTTGTAGACTCTTTCCCAGGTGGTTATTGATAGGGTCTTGCATAATATCAAGTGCAGCAATTCCCGGAACTTTCCCCAGCCAGCTGTCACTCTTGCGATTGTTGCAGTCTCGCAGCCACAACTGGCAAAGATGGTATCTCCTATATAAAAATAGGAGTCTACAACCTCCAGTTTGTGGTCACTGACTATCACATGATCACAGGGCCTGCAATATTAATGTCCCATGCAAAGGCAAAGTAAGCAAAGTGTTCTTGGCTTGGCTGGATTACACCTACCTCTGAGGTGCAGACACCGAAGAATGGACATGTGATGGGATTTGATGACACAGTTAACCTGATCGTCTGTCATCACATGGACGGGAAAAGTATGAGGGGCAGGCCTAGCAAACCTGGTCAGAGTGAGGACGTGATGCTCTCCAATCTCTCAGTTAAAGACGCCCTTTACAGGCAGAGAAGAAGGGCAAACCTACCATGCAATGTCATACTCTCTTCAGGTGGAAAGTGATGTAAGATGAATGATGATGACAAAATCAGGCTTCTTCAAAAAGTCCACTTACATGTACCACGATGTATATACATGGCCTTTTGTGCAGCTGTGACACAGAAATTCCAAGTCTTGTCAGCTACAACCAGTCCCAAAGCAGAGTGTGCTAAATGCAGTTGATGAACTCCCAGCCAATGAAAGGAGCAAAAGGTTAGAAATACTATTACCTTTGCTGCCATGTTGTTACTGTCTTTAACGGTTGATAGCAAAGATGATGATGTTGAAGTAAGTAACTTTTTGATATCAGCTATAAGATCCCAACAAGGGGCTCACTGGCTGTGTAATGAAGGGGTCTCCTGTTAAAATGGTTGATACATTTCCTTGGCAAAGTTTGTTTGTTTAAACCAATATTCTCCCTTGACTAAAACCAAGAAATTAATTCCCATACATTATCTGTAAAAACGCGAGGAAAACACCATACATCCAGGGGACAATGATGCTTTTATAGAACAAATAACCCTTGAAACTACCCAAAATATTAATGTCATCACAAGTGTTTTGAGTTTACCTTCAAGTACAAGTTTATGCCCTCTTTGATGAATCTGACAGTTAGGCCTCTTGTTCAAAGTATGGCCTATATTCCTTTGGGACAGCTTCCTAACATTCTTTACTTCAATGAGTGATGCAATCTGGTTCAACAGATCTGGACGAAATTAATAGGATTTTTCACCCTTATCAAACTGTATTTAAATTACATATCACTATGTTGCTTTCTCAAATTTCACTCCAAATATTCTATTACAATAATTAAATGTATTTATGTCATCACATTTCAGTTCCTGCGCAAGTTTGAGCCCAGTACATTTGTCCTGTCAGTCCTGTCCCAACCATCCACATCAGCCAAGGATTGCAACTTCACTACAACTACAGCTTTGCCTCCTCAAGCTAATGGAACATGCTGGTCAGTCAAATTGGGGTGGGCATGGGGGGATAAGTACTGTTAAGAGCTCTGGTTGAACCTTGCACTTCATACCACGCACAGATGATTGGCTTTTCGGCTTAATTTAATTGTAGTTAGATTAGTTAGTTGTTTCCCAAGGGTTGGGATGGCTCCTCCCCTTAGGCTCCTACGTGGGTTCCTTTGCAGGTCATTCGGTCAAAAATTTCGGCTCTTTTCGGTCTCTCATCAAGTCAATGTCTTCACCTCAAGTCTTCAAGTCTTCATCAATGGAACTTCACCATCAACATCATTCACCTGCTTAGTTGCGCTTAAGTTCACATAACAACTACAACCCACTTGTCAGGCTATTTGCACTGCACCAAGTGGTGTTATCTTTGCTAGGGTTCAACCAGATTTTTATTTTTAAAAAAGTGATATATACAAGATTAACTGAAGCCACTGGCTATTTAGCTTCTGGAAGGAGACCATCCTTGGAAACTCCTTTTACGCTAAATCACATCTCTCGTTATAATGTTGTACTGATTAGGACTAGGCAAGTAATTTTGGGAATAAATGGGCAAACTATGCACACACCCTAGAAGCTAGTCTAAGAATACATTATAAATAGAATAATTTACAGTTGTCTGTTTGGTGATCTGGCCTTTAAATGACAGTGTGACGGGGGATGGCACTAATTTGATCCAGACCCCAATGCTTTTCCTGTGTAAATTATTTTGTTGTATGTGTCGGCCATTAACCACCTGAAGGCATTTACATGGAGAAGTAGAGAGGAAGCTGTATCAAAGGAAGGTCACTTCCAGGCCCACTTGCATTCATAGTCCCGCTGACTGAGCATACAACTGTAAAACTGTTCCAGCCACAGCACTATGTTATTGAAATTGAAACCATTTAGGCGAGAATTGTGACAAATACAAAAAAATAAAAAATAAAAAAAAAATAAAACTCCCTAAAAGGTAACACTGTTTCACTGAAGAAAAAAGATCACAATTGCTGGCACGAGTCTCAATTACCAAGCCGTGGCAGTTGGTTGGAACAGCTGTAGTTGTATAATTAAGATAGCTACACTTGTGTGTATGGATGCTGTGAATGGAGAGATCAAGACAGAAGCAAGACATCAGGTGTGTGGAATTTTCTTGTTTTCTGGAAAATTAAACTTCTGCAAGGTCGATTTTCGAGCATCATCGTCGATCCAAATTATACAATGCACTTGCGATCGGTATGCTTGGTAATGACAAAGAATGAGTATCAAGCCATTTTGTCCAGGATATCCTGAGTGTTTCAGACTGACACACTCTTGGTTTCTGAAGACACTCACACTTTAGTGTAGGAGCGCACCCCATCGCCAACACCACAAGATGCAGCACATTAATTAACGTAAAACTTTGTAACCTTATTTGAATAAAGTCAATAAAAATGTACAACTACTATGCTGTCACTGTCTTTTTATTTTAAAGTACCTAAGAATAAATTAAACTAAACAATACTAACTGATCATTCCATTTCAGCCCACTGACAATTCTTTTCTTTCAGGAAATCATGGTATTTTGAATTCAAACTAGAAAAACCAACTGTTGCATTTCAAATGAATTTTATTACAAATAAAAGAACTATGCAAAAAGTAGTCAGTGTCTTCTCTCAAAAGTGTACTAACTTCAATGTTATCAGCAACAACAACAAATTAATGAACAAATTTTTTTCAGTCATATTTTTCATGCTTATGAATAAGTTACACTGTTGTAAGTAAGCTGCATTGACGCAATAAAAAAATACACAAACAGTTGCCAGTGTCTTCTTTTAAAATACTAACCTCGACACTCACACTTTAGTGTAGGAGTGCACCCCATCGCCAACACCACAAGATGCAGCACATTAATTAACATAAAACTTTGTAACCTTATTTGAATAAAGTCAATAAAAATATACAACACCTCTGTTGTCACTGTCTTTATTTAACACATATAAGAATATCTTATCTAAATTAAAATAAACAACAGCCTACTAACAAGAATTACTTTCTTTTAGGAAACCATGGTATTTCAAATTTAAATAGAGAAACAAAAAGCTGTATTTGAGTTAAATATTATTATAAATAAAAGAACTCGACAAACAGTTGTCAGTGTCTTCTCTTGAGTTAATTTTTGAGCTTATGAACAAATCACACTGTTGTAACTAGACATACACAAACAGTAGTCGGTGTCTTCTCTTGAACACTAACCTTGTTGTTTTCAGCAACATCACATGGATTCTGTTAATCTTTTGACTCATCTGTAATAATTATTGCTGTCATCAAGATTTTTACTACTACAAGACGATTCAAGACACTCAGGTGATTTGATAGAGACAATCTGCTGCTTTTTTAAACTCACAAGTGTCCATCGAGGGGGTAAGTATGAAAGATCCTGATCTCCAATTGTTTTACTAAACTGGCTTGTGTTTTTACAATGTATTTTGCAGTTCCACTCCTGTTTTGTACCACTCCTGCAATTTTTGACTGTCTGCAGATGCAATGGTAAGTCAGAAGCTTGCTTGAAAGAAGTGATCCCCTTGATGTCCATCAACATTGTAAACTTCAGATAATCATTTCAACTGACAAAAATTCCAGATGTGTAAAATCAACTCCTGGATTTATTTTATGATTAAAATAGTGATGGATCGAATAACTTACAAGTACATTCCTTTGTTGAACATTGAGTGGACAGAGTAAAAGTATTCATCATACAGTAAACCAAAATAAGTGTGATCAGCTGTCAATTCAACAATTCCTCGATATTATGCAATTTCCCTAAATCACCTGTGTGTATTCTATTAATCACAACACCCTTCCTTACAGCAATGCACTTGCATTACATCTTTCTTGGCAGCTTCCTACCACTTCCCAGAGAGAAACTCCCTAAGCTTGAGAAAAGCACAGTTTCTTCACGAACTAATGGAGGCTTTTAATGAATTAATTATACAAGACAAAATTATAAAAAGAGAGAACTAATGCCACTCTGCAGACAATGCCAAACATGGAGCACTAAGATGTTGTTTTCAATTAAAATTAGAAAGGAATGGAGAAAGCATGTCCTGCAATGACGAGCAAGGTCCAAATGATGATGATGATGAAATTCTATCAACCAACTTGAGATACTACACTAAAGTCCACTTACCGTTAACTGAACACTCAGGATATATATGGTAATTTCTGCAGCAACATCACAGAAATCCCTAGCCCAGTCACCTACAACTAGACCCAAAACAGAAAGTGCTGAATACAGTTGATAAACCCAGTGAAAGATAACTTAGCCATTAAAGGTTAGAAATTCACGTACTATTTAACTTTGCTGTCATGTTGTTAAAGTCTTTACCTGTCTATAACAAAGGTTGACTTCGCTTTTTGTTTGTGGTTGGCACACTTGAATCACCAATAGTTTGATCATTAAAGCACAGGACAATGATTAGTAAAATAGTGTTAAATAGAGTACACCCTTTTAAGTCTCACACCTGCAGGAGTCGATGGGTTAACCAATTGACGCCTAAACTGCACCCCATTGACGAGTAAAATTGGCCGGAGTTAGACAAAGTAAGATGTATTTAACAAATAGATTCCATGTTGCCGTGGGTCTGTTCAGTAATAGATCACAGAAGACGTCAATAAAGAATTAAACTTTATTCGCATAAAAGCTGATGGTCACGTCAATCGTGCGTCTGTCCTCTAATAGATCATAGGCAAGAACCAATCAAAATCCGTGAATAACTTGGGTTATTATATAATTTAGTCTCACTCATGGGAGTCAATGGGTTAAAGCACCTTTTTCCAAGACAGAAACAGAAATTCATAGGCATACAAATTACTCCTCAACAAAACAAGAATGCACTATACAATAGGCTCTAAGAAGAAAAACATTTGTCTTTGTTTGACAATAAACTAAATTAAATTAAAAACTAAAGAGAACGTTAACGAGAGCTATGCCATTTAAGACTTCAGAAAATAAACTAATGTAATGACAAGTGTTTCTAACAATGAATTCTTTTTTCTTAGTTTACCACAAGTTTATGCTTGAGTATATGACCAATCAGCCAGTTCTACCTTTCCATGCACTTGTGCTAAAGCTCCCTACCATCCTTCATCTGAAAAAGCAATGGGATCCCAGATCAAGATAAATATGATGGGATTTACCGGTAAGCAAGTGCCCAGTTTGCAACCTTCATGACACTATACAAATAACAAAGTTCACTTCCTATTAAAATGAATGTCTTAATATTATCTAATTTTAGTTCCTGTGCAAGTTTGAGCCCAGTACATTAGTCCTGCCAGTTCACGATAGTAGGCCACAACAATGCCTCCAAGGTACAACCGTGACCTTTACTTTCAGTAAATACAGCTTTTGGTTTACCTTGTCAAGCCAATACAGTAAACACCTGCATATAAGAACAAGTGGATTGAGAACATCAGGCTGAAATTTGGCCAATAAAGCACCATATAAATAAGAACAAATTCAGCCTGATAACAATACAGTAACTTTTATCAAAGTACGACGGTGTTCAGGACCATTACAAACTATAAAATCTATGACAAAACAGCATTGTACGTTAATTAAACCTCTGGTAATATATAATTTGAAGTCTTTCTGAAATCAATTTTAAGAACATTTTAAGAACACTTTCAGGCTGATTTCTCACCAAGCACCCCTCAAATAAAAACACGATCAGCCATAAACCTGAAAAAAGAGTTCTTATATGCGGTATTTACTGTAGTACATCCCAGTGATTGTGGTGGGCATACAGGAATAAATTCTGTAAGAGCTCTGGTTGAACCTTACAAGACATTTGATACACAATCAGATGATTGGCAGTTCAGCTTAATTTAATTGTGATTAGATTAGTTAGTTGTTTCCCAAGACTTAGGATGACTCCTTCCATTTGGCTGATTCCTTTCCAGGCCCGGGTTGCTCGAAGCATGGCTAGCACTAAGCAGCATTAAAAACCATGGAAACCTATATGTTTTGATACCTCTTAACCAACGGTTAGCACTAACCAGGCTTTGAGCAACCAGCCCCTGGTCACTACTCAATTTTTGAAGTCAATGTCTTGTTTTACAATGACCGCGGATCCACTTGGCTATTGCCTCGTGGATCCACAGCTACTTTGACAATGTTATGACAAAATTCACGATCAATAACAGGACAGACGCATGAAAAACTGACATCAATTTGTTAAACTTAAAGGGTCGATTATTAAAACATATTTTAGACAATGTTTAACAAAACCGCGTTCTAAGCCATTTTCAATATTGCCAACAATCATATCCAAGTATTGTGTGCTGCTGATGGTAACAAGAAGGTTTGCATTCCAGGCTAGAGAGCAATTTATTTACTTAAAATATACCGCTCATAAACAGATTTAGAGGTCCACTGATTGTCTTAAACCGCGGCCTAAGTTAGACTTTGTTTAAATAACTGGCCCAAAGTGTTTATCTGAGAGAAATGAAATGAAATGGAACATACTTTATTCACACGTCAAGTCTTCTGGCACCGAGGCACTAATTTCGGACACAGTACATAGCATAAACTCAAACACTGAATGTTGAGGAACAGTGTTGCTAAAACAAGGGTGAGGTTGAGGTTAGGGTTAGCCTTACCTAGACCATGGTTAAGTAGCCTACCTACACGCAGGTCTAGGTTAAGCTTAGGTAGGCAAGGCTGTGCTCTAACGGCGCCCGGTCGCCTGAGGCGACTAACATTTGGTTTCGGGCGAATGAGAAAAATTACCCGGTCGCCCGACCGGGCACTCTGGCTTGTTGTATTTCTAGTAGATAAGGCGGCTAAAAATTTTAATATGCTGGTGGTTACAGTTTACGAAACCTCTCAGAAAATGTTTTTTTTTTTCGTACGAAACAGTTGGTTCAAAGTTTCACATGTAACATAATCCATAACTTTGAACGTTACGGCCGGCAGCCGTACGAATTTCGATTCTTTCCAAGAGTCATTATGGCTCTTGTTCTTTCTCAAAAAAATAGCATTAAATTTGGAACGTGGAGTTTGGCATTTCTTGGTTATAGTTTTAAAAGAGTTGTTACTTCTGCTCTGACAGTGGTAAAGCGCGGCCGGCGAAGCGGTGAAATTTACTTTTGTATGAACCCGCAAATCGCAGTTTATGCAAATTTAATATTTTACGATTTTTTGCCGCTGCGCCTGCTTGGCTAAAATACATTTAGGTTATGGTTGTTTTTCCCCAGTATATGAAATAACGAAATAAAAAAAAGGAAAGATATCATGTTATTTGTTGTTGTTTTAGAAACAGAGCAATCCCGCGTTGTCTTTGGTTCCTGACAGATCATTGCGTGCCCTAAAGAAATAACGCTGCGACTGGCGCTTCGACCGAATCCACAAAAAGCTCATTCCACTAAACATTTTACTGATAATATAAGAAAAAAATACTTTAGTTCTGTCCTGTAGCGATGATTTTCGTCCAAATCAAGATGACTTCCTAAAAAAGAATTGATAGCTTTTGGGCCGCGGTGGTTTAATTGTTTCACGGCAGTTTTCACATAAGCTCCACGTAAATCAATTAAGCGGCATTGATTCACCTTTTGAAAGTTTATTTTCAACCCAACTAACTAGTAAAAACATGTACCTGTATTAGACCCAAACGTTTTTACATAAACCTGCCGCAATCTTTACTTTTTCACTTTTAAACGTGAAAACATTGGTGGCATTGCCACTTTTCTCGTCTTTCTCAAGAAAAAAAAGACGGGTTGCGGGTTTTTCTTGCACTAGCGAGTTTGACGATCACCAGAGCAGTAGCAGCAATGTTTTGTTGAGAGAGAGATGGATGAAGATCTTTGCTGATCTCAGATAATTAATTAAATAATTAATTAATTAATTAAGTCGGGCGACCAACTTGGAAGGCTGGGCACCCCAGCTGAAATGCTTGGGAGCCCGAAGGGCTACCCGAGATTTTCCTTAGAGCACAGCCTTGGGTAGGGCTCGAAATTAACGAAAAAATCCAGTCGCATTTTGCGATAAGATACGAAAATTTAGTCGCAATTTCGCAAATTTTAGTCGCAAAATCGCCGCACTGCATTGTGTTGTCAGCGGTTTAGCAAAAAAATATGAGCCCGCAGTACTTGTGTGTAAAGACACTGCTGAAAATGGCGAATGATCGAAGGAATGGAGCTGTGCACGTAACATCGCAGCTAAATTACTATACAATTACACTACCTTCAGAGAAAATTCACAGCGAGAAACAAAATAATTTTGTCATTTATTTATTTATTTATTTATTTTAGCAAAAGTAGCAGCAAAGTGGCAACTGCTAACCCTTTTGTTTCGAAAGAACGAAGGTGACAACAAGTCGCAAATTTGCGACTTCTCCAAATATTTTAGTCGCAAATGCGACCGTATTGGTCGCAATTTCGAGCCCTGTTAGGCTAACCCAACCCACATACGACCCCAAGTCTGGAAATGGAACACAGGGTACGTTGTTGGGAAAAAAGTGCTCTCACCACTGCACCAGCCCAGCTCCCCTTAGGAACTTTACAATCTACATTCGCCTGCTTATTTGCAATTGAAACAAAGGTGGTACACAAAAACTGGACCAACTAAAAAAGACTTTGAATTGGTGACAAGAGTTGGATGAAAATACAACGTACAAAAATGTGTAAAAAAAATGTGCAAGGTTACAAGGAACATCCTAATTAATTGATCAAGTTAGACAGTTTCAAAACAAGCTGGAATGATTGGAATTTGAACCATAAATTCAAGTATCATTAAAGCCCAGATTTGCAGATATCCTTCAGGCTCCAGTTGTTCTAGGGGTGGATAGGGTTATTCACCTTTCAAACAACTGAGGCCTGACAGCTTAAAACTAAAATTTAGTTCATAAAATTACAATTTTAATATTCTTTACTGTGTACAAAGTAAATGTGACTTTGGCATAACAATGATACATCTGGTTTTCATCTTTTGATTTTCTGTGCAGGGTCTTTAACTACGTACAATGTACCCTAAAAGGTTCCACAACAAAAAGCGATGCTAGGACCAAAAAGTAGAGATGGTGTGAAAGATACCAGATGTCAATGGAACTAATAGATATCACCATCATCCCTGGGATGATGTCTTCAAGCATGGTAAGGAGTCCACCTTCTGTGCATAAGCATTGTCATACATACACGTTAAATTATGGCAGAATCAAATTGATTTATTTACGACCAATTTCGTGACTAATACAATTATCACCGAGATCACAGAACCATCACTTTCAAAACTTTATTCAAAAAAGTTGCTGATTACCAGCTGTAATCAATGGAAAATGAGTGACTAATAAGGACCAAATATATTCAGCCACCAGCTGAGTATGTACACATAAGCCACATATACAATACTTACATGTAACCTGATTTCACCAGCTGGAGTCAAAATGGATTGCTGGAGATCAAAATGTGACATAAAACCTGAAATAAATTTGTTAGAAGTGGTGAGCAAGATCTCGAAAATTAGCTCAGTGACCTACCCTGATTTTCTTGTCTACAAGTAAAATAGATTATTCCAATATGGCCACCATTTTAGTATTCTTTTGTTTAGTTAGAAATTACCCCTTGTTGCCTTGTTCAAAGTTTAACCCGTTGACTCCTGAACTGCCAACCATGCATTGACAAGTTAAATCATCTGGTGTTAAACAGAGTAAAATCTTTTACCGGCAAGTCACACTCCGAGGAGTCAATGGGTTAAAAAATAAGGCAAAAGGGGCAAATTTGCAGCAAACAAATACTATAATGGCAGCCATTTCCCAATAAGGTGTATTCTTTAACAAAAAAATTTAAGAAACTTGTCCCGTGGAATTTATTGTTTATCTTCCAACAGCATTTTACTGTGCCTTTCAACAACATGCGGACTCTAAAATTCAAAGCTCAATCAACAAATGCGTTTTTCTCTACCGTCAATCAAATGTCCACGGCTCCTCCCAGCTTCCGACTGTGTTGTCTGAACTGTGCTCATCGATTTGATTTGATTACTGCGAGCTCGGCAATAGTCAGAAGCTTGGAGGAGCCTCCGAACATTTGATTGACGGTAGCAAAAAACGCATTTGTCAGTTGACCTTTAAATTTAAGAGTCCGCATATTATTGAAAGGCGCATTAAATGACTACATTTTTGTTCTTAAGATGCTGATTATCACAGTTATTACTTGAGCAGCCTGAATTTTTCAGGCTTTCCTTTCGTTACTGCTCAAGCAACGTTAATAACTGCAATGATCAGCACCTTAACTTTATTCTTTGCAGTTCAAATATATATGGCTTTCATGAATATATAAACTTTGGTCATAAATTTTTCTTGTACATCATATTAGCTGATGAGAGAATTTACAGAAGTTAAGCGGTTAGTGGGTCACTGAGCTTTCGAGGGTCTTTTATCAGTGCCATATCATTACCATAGCAACAGATGGGCCTTGCAGACACCGTCAAAAAATTTCCTGGCAATATTATACTAGACAAATATCAACATGGAGCAATTGCAGAAATTATACCCCACAACACCTCACCACTATTGTTTACCCTAGGTGGCATTCTTTGAAGAACGAGTAGGAATACAATAGATCTTATTCTTATTGAATGAAATGCAAATAAGCTGCGGGGTATTCTGCAATTTAGCCTAAAAGGATGGAAAGTGTTTTAATGCTCTTACCTTTGCAGCCTCCTTAAACTGTCAGTTTTAGTACTATTTTCCATAACATACTCACTAGTTTTATGTTTGAATGCGCAGTTGCATTAAAGACGAATCAAATTCCCATCACTAACGAGGACTGAAGAATAAAAGGACGGCAATCTTATAACTCACTCTAACCTGCTGTGCAAAGAAGGTAAGGTTATGTTGTTCTTTCATCTAACGCTGACGGTGGACTTACTTATGACTTAGGCTAACAGTGTAGAGGAGATGAAAGTGACCGTCATCACTTACCACTCTACCCAAGGAAGGCCATGGGCCGCCGTGTGGCCTCTTTTTGCATGCCTGTAAACCATTTCAATCCTCCTGAGCGTCGAAGAAGAAGTCTCTTCACGTCCCAAACTCATATAGCCAGTCCCAGGCCCACACCTCTATGGTTTTCCGAGTAGAACAAGTGACTATGGGAGTTGGGTTGCGCGCCCAAACAAAATTAAGAAGAACTTTGGCGTGTCCATGGTGTGTCACTGTCCCTGCCTAGTATTGCACTTCTTTTCTTTTCTTCCTTTCTTTCTTTCTTCTCGTTCGCGTGTATTATTATTGATAACTCTAGCTAGTTGCTAGGCGACGGACGAAAGAACAACTGAAAATTCACAGTCCAAGGCTGAATCCGAACCCACGACCTTCGCATCACCGGGCAGATGCTCAACCCATTGAGCTACATTGGTTGTTTACTATCACTGTGTCCCGCTGGTATACTGGCTTCTTTTTTTTTTTCAGTTGTCCTTTCACCCTTTGCATAGTGCTGTCAATGGTTTAAGTGTTTTTCGGATAATTTAGTGTGTGTCTTGGTGGAGCCAAAATGAATAACTTAATAAATACAATAGACAAAAATATACACACAATACTCCATTTCGATCAACTGATCCACTTTTAATAATTGATTAGAGTGTAATGTGAAGTGCTAAGTATCTACCCCATATGAACCATGTGAGCGTTAGCCCAAATGGGCCCACAAAGTACACAAGGACAGAGAAAAACTCTGACCTGGGTGGGAATTGAACCCACTACCTTCGGGTTAGATCTCCGCTGCTCTACCGACTGAGCTACAAGGTCAGACGGGAGCAAGCCGTCGGAAATGAAGATGTTAAAGTCACGGCAATGAACATGTACAAGTAGTACAAGGAGAGATTACATTTTTTCAAACGTTGGCCGTGTATAAACACTATAACAATAATAACTTTATTTAGGTCTCAAATCTTATAGCCGGGCACATGTACCCTACTAATCGGGAAGACAAATCATGTACATGTCTTTTTACAAGAAATAGCTTATATGACAATGTATGAACCTTGTCAACTGATTACAATCTTTGCATCATCTCAGGGATAACAAGAAACGGCTGTAGTGTCATTTTTAAGGATCAAGCCTTCTTTGACGACAAGGTAACAGTTCCAAGCTACGAGGAAACTGGGAAAGAAGCTTGTATAGAGTTAATCTGGAAAGGTGAGTGAGGATTAGAATTCCATCTGAAAAGTAAAAGGTAAAGGTTTTTAGTTTTACGAGGGTAACACGTGCAAGTGAAGTTTTATCCCCCCGTTTTTGACGATCAGAGAAAAGTCGAGACAGATATCGATGGAATGGGAAGGGGATCGAACTGCCGACTTCCAGCTCAGGAGTCCGCACACTAACCGACTGAACTACGCTTGTCTTACATTTGCAGAAACGTTATCGGCCATCAAAGTAACTTCCCACCCATTGACAACGTCATCTTTTCAGTCTATGATGGTATTGAAAGAAAGAACCGTGATCAAGAAAATATTTACTTTTAAAAAAAATTCCATCATGCTTTTCAGTTTTGTAGTTTTTATAGAGGTAGGATAGGCTTGCTTTAATCCAAGTTTAGCATCGGCAAACCCGCCGGTCACCTCCATTCGAGAAAGGTAGACTCAACCAGTCCCTACTAGTTTGCTTTAACTGAAATCTATGGGATAGGCGCGAAAACGCGAACAGCGAGCAGGAAAGACGTTGGCATATTCCGTTCGCTCCTTCCTCGTCAGTTCCACAAATTTTGGGCAGAAACTGTTCAGTTACAATACATACAATACATACTTAATAGACCGCTCCCCATAGGGGCTTTTCAGGGCCAATGAAACAATGAACGAAACAACAGAACACAACAACAACAACAACTGTTAAGAATCCCAACTGGCCGGAGGCAAACCAGTTGGCTATTTACAAGTGCAGTTGAACCAGGGACTACCAGGAACAAATTCAGCGACTGGTCAGAGCGGGTCTTGAACCCGGGATCTTCGGATCTCAAGGCAAGCGCCCTAACCACTGGGCGACACTGCCTTGCAGTCCACAGTTTCTGACGCCTTGCGCAACAATTATTCTTTAAACATGTACTAAATCGGAAATTTTCTTTTTTCGCAGACAACTGAGTTCAAAAGGATCAGAGTTTTGGGACATCGTGTGGTAAGCTGTGTTATAAACATCGTTAATTAAATATTTCAAGCTGCGTCGTTCTTATGAAGCCAGCCCCTGACGTCCCAGTCGAGGGAATTTTAAGGCTTCATTTGCAAAAAAAAAGGATGAAATTTCAGGTATTTGATCACTCATTTTTCCAACCTTTAGTTACCCTGATTGCGTGTAATATAGACTCTTTTAGAAAACGGAGAGGTCGGGGTCAGACGTAAGAAATTTGCGCCCAGAGATTTGGTTTCTCCGTTGAGAGCAAAAGCCCCTCCGCATTTCTTGTTACGCTTACGATACTTCTATATAGGAAGGTCACTAAAGAAACCTATATGGCATGTTAGTATCACCCAACCAGTGGACTAATGCAAATCCTGCATTTTAATTCGCTACGCTACTAGAGGACTATTAGTAATAGTCCTCGAGTAGCGAAAAGCGTGACGCTTCCTTTCGTTTCATTCCCAAATAAATATTTCTCAAACTTGCAATTGCCAACTTCATTATTGCCTTTTCTGTCTGACTAGTTGGGTGATACTAGCCCATTCGGCTTCGCCTTATGGGCTATTGACCCGTAGCCCTTGCGGGCGAAGGGCCTAATTGTTAAATAGTTCAGTTGGGTAGGGTAGAGCAGAGCACAGTAATCGCACTGTTGTGGGTTCGAATCCCGATCAGTGAGCTAGGATTTTGTAGGCTTGTTTTTACCCGCTTACGTTGCTTATCAAACTGCGTTGATCTTCCTAACTTTTAAGAAATTATTTTTCACGAAGTTTTCGCTTCCTTAACTGCTCCCTGTTTTTCATTCCTGATATATTTTATTATTCTACTTCGTTGGTTTCGGAGCAGTTCTGTTGACGGTTAGCCATTAGGGACCTTTAGATTGGAGGAAGGAAACAACTACGAGTACGATTACGAAATTTTCGTTCTAAGCAAGCACACTTAAAAAAATGTCGGTTTTCAAGCCTCATGCGCATGCTCAGTACGAAAAACTTGAACTAGTGGCTGGGAAGGGAAGATGAGAGACCCTGGGGACGAGGATGGTCCTCGTCTTCCAATCTAAAAGTCCCGAACGTTTTCACATTTGTTTTGCAGTGGTTTTTTTGGTGGTGAAGTGTATACGGTTGCTCTTAGGAAGCTATTAGGGATCTTTAGATTCTTGGACGACGACGAGAACGAGAACGACATTTGATTGGCCGTTTTAGGCGAAAATACTTTAAAAATTTATGACCCGGAGGATTAATCTTACTCTTTGTTAGCAGTATGGGTTGCCCAGTTATTCTTATTGCTGGTAACTGAGCCTTTTGGTAGATCGAAAAATGCCAAAAACGCTTGCGTGTTCTCGACTTGTTTTAACACGACGACATTTTTGCTAAACCTCGTACTAAATGACGACGGTATCATGTTTTTCCCGCGAAAATGAAGCTGGTTTGCGTGCACTCACTGTAATCTCATACTCGTATTCGTTCTCGTCCTAGAATATAAAGATCTATTGCTCCGGGTTCGAGGCCTTCATATGTGAATGTCACTTCTTTCTCTTTTTTCTCCTCCAGATATACCTCTTTCACTTACAACCAGGCCACTTTAAAGGTTGAAATATGATCCTGTCAGTGAATCGTAATGCTCCTTGTCCCAAATGGCATTGAGTTAATGGTAATTTTAAATTCTTACTATAAATGTTAAAACTTTACTTCCTGCAGCTAGGGTTTGACAGTCTAAGGGCACAAAATCAAGGAGTCCAAGATCAGAAACGTTTAGATTTTTTTATTTTGCATACCTTTTTATTACCAAAATACATTTTCTCCAATTGAGAGGATTTTTCTAGTTAAAATATAACATAACTTTGTTTTTTGCTTTTATCGAGATTCACACCAAAGAGAATGTTTGTTGTAATATTATAAACTTTACTTCAAGAGACAGCATTCACGAGTCCCCAATAGCTTCGCGGTTAAAGGGAAACTGTCTCGAGAAGCGCATGCGCTAGGGTCTTGAGAAAACTTGAAAAGTGTTGCAGTTGAATCGGCAAATTCAAAATTGTGTCCACTGGAGAGGGCCATGGTGGACAAAGGATAAACTCCGGTTAATATACGTGACTCACGCGTGAATCCATGATGGCGGCTAGAATTTTCCGTGGGCTCGAGAGCAAACAAACTCGAGCATGCGCAGCTCATGACAGTGCCCCTTTAATCATTTAGACCGCTGATTGGAAGTTCATCCATTCGACCTCGGCCTCGGTTCGTCTCTCTAAATTTCTTGATCAGGGATCCCTTTCCTCTTTTGATTGTTTGTCTGTTTTTTCCCTTTCTCTTTTTCAAAGGACAAGATTATAGACGTTAACTGAGCAAAAAAAACCGCATCCTAAATAGAATAGTTTTCCTT
>OX421457.1:29717426-29722426 GCA_949126865.1 Montipora capitata | reverse complement strand
TGAGCAAACAAAGCAGCCAAGATTTAGGTTGGAAAGTCCACGACCGTGCACAATCTTTTGTTTTGCGCTCATACACTATGCATGAATTACGTAACCAACACGTTTCTATTGGTTAGTTCCGCAGTATGGAGTAAACAACTATTGTGTTTTGTGCACGGTCAAGGCTAAAAACGAGAACAAAAACCTACAACAAAGAAATTTGTCGGGTTTCATAACCATTCCCCTATATTAACTATGGTTGACGTCAAGATTCCTCCTTGTGAGATTGTCTATGGAGAGACTGTAATAAACGAGCCTGTGCGTGTGCGTGTGCGTGTGCGTGTGCGTGTGCGTGTTCGTGTTCGTGTGCAGATGATAGTCTCGAGAAATAGTCCCTATGGTGACTGCATGTTGTTTAGTAAATGGCTTGTCAGTAATAGGTTCGGGCAGACTATGAGTTATTTTTTGTCTCGTGTGTTTCTTGATTGTTTGAAATAAAGTACACCTTGAATTTTGTTGCGTTGACAAGGATTTAAGTGCTGAGAACTGTCATGGTTCAAACTAGTTTCTGTTGTAGTCTACCATTTGAATGCGAGCAAGTATTAGCAGTCTGTGTTTCCTGTCTAGGAGAGCTATCCATTCAGTTTTAACATTTCGTTTACACCAAACTTACGAAGATCCCCACTCAATTCATGCATTCCTAAAACTTAACTTTCGAATTTGCCATAATCTATTACATTCCCAGTTAATTTATTTACTTTCCTCGACAATGGCACCACAATGACACTGAAACGTTCGCTTTTAGCTTGTTGTCGTGTAACCAAATCATACCCAGTGCGGATAACGCCCTTGTTACCTAATAGATGATTATTGCGGCAGTCAGCGTTATGAGATATATTGCAATATATCTCATAACGTTGACTGCCTCAGTAATTATCCATTAAATAGTATACTGACAGTGCAACCAAGATATAACAGTCATGCGTCCCTGGACATAGTCACTGATATGAGCGCAGAAATGTCTTAAGTCTGTATGGTGTCTTATTGTTCAGTATCTACTGTGATATGTAAAACAATAAAAAAAAAGGAAAGTTGTGGATAGATCCATCTGAGTAGAATGTCTATCCAAAAAGAAATCGTTTTCTAAAGACTCTTACATGCCATTTTACATAAGATAAAAATACCAAAAATTTCGACATGCGCAAAAATTAAAGCCAAGAATTCACCCCTTTTCGTTGGTCAATGTTATGCCTGAGGAGGAGGTATGTCCTGTGATAATGGCTAATTTCCGTAATTTGAACAACCTTTTCTGACTATTTGTATGAAACTTTTCGTTTTCTACACCAATGGTGTAAAACATTGTACCGTTGGAGTTGTTCATGATCTCCACGTCCGGTGTCATGAATTAAATTGAAGTTGCTATAAATACGAACTGCATAGTTTCTCTTTAGCGTCCTTAAAAATGTCGAGAATGTCGTTGTCCCCGTCCTCCAGTATTTATCGTTACCATCAATCTCGTCATCATCATCAACGTATCATCATTCTCATCAAAACATCATCGTCATCAACAACATATAGTCATCGACGTCATCATCATAATCATCAACAAGTCGTCATCGTCAACATCATCACCATCGTCGTTTTTCCCTTTTTGACGTTGTTTGAGTGTGAAACGTAAGGTCTGTATGCCTCTTGCTCCCAAATTTACTTGTCGAACTTTGCACTCATAGTACGAATTTTGTTCAAATTTTGCACAAGTCAATTAAACTTAAGAACAGGAAGGAAATTGCTTGCGCGGGATAAGCTACGCTGTGCATAATTACGGTCCTTTCGCCAACGACCAGTTCGCCGACTAACTTTGACATGTTGGCGAATTGACCCAAGACGTTGGCGAACTGGCCGCCGATATTCCGATTATGTCTATGATGGCGCAAATAAAAGATACTATGTGAAAGTCCCACCCTATCTCGGGGTTTCCCCCCCCCCCCCCCCCCAAGCCTCAGGCATAACATTAATAGGGACGTTCTTAACACCGTCAATAAGTTCATTGAATAAGAAAACTCATAAAGTGCAATGCAGGTTTTCAAGCTCGAATTGCAATGGCAGATTACTCGTTTAGTCCAACAATCGTTACACCTGAGGTTGCACTGATCAGAATCTTTAAAATTACAATTAAACAAGGTGATACCATAGTGTACCGTATCAAACTGTGGTGTTGAGGCCTCACTTGCGCCGACATCGCATCAAAAAGCGCGCAGTGTATTTCTTTAAGGAGCAAAGGCACAATACAAGTCTTCCAGATCACCCAGGAAATGTACAGTGTAACCACAAAACTAATTATTCGAATTGTTTTTTGTGTCCCAAAACAAAAGACCGGTCATTAGTTATTTCTAATGTTAAAACAATATCAATTCGGCTATTTAATTTATGCGATCAATGATTCCTATTTTCGTGTTTCAACTTAATTTGTAAATGAAGCTAACTATAGTAAACAGGACTGAAGACAAAAGCTATTTCTCCATTCCCTTGAAAAATTATCTCACAGCTTTTGGCTTGGTCTTTTAAAACGCCAAAGTTCTTTCCTTTTGTAACTCCATCTGCTTGGCTTCCTTCACTAGTTATGACCTCCCTGCTCGGACAACTAATCCAGTGATATAGACCAGTTTTCAATTGAGTGTCGAAAGTAATTAGCGAATTGCTTTGGTTTATGATTACTTCACTCAGTGATTGGTTCAAAGTTCTCGCGCCATCATGTCAACCAATCAGAAGTAAAACCAAAACCAATCGTGGCTCGCACGTGCACATTTTCCCGCTCTTTGTGCCGGCCACGTGTAATTACTTCGAGGTTTGATTGGTTTACCGGATTGTCTCCGTCCTTTTTGATTGGCCAAAGTAATTGCTTTGGTTTTGGATTTACGACACTCATTTCAAAACCGCTCTAACTGACATTTCATGACCTATTCTACCAAGTTGTTGTTGATTTGACCAACGTTTCATGGTTCTTGACTATCATAATCGGAGAGCACTGGGCTAGACCTAATACCTTTCAAAAAGATTGAACTGAAAGTTGATAGTACACCAGTGGAAGCCAACTTTATCTTAACATTATCCCCTAACACTACTACCACCTTGTTTATAATGATTGCCAAGCGTAACTCGACACTACCCTCCCAAGTATCTCCATCGTTCCAATGATAATCAAACATTGCTGTATTGAGGTGTCCGTACCAAATAATTTCACAGTTCACCGTTTATAACCTTATTATAGGAAATTAACGCTCAATGAACGCGAATCGTTAAAATTCGTGTTAATTTAAGTCACGCTAATTATATTTAGCGTTATTTTACACGACGTTAATTAAGTACAGCGTCAATTTCCGCGTCCTTAATTCCAATTTTTAAACCCTAATTTTGAAACCTTTCGAAACATCAATGACACTTTTAAAAAACAACAAAATAAGGTACAAGCTTTCTTTCTTTCCGTAACCCCCTACATTAATTAGAATTTTGAGGAGTGTTTTGTTGACCAGAGGGCTCAGTTTTGTTCAGTGGTTTTTTTTTTTTGCATCCAGCATTGAATAAATTTGTTCCAGTGGTCACCACCAACTGTGTCCAAATCCCGTAAATTTCCTTTATTGTGAAATTCTACCTCCTCTTTCGCGTTAATTTTCTTTATTTGAAAGTCGTTTTACATTAAATTCGCGTTGATTTCCAATACCTTAATTTCATGGAGTGTTAATTTCCTATAATAAGGTATAAAGCCAAAGCCCTTTTGATACTGGATTTCTTGGCCCCTCCCAAAGCTTACGGCTGTTGCTCAATTAATACGATTCATGATCACCACCTAAAAGTGCTCTCCTT
Source organism: Montipora capitata (assembly GCA_949126865.1). Lineage (NCBI taxonomy): Eukaryota > Metazoa > Cnidaria > Anthozoa > Scleractinia > Acroporidae > Montipora > Montipora capitata. The sequence continues at coordinate 29,718,586 of OX421457.1, read as the reverse complement.
GCTCAACTCGATACATTTATCACTGACAATAATTACATGGTCTGCCAATGACTGTCCACTGTGAATGGGATAGTACACTCGAGTTAGCACCCTTGCGATGGGACCAGAATTTTATGCAGTCTATTACCACCAAATGAATATGACATTTTTACCCATCATAACTCGACTCTCAAGCAATTACCACCTTCCCCGAGACAAAGAAGGTCTAGAGATCCACTCTTGTACTACCACCTCTTAGCACAAGAAAAAAAAAACATGGTCTGCATGGTAAACAGTAATGCCAGCCTCTTGATCTTGCAGTGACTTTTCGTCATAATTTTGATGTTATGCTGCTACCCCTATTAACCCAAAGGATACAGCTATGCTAAGTCGTCTTTAAGTTGTTTAAAAAAAATTTAATTATATGACCGTGCTACGGTTGCAAACAATGTTCGCTGAGTGTTTGGTGACATTATCAATAGTTATAATAATTTAAGACTTTCCCTTCCATTTCATAGCTAGGTACATGTACACCAAATCTCTTGATATGCAAATCCGTTTGATGTTCTACGGGTGTGCTAGCCCTTTAATTTATCAGTGGTTACCAAACACAATTCATCATAGCACTTCATAGTCCTTCCCTGATGGTAATTTCAAGGTTCTGAAATTTGTATTTGACATTGCATTGTTGAAGCTCCTGCTTGTAACACGGCCGCATTGCAAGCCTGCATAGCAGGCGGTTTGGTGAATATTAAACACCTCTTGCCATCGGGGTTGACTTTCAAGTAATTGTTTGAATGTAATGACTGCCCTAAAACCTGGACTGAGGTCATGCAAAAGAGAAAACGAAGGGGGAGAGGGCAAGGAGAAGGATTTATCGCCCCTTCTCCTTACCCCCCTCCTCCTTCACTTTCTCTTTGGACTTTGGTCCAGCCATAACATTCAAACGATCACTCAGTGAAAAGAAGCATCTAAAGTTCACCAAACTACCTGCTATGCAAGCTACAGTGCTGCTAACCTAAATATTTGCAATTTTCTCTTTCCAAATGCATGGCCTCACCAAATGTTTGATACGGTACAGTATTATCACATCACTACCCCACTTTTCCTGGATTACCTTTACTTGCTTCTGTGATGACCATCTTCTTCCTGTCTTGCTTGGTTTTTCCAGTCGTGTTCTA
>OX421457.1:29697426-29709926 GCA_949126865.1 Montipora capitata | reverse complement strand
CATTTGCGGGGGTTTCGTCTCTCAACTGCAGCGAGCGATCTTCACACTTTACAACAGCGCGGACATCAATTTCTTTGCGAGTCGTCTGTGCTAAGGACTGCAAAATTGTTGTTACATTATCCACCGGAGATTTCTCAACGATTTCCTTTCTTCTCAATTTGACATCGTTTTCTTTCTGGCTCACCCAGAAGACGATTTCTTGTTTGCCAAGTGCTATGAAAATTGTATTGGGCGGCATACATCTCGGTGTGGAGATGATCCTTGCTTCCATTGTATCTGACTGAACAAAAGGTTTCTGGATACTGTACTTTGCCTTCATCAGATCTTTCAAGGCTTGTGCTCGTCCTTGTTCAGCAGCAACGAGACTCTCGACAATCTTGCCTTGTTTTAACAATGTCCACCATAAACTTGCGTACACAGTTTCGTTAAACTGGCGGAAACTAATTTTCCACTCATCTTTTAGCTGAAGATTGGCCCTAATATCATTTAATTTTTTCACACTTGATTGATAGTAATCAGCTGCCTGGGGCAAAATACTCTGTGCTTCAAAGGCAGATCCAAGGCCATAGAGCATTTCTGCCTCACCCTGTCTGTCTTCACCATTTTTGGCAATTTCAAGACCTAATTCATGATAGTAAATGGCGTTTTCAAAATTTCCGAGACAGCAGTGAGCTTGCCCAATACATCCATACCCATTTCTTTCTTCATTCAGGTCTCCGACCTCTTTGGCAATTTCAAGTTGGAGTTCATAGTACTCAATGGCTTTTTCGAAATCTCCGAGCTTTTGATAAACGATTCCAAGGTTACCATACGAACTGCCTTCCCCAGGCTTTGCTCCTAGTTGTTTGGCAATTTTTAGACTCAGTTCGAGGAAATGTATGGCATTTTTGAAATCCGAGAGCATGTGATACGAGTTGCCAAGGTTACCATATGCTCTTCCTTCTCCACTCAAGTTTCCCAGCTCTCTGGAGATGTTAAGATGGAGTTTGAAATAGTCTATTGCTGTTTTGAAATCTCCCAGATTGTGATAAACCAGGCCAAGATTGCCATAGCAATTTCCCTCTCCAAGTTTGTTTTCCAATTCTTTTGAAATTTTAAGGTGGCGTTCATAGTAGTCTACGGCCTTTATGAAATATCCCTGAGTGAAATAAGTGCAGCCAAGACCACTATAGGCGTTCCCTTCTCCTATTTTGTCCCCTTCTTCTTTTGCAATTTTAAGTTGCTGCTCGTAGGCGTCTATGGCTTTTGTGAAATCTCCAAGACTGTTATAAACACGTCCCAGATTACCATAGGCGTTTCCTTCTCCTGCTCTGTCCCCTACTTCTTTTGCAATTTTCAGATGGTGTTTACAGGCCTCGTTGGCCTTTGTGAAATCACCGAGATTGCAGTAAGCAATGCCAAGATTACCATAGATGATTTCTTCTCCTATCCTGTCTCCCAGTTCTTTGGCAATTTTTAAGCCGAGTTCGTTCAAGTTTATTGCCTTTCTAAAATCTTCCAGAATGTTACAACTTTGCCCAAGATTGCGTAACGCACGTCCTTCCTCGGCTCTATTTCCCACTTCCTTGGCAATTTTCAGTTGGAGTTCAAGATAGATTATGGCTGTTTGAAAGTCCTTGAGACCGCAATAATCGACGCCAATATCACCGCAGACGCGTCCTTCTCTGGCCCTGTCCCCCAGTTCTTTGGAAATTTCAAGATGGAGCTCATTGTATGTTAAGGCTGTTTTAAAATTCCCAAGGTTGTAATGGGTACTGCCAAGAATCCCACAAGCATTGCCTTCTCGAATCATGTCTCCCAATTCATTGGCAATAATTAGATGACGCTCAAAGCAGGGAATGGCTTTTTCGAAATACCCGAGACGGTAATAAGCCATGCCAAGGTCGCTATATGCCTGTGCTTCTCTAAATCTGTTGCCCGATTCTTGGGCCAATTTTGCAAGTTTTTGAAGGTAGTCTATAGGGTTATTTGTTGTTCCTGGGACTTTATGGCCAATGCTTACATTACAGCACTCTTTTTCTTCTCTAGCCCTATCTCGTTGTTCATTTGTTGTTGTTGTTGTTGTTGTTGTTGTTACTCTCTATTGGAGAAGAGCAGAATTTTTTATCATTACTTTATTTGGAACAATAACTGCAACAAACTTAGAGTACCTAAAGTTCAGTTATTCACCATTCTTACAATACTAAACATGGCTGCTCAGTATCCATCTCTCTCTTTTTTTTCATTCATGTCCAATACACCCGACCCATAAAGGGTCGCAAAAGGGGTGACGCTTCGCGAAGGATCGTGACGGGTTACCACCGGTCACGAATCATTACCCAGAGATGTATCCAGAGTGCGTCATTGCGTCCTGGGACGCACTCGTTTTCCTTTTGGACGCATAGAATATGAAACAAAGGGTCCAGTTGGACGCAGAAAAAAAATCAAATGTTTATGCAAATTACAAACGCCAGGAAAAACATGCGAACGGCGTATTTCACAAGGAAATTGAACATTCCCATTTCTCACAACGGAGAAATGATTGAGTTCCTTAAATTTCAAGGTAAGCTGCTATTTTCAAATTTTTGTAGTCGAATAATTTCATTTTGTCAACCATTATGTCCAGCTTCAGAAGTTGAGTTTTAAATTCGCACGTGTTGCGTGACATGATCTGAGCTGTTTTTTAGGTGAGACAATCGGCGACACTTACGATCTGCCGCCAGTGATAATAAAAAATTTCAGTCAAAGTTCAGTTTGTTGCATGCTTTCCAAGTGAATTTCAAGCATTAGTTCGCTTATCGTGATCAAAATAACAGAGAATCCAAAGGCAAAGTATGTTAAATTTTTGTTTTGTGCAACCCTGTTGATATTAATTGCAGGCGCGCACGTGTCATCGTCTCGGTTCTTGTTTTGCACGTAACTTGTCTGTTTTGCAAATTATACAACTTTTCTTCGGAGTTAGTGTTGTAATTAACGTGTTGAACATTACACTTGAATATATTCAATCGCTTGATTATTTAATAACATTGGCCATGGCGAAGTCACGACCGCACTGGCCGACGATGAACTGTGTATCGATCGCTTACATTTGTTTACTCTTTTGTTCCTACACCTCAAGTGTGGTTAAAATAAATGATGCTCTTTTACGGAAAATTGAGATTCAGTTGTGTTTTTTTTGCTGTGGAGATCTAGATCATTTATCAACTGGAGCCAACAGTTCCTACAGCATACGGACGCCTCGAGACGTTTTCAATGTGATTGATGGAGCTTTGACAGCCCATACATTTTGATCGATGAATCAACAGGCACAACAGTTTCAAAGAAATTGATCATTTTAAGTAATATTCGTTGGGAGGGATAAGACTTTTGTGCAATTAGAAATCTGAAAGGGTACTGCAGCAGCAATTAAGAGGAAATAGATTGCATATTAATTCTTGAATATTAATTAGCTGGACTCCCAAAATTTTGCAATGGACCCCCAAATTTTTCGAGAAGGGGTCCAGAAGACCCCCAAATTTGAAAACCTGGATACATCTCTGATTACCGACTGTCTCGACCGTCACACCGGAAGTCATGTTGCGAAAAGGGATAGCGGAAGTGAACTTCAGGTAGTGTGCACCTACCCCTGTGACGATCCAAGACAAGTCACCAAGTTGGCGTGGACCGTGACGATCCGAGACGGCTCGCGACGAACCGTCACAGCCGTGAAGTAACCATGCACGCTAATGATGAGTCTAACACAAGTAAACAGGCGAAAAAGGCATGTGAATACTCCTTCTAAATAAAGGCGCCCACAAACATAACGAAACCCAAAACACTCAAGCGGCCAACACAAATAAACAGGTGAATCAGTGTTTGACACTTACTTTCTTACTAATTTGTCCTTAGGGCAACCAGTTTTGTTTTTTTGGTTGCCCGCCTTGGAAAGACCTGTTGCCATTAAAACTCAAAAGAGGCTTGTAAAAATGTCAGTTTTGAGTAAAATGTGTGTAAAATGGGTTTGCTAGACCAACGTGACTCCTGCTGTGTCCATGGTGTTCTAGTAGCCTTCACAGTTTTGCTTTGCCAAGCATACATTTAAGCAATTTTCCTATCCTTTAAGAGATCAAGGGAGATTGCTTGACTATATCTCTCTGAGATTAGGCTGGTTTTGAATTAAATGCCGTTTGTCCAATAGTATGTTCTTTTAAGCCTTTTGAAGCTGGTTGAAATTGCGTGAAAAAAGGTAGAATTGTTCGATATCAAAGTACCGTATCCTAACGTATTTGGCCATGGGAAAGCTAGGTACCATTGTAACAGCCATTTTTTCGCCCAGAGAAAGATGGCGGCTACGAACATGTTCCTTCTTCCAATCTGTTTAAAGTGACTGGTAACAGTTTTGAGGTTTGTACCAATATATTTTCAACAGAAAATAAATGACAGCAAAGGGATGTAACATTGTTATTTTTTTATCGTGTTTGTGGTGACTACGACATATTACTAGTCACTTTCTTCGTTGATATTAGTCGACCAAAAATTCTGATTGCCCGATCGGGCAAGTCTTAGAGTTGTTTTACTTGCCCACGGAAATATTTCATTTGCCCCGAGCAATCAGGCAAGCGTTAGTGTCGAACACTGGGAATGAAGTGTGTGAATATAAAAAAAAAGTCAATCAGCTGGTATAGTAATACAAAACTAATTACTTTCGATGCTTAGGTGAAAACAGCTCTTAACATTTGGGTGCGTTAAGTGGCATTGCTAATGGAATTACTGAACATAGGAGGTACAACATATGTAGCAGCTTGGTAGAGAAATATTGATTTTTTTTTTCAGCTGTTTGTAAAGTCAACAGGACTTACTTGGCCTTGTACAGACTGACATTCAGCTCTGCTGTTCATCTTAACTTCAGTTGTTTCTTCAGCAACTTTTTTCCTTAAATCCACCAACTTCTGGTTATTCTTGTTAGTCTTCGAGCAGTCAAGATAAGTGTCCCAGAGAATGCAAAATTTAAAAATACCGTTAAATAACCATCTTAAATTCCTTGCAATATTGAAATTGATTTATGTTGTTTAAAAAACCTATAAAAAGCAACTGACGAGCAGGCATGCAGCTTGAATCATCTAAGTTGACATCGATTTATCATAAACCTTCAAAGCTTCAAAGGATACGGCCAGTCCTTTATCACACCAGCTAATGGCTTCCTTATACAGATGACACTCTGTGCAGGCACTTGCTCCTGAAAAGAAATTACTCAGAGTTTCACAGGCAATAGATGTTGACAATAATTATTCCTAAAAAAGTTGAAGAGGGCTTCTAATAATTAAAGAAATTTACTGTAAATAATTCAATCAATCAATCACAAGTAAATAGCGCTATCCATCCTTCAAACAACTCAGGGCCAGGAGTACGAACTGGTAGATGTGTGTGGGCAAAAGTGTGGGTTGGCATTTAGCCTGTGTACAGCCGACCCAGACGCTCCCTCCCCTTACTTGTGTCTGTACATATAACTAAGACCTGCTGTGCGGCATTTCATCTTTATAATATAAGGAGAATCAGAAAATACCTTACAAAGGAATGTACCGGAACTCTTATCCACGCTTTTATATCTAGTAAATTAGATTATTGAAATAGCTTGCTGTATGGGGCACCTAACTACCTTTTACAAAAAATGCAACGCGTCCAGAATGCCACAACGTGGTTAATTTTTCAGGAGAGCAAGTTTTCGCATGTGACGCCTCTACTTAGATCATTCCACTGGCTGCTTGTCACACAACATATATATTTTAAATTTTTAAAACAATTTTTAACGCCATATATGGTCAAGCTCTGTCTTACATAAGCGACCTTATTTCAGTAAGGAGAAGTGGTAGATACAATCTAAGATCTAATAATAGTTTAATTCATAATTTTAGTTAGTTCTGGTAAGATCATCAACACTCGGTAATCGCTGTTTTCACGTGGCAGCCCCCAAGCTGTGGAACACTTACAGCCTTCCGGAACACATACGAAATATAAAACCTTTAGGTTGTTTCAAGAAGGTTATTAAGACACTATTATTTCAGAAAGCTTGTTATTAATGAATCATTACTTTTAAATGTGATTCCTTTTAGCTTCTTCATTTTGATTACTATTGTTGTAATTTGGTTCCTTTCATAATTTATTCATACACCTTTGGTTGTTGCATATTTATTTCATGTAATCAATATTAACGATGAAATGATATATGAAATGAATCATATATGAACTGCGGATATGAAATCAAGTGAAGCTATGATCCTCGCAGTCATGAACATCGTTGATTCATTCCATGAAGACAAACATCAAATTAACAAGAGAGACAAAAGTAAACATGTCTACATAACCTAGACCCTAAGAAGCCCGTTGGAGTGGACAGTACCTCCACCAGCTTCCTTCGTCTCTCTGCCCCCGGTACAGTGAACAAAATTACTCAATTACTCAACTTCTCTATCAATAGTGAATCCAGGCAACAAGAGTGGAAATGCAGTATCATGACCCCTGTTTTTAAGAAAGACAAGAACACAAACCAAGCTAACTATCATCTCATCTGAATCTTGACTGCATTGTCCAAAGTTTATGAGAGAATTATGTACAATCAATTACACCACGTCTTTCAAAGTCATCTATCGTTGAACATGTCAGGATTTTCAAAGTACCACTCTTGCTGTTCTGCTCATCTGAAAATGTCCAAAGACTGGAGGAGATCTCTACACAAAAGGGAAGCAGTTGTTGCAGTTGCCATAGATCTTAGCAAAGCATTTAACTCAATCAATCACAGTCTATTGCTGGCCAAACTTGGCGCATATGGTCTTTCCTCAACAGCCTTGCAGCTGATGACCTCTTACCTGACAGGCTGCAAACAGAGAGTTCATTACCCCAATGACTCCCAGGGGTTCCCCATTGATGAGTAAAAGCATCTGGTGTTAAACAGAGTAAAATACAAAGTATCGCCGGTTCAGGCTGGCTTGGGAGTCAAAGGGGGTTAAAGGTCATGGGATATGTTCTAGTTACAGAGACATTAATGTTGGTGTACCTCAGGGTTCCCTTCTGGGGCCTCTTCTGTTTAACAGTTTTATTAACAATTTGAACTTTTTCCTTCCTCATACATGTATGTCTTTAAGACTCTATGCAGATGATACTACAGGTTATTATTCTGACCTACCGTGCTGAAGTTTGTTGGGAACTCTGAGCTTAGCTTATTGTCATCCTGGTTTGATCAGAACCATCTCCTTCTCAACAATGATAAGACCCAGGCACTTCCCATAAGGCCATGTTCATATGCATACGACATTGTTCTATTCAGTATTAATGTGGAGACCCAAGAATCCACAAAAATTCTGGGGATTACATTGTACACCGGACAAAATGTTGACCTTTAAGGATCATAATTATATCAGTGAGGGCAACTTAAGAAGGCACAAAAGGAACAAAACAAAATCATAGGGTACAATAGTGATGAGCCAATCCACCAGGTGGTGAACTGATCTTTGAAGAACTGAATTATAGTTAAATCATGTCTGACAGTTGGCCGACTTCAATAACGTCTGAATAATAATCCTGCTGTGAAGTGTAAATAAATTGGCTGCTACTTGGCTCCGGAGTTTCTCAGGAATTTCATGTGACTATAGAGGCTGACTTTGATTACATGTTCTTTAAAGTTTGCCCACATCTCATACATGACTTGACCACTCATACGTGTACCAGGCCACTACATCTCTGGCTTTCCCAAGGCATGACTTGATCCTTAGATGGCTTAAATGAATTCTGGATAATATCTCTTCTCACAGGAGTTCGGGAATGTTGACCTTATGACTCTTGCAAAGCACTCTGTTAGGTACTGTGATCTCAACTTGATAGGGCCAGTACTTTCTTTTGGGGATTGGTACTTGTTCTTTGCCTTCTGGTTATAACAGTAACTGTTGTTTTGAGTGTCATTACATCAGGAGTATATCTTGAACTGTACATGTTTGAAGCTGGGCTAATCTCTCACGAAATAGTTAAATAGGGTTGGAGGGGCTGAGGCTTTACAGTTCTGCGGCAAACACTTCACTGCTTCTTTCTTATCCTTCCCTGTGCCTCTGGAGAGACGACTGGCCAAAAGATTTGACTATCTTTTTTGTAATGAAAATCAAAATGGCGGCACAATAGACGCAATAACATCCTTTAAAGGTGGCCATGCTGAGTGGATCAGTTCCCTGACAATTGCTTGCAAAGGCTTGTGGTCTGATTCTACTTGGACTTAATCTTCCTTGCCAGGTAGTGATGAAAACACTGGCATTCCTAACATGATTACTAAGCACTCTTTCTCGATTTGTGCATACATTTTTTGAAGGGATGTCAGTGCACGGGATGCACACGCCACCTTGGAGTAACGCGGCACCAACCCCATAATCACTTGCATCACACTGTTTGGTGACAGTGTGAGGGTTGAAAAACTTCAGAACAGGGTGATTGATCACCACCTTATGAACCCATTAGCTCCTGGGATCGAGACTTGACAGATTTTACTCTGTCTGATGCTAGAAGGTTTTTAACCCTTTAGACCCTGAGATAAAAATTTGAATTCTCATTTGTTGCCCTATTCATTCCCTACAGAAGTAGTGGGGAGAGGTTGATAGAATATCAAGCAAATTTATCTTGAGTGACTTGGTCCGTAATTCTCATGACCACTCTGTTTTACTAAGCATTGATATTACAAGGAGAAATTTGATGCTGATCACTCTTAGAGCTTAAAGGGTTAATATACTTGTCAGCTGGGGGCATCCTAAGGCACCTGAGGACTGAATGGGTTAATTTCAGCCAGAGCAGATTCATGCTGGCATGACCAAAGAAATGGTGTTTCTTTCATTAGAAGCTTGCGTAAAGAGTTAGTCTGAAGTGTCAGCCGTCTCCTTGCCCAAACCCGCCAAAGGGGCGAGGTGTGTGAGAGAGGCAAGGAGACAGCTGACACTTCAGGGGCCGGTTGCTCGAAGCCTGGTTAGCGCTAACCGTTGGTTAAGAGGTATCAAAACCTATAGGTCTCCATGGTAGTTAACGCTGGTTAGCGCTAACCATGCTTCGAGCAACCCGGGCCAGACTGGTAAAGAGTCAGCCACTTCAGAGAGGTGAGGCAAAAACTTTCAAAGATAACTCACAAAACCTAGAAGACTGGAAAGCTCTTTCTTGTAAGTGGGGCTTGGCATTTGTTCAACATTTTTTACTTTTTTCTGGATCTGGAATGAGTCCTTGACTACAAACTGTAGTGACAACAGTCATTACCCATGAAATTCACTTCTGCCTGCCTCTGATTGATCTCGACCTTATTTTAGCTTCAGGTTCACCTCTCCGGCTCTTTGAAGGAGTCTCCTAAGGTTACTGTCACCATCTTTTTATGCTTGTTTGTGAGTTTCTCTGTGTCCTCATAACAAGGATGTCTCTAATGACAGACAATTTTAGTTATCAACTAGTGGTATCCAAGGGCACCTGAGGGGTCTCCATTTACCCACTGACTCCAGCAAGTGAGACTTAACAGATTTTCCACGTACTCTGTCTAACGCCCGACAATTTTACTGGGAAGTCAATGGATTAACGTCCCATTGGGAACTTATGAATACGAAAGATATTTCTGAGACAGCGCCTACAGTTTAGAGTCCTTATCCGAGCTGACTTTAAAACCCTAACATTAAATTTTGCAGATGACATTACCAAGGCAGCACTTTCTCCCTTTAGGATCCTGAGTTTTGATCCAGCCAGGGTTCAAACCCGTAACCTCCCACATGGTAGCAAGTGTGGCCTGTTAATTGTGGAGATACACAAATTGACTTATAATACATCCAAGACAAAATTATTATTGGGACTTTCAGTCATTTAAGAAGTCAGTATCGTTTATAGAAAAAAATGCAATACCTCTCACCAAACATTATGGAAGCATTTTATTTTAAAGTAGTGATTCCACAAATAAGGTATTGACTCTCTGTTTAGAGCAACTGTTCAGTTGCAAAGCTAAGTGAAATTGAGAAGTTAACGGTACATGTACACATAAAATTAGGAAGACTCGCACACAAAGTCCCACAGAATGTTTTGGACAGTGAAGTGTTGTATTATATCAAGTGGCAAGATCTAGGATACGTACATATACGAAAGACTACCTATTGAGGTTTTTTAAGGTTAAACAGGGTCTTAATAGTAGGTTCATACTATTTTTTAATTTTATTGAAACTAAATGTAAGGGTTTATTAATTGAGGTAAAACGGAAGAATATAGAGTTGGGGAGAAATAGCTTTCCATACTGGGGTTCTGTGGTATGGAATTCACTTGACAGATCTACAAGAGGCTTGGCCAAGAAAGACACTTTGAAAGCTACTCTGAAATGTAATAAAACTAAGCTTAACAAAATAACTTTTAGCAAAGGAACCACAACAAACCTCAAAAACAGACATCAATTTTCTACATTATTAATGAATATTTTTCTTTACTGCTAGTAATGCAAATTAGTCTTAGTATGAAACTGCATTTTACTGTTACTAAAATAGACTAGAAAGCTGTATTGTGTTTCTAAGCATTTTTAGGAGTAGTTTTAAACTTTTATTAGGTAGGTCCACATTGGCTGTAAAAGCTGCTACTAAATAAACCATGTATGTATATGATGCCCAACCAACACACCTGTTGGTATGCAGTTGACTCTTCATAATTAGTGCAAATGCACTACACAGTTTCCTTATCTTTGAGCAGTACTTTAGGATGAAGCTGTATTGTGTTTAGGAATGGAGTCCGTTGTTTCCATTGTTCTATTCTTGGTCCTATTATTTTCTGAATCAATCACCAAAGCCATTGTAACAGCAGCATCCGAACCCTTTTGTTTAAAGACTGCTTTGCCGCTATTTTACTTGCTTAATGTGTAACTGGATAATCTAAAGTTACAAACTGATAAATTGCTCGGAATGTGTAGTACAATATGATAAAAGACAATTAGGCACTAAAGAGGTTGTACAATAGGCAATTCAACACATGAGCCATGCAGCTAATAAAATGGGTGCTTGCACTTATATGTAATGTGCTTAGCAGTGCTATTTGAAATTGGTGCTTAGACTTAATTAATGTGAGACAAACATGACTCACAGTTTGTCAAGACCTGCATTGAATTAGGTGCATTATCTTTTGACAGCAAAAGGTCTTCATTACGGTCAGTGAGCATAAAATTCCATTACCTTCATTGAACATTTAAACTGAAATATTTCATGTACATGATTCGTATAATACTCACCTCTGACTTCTCTTACTCCAGACTTCTTCCCTCTGACTCTGGCTAACTATCATAAAAGCCTGTTTCTCAATTGCGGCGATGATCATCTGAAAGTGGAACAAATAAAAGATACTGTAAGCAGTGCTTTCAATAAGATTTGAAACACATACCAGTAGCAAAGATTTTATGGCACCAAAGGTGGAGGTTATAAAAGGGGACAATAGTTTTCCCCTAGGGTGATCTAAGGGTATGCTTCCCCAAAAAGTTTTGAAATCAAGAAGCTTAAAAATGCTATTTCCAGATTTGACAGAGAACCTGCAAGTTGTGTTTTTAAATATTATTTTGAATAAGCTTGTAGCGGTGGTCCGCGGATTTCACTTCAATTACCATCCAATTAATTTCCAATTTTATTGATATTTTGTATCACGTAATATATACTTTTTTGCTTTAAGAAATATTTTGCAAAGGTAGAAAACTTTAAATGTTTAATTTTCTCTAGCAACCCCACTGAAATATTGTACAAAATGAACATGCTTATTTTTAATGTCTTACAAAGTTAATGGACTGTCGTGAGCAAACAAATGAAAAATAAAAATACTACTACTGCGACTGCTGATAATAATAACAATATATACATAACGATAATTTCGTCTGTAAACTAATAAATAACCACTGAAAGCTTGGCTAAGAACATTCTCGCAGACGATATCGATTGCGCGACAAAAACGCAAATTTCAGTCCCCAAATTATTGAGAAGACAAGACACTTATCAAAATAAAGTTGCCTTTCTTTCCTTCCCATTCCTTTCATTCGTTAAGCTTATTCGCTTCAGTGTTTTGTACACAGTGTGCAGTCTACATTCTGCATTTCGAATGAAGTCTGCATTTCGTGCGTCTGCACGCAGTCGCCTGCATTTTGCATTGACCGTAACACGTGTCAAATCTTACCCCTCAAGAAAGATTCAAAACCGAATAGTTAATTTGAATTGAGACTCACGAACTTGACGAGAACTTAACACCAAACAAATTTTTGACCTAAACACAATTACTTCTGTTTGAGTTTTGTCCAAAACACAGCTTTTACGTAAGCCCTTTGCGTCTCTTCGAGCATAGTTAATAGAGGTCTTGGATAAGTCTTGATGTAAGACTAACCACCTGTCCTGCGCCACGCTCACGTAAAGAGCAGACAGGTACAAAACACAGGTCACAGGTCATTGTTTTACCTATACAGAAAGTATCCTAAACATTCATAAAAGCTAACCTTAGGCCTAAAAACTTTTCTTTAGGCCTAGGCCTAAGGTTAG
>OX421457.1:29672426-29687426 GCA_949126865.1 Montipora capitata | reverse complement strand
ATCAATAACAACAATGGTTATTTAACAGAATTTCAAAGAATCGTATTCCATCAAAGTCACAACTGAACTTGATCTCTGTTCCGCTTGATGGGGTACCGCTGTGCAGCCCCGTAGCACATTGACAATCACACATTGACAGTCTGTTATTTTTGCATGAACACTGTTGTTCAATTAAAAGTAGACATGAGTAAAAATTTCATTTTAGTAGAACAAATTTTAGATCTTTTTTTCCTCCCTGTTATAAGTGCCCTCCCCTCCTAAATTCTTCCATAGCTTGAATGTGTCCCGAGATGTCTTCTGTCACTGACCTCTGTGTTTTCATGTTTGTTTTGATGTGTACTGGTAATTTACATCTGATTCACAAGAAGAATCAACTTTGTTCTAAATAATTTTCAATACACAATTTCTGACAATTTTTACTTATTTGACAAAAATAATAGTATTAAAAAGTTGTTCTATTATCTTTTTTACCCTTTGATGTCAAACTGGCCTAAACCGGCCAGACTTAGTATTTTATTCTGTCTAACGCCAGACAATTTTACTCGTCAATGGGTTAATAGTATCTACAATAAAATTATTATTAAAAGAAAAAAGTTGCAAACAGACAACCTGCATGTACATGTAGCAACAGGGTGTTACTAAACGCCAGAACAGAATGGAATGAGGCGGAATGAGGCGGAATGAACTGGAATGATACCGGAATGAACCAGAATGGACCGGAACGGGACCGGAATGGACCGGAACGGGACGGAAATGAACTGGAATGGTTCTTTTAAAAATAACAGACCTTCATTTAAATTTGTCCTTTTTTTGGTGATCTTTTTTCACGGTATATTCCGTTTGTGATCCAATCAAAAGACTATTTCAAGGACAGTTTTCTTGGTGGAATAGTTCCGCATCTCCACCAATCAGAAGGTCACTAAGGAACATGATATCTGTAACCATCGGAACATTCCGTATTTCAGCCAATCAGGAAAGCTCAATTTTTGAAATCAATTACCGATCAGATTACGAAAGTTATAGACACTGCTTATTCTTTCAGTGTGTCACGATCTTGGTCACGTTATGAAATAAGTATTTTCTTAGACGTTGACATTATGGTAACAAAAACAGAATGTGGTTAAGCGTTTCCTGTACTTGTCGACAATGATATTCGTCATCACAGAGTTCAATTCAAAATGTTCTGCACTCACAAGGCGTAGGTGAGGGAGTCAACAAAAAAATTTAAGAAAACTCTGTTGGATTTGTTGATTTTCTGTTATTTGATCATGGGTATTTCAGGCTTATTTTGGTCAATTGAGGTACCATTCCAGTACCGTTTTGGTTATTTCCGGTACAGTTCTGGCTCATTCCTGGATCATTCCGGTTCATTCCGGTCCTGTTCCGGTTCATTCTGGTCCCATTCCGGTCCGTTCCGGTTCATTCCGGTATCATTCCAGTTCATTCCGTGTCATTCTGCCTTATTTTGCCTCATTCTTTTTTGTCCAGCATTTAGTGACGCCCTGTAGCAAAGCTAATCAGTGCAGGTAGTGTGAAGGGCCAATAATTATTCACCACAGTACAGTCCTTGCCCTCAGTCAGTTACCCTGGGTGCCAGATGCCTTTTCGCAGTCTTACTCTCATACAGGTACATGCTCTCATCTTCATTTTTCTATCTTGAGGCTTCACATCTCTGGCTGACAACTCGGAGAGGGTGCCGCGAAAAAACCTCTGGTACCCACGGTATCAGTTAGTAAGAGGTTATTTTTAAATAGTTTAATTATAATAATTTAATTAATTATACATGCAGAGATTAACTTAGTCATCTAGGCCTGGTAAAAAATGCAAAATGTGCCCTGACACTTTCAAAACATGCTGGATAGTAAAAAAGGTGGGAGTATCCTAGACTAGACAAAAATTTAATCTTGTGATGAGGGTTAAGCATTTAGGCTTATCTAGTTTGGCAACTGTTTGTTAACAATTTGCCTTGATTGAGATGGTGAATTGTTATTGTTATTTTCCTTCAACATGTTCAGCTGCTAAGACAATTGGGGTAAATCCAAAGATCAATAACATGAATCAAGGTTATAAAGCAGCCAAGTATGACCTTCTTTGGATATGTGATAGCAATATAAAAGGTAAAGGCTTGTAATTGCAATATAGATTGCTATTAAAGTAAACAAATAATATGGTGTTCACTTGTCAACCATACTTTTTTAATGTGACGAAGACTAAATAACAAAGAGGGCAGCTTGACAAGATTACGTACATTGATAGCATTGAGCACAGAACCACACCCAAATGCAATTATTATTGTCTGGGTTAAATTTTGACGAGGGAGTATAAGGTTGATTGAAACCTAGCCCAATTATGAGTGACTATGATAAGGCATAGGTCATAGTTGAACTTTGGTCACAGAGGTGAGATGTGGTGTTGTTCATCACTTCTTAACCTTTCGAGTCTGAAGAGTGATACATATTTACTGTACTCTCCAGATTAAATCAATGTGTTCAGTGAAACTTGTTTACTTGTTTACTGTATGTGTCCCTTGTTTGTCTTTCTGTTAATGCCTAGTGGTTATGTTTGGAATAGATTTGTTTCTTATGTACCTGTATTTTTTAGTCCATCAAGGGAGTCTGACAGAATTAGTGTCACATATGGGACCAGGCGTAGGAATGGTTCACCAGGTATTGAAGTAAAATGCAATAATTCAACAAGTATAATAACTCACAAGACCTTTAATTTTTCCTAGTGCTATTATTTTGAAGTGTGGGAGATAAACTTTAAAGTTCAGTAATATGTAGTTACAAAATCAAGCTTCATACATGTGATGTGTAATCTATTTGTTAAGAATGCTTTCAAAGGATAAATATGTATTGCTATTAGGTTCAATAACAAAAATGTACTCATGACCTTGTGGCAACAAGTAGAAGCACCCTCCATGTGCATATGTACTTTATGCAACAAATTCTGAAGCATGCAACATCAGAACAAAACTTTTTCCACAACAATTTGTAGCTATTGTCTTGATACCTGCTACATCATTCTGACACTCCTTACATAACTCTGTTGCACTTTTTATCATACATACATGTACAGTATTACTGCATGTGGTGCGCTCAGGAAATTTGAGGGAGAAAAAATTTTTAGGGAGAATACCAGGGGTCTATATATGCACTTTGCAGAATGGTTTTGGCAGATCAGGTCTGTTAAGGATTTACATCTTGAAACCAATCTCTTATCTGGAACACTGAGGACTGCGGTATATAACATAGCTTTACTCCTCTGTGCAATTTTACAATAATGCAGATGTGTAAAAAGATAGTCACGGTTTCTATGCAAAATACCAAGTGTCCTTTTCATGTGCTGTATGTACATGGCATACTAGATGAAATAAACCAAGAATAATTTTTCTCTTTCAATAGATACCATTTGTAACCAACTGCATGGATTTTGCAGGTTGTGTAGACAAGGTGAGAAAGAAAAAGAAGTATTTGTGTTATCTGAATGCCATAAGGAACCTTCTCCCAGCATTTTGCCTAAATTTATACTCTGTTGCAAATGCAATAATATTACATGTAGCTTGCTAATATTGCAATAATCTTTTATTGCTGGTGTTAATTTTATGGATTAAAGGTACATCCCTGGCTGTCAACATTAATTTGATGTCCAAACTTAACTAATTATTGTTATAACATGTCTTAACAGGTGTACTTTGGTACCCAACATGCATTTGTGTACTTGTTAGCTTATAGCCTTGGTCAGCTTTGTGCAAATGGAATGTCCAGTCTCTACAGTAAACCCCTTTTGGATGAAATAGGTATGCTGCACATTAACTACAGCCAATATAAGAATCCTAGTTCCTATGCAGAAACATTTGCTTCTAAAATGTTACAGGTTTTGAACATGAGGTTTCGCAACCAGGTAGTGCTGTATGCATATTTACTGGGCGCTTTAGCAAGGAATACATCTAAAAATTGGCAACATAATGTTTATCCCCTGTCAGTAATTATTATTATATTATTATTATTATTATTATTATTATTATTATTATTATTATTATTATTATTATTATTATTATTATTATTATTATTATTATTATTATTATTATTATTATTATTATTGTTATTATTGTTATATGTATTTAAAAAGGTTGATCATCAGAATCTGATGTTTGCTTTTAAGGTGGCTTAGAGATGTTTTCTTGCTATATAGCGGAAGACTACTTCATATCTAAGGCTATATTTAAAAGGTAAGTGACTCCCACTTCCAGTTGTGGTTGGAGTATTCATTGTTGTTGATAAAATAAATTTTGTGTGGAGCTTCGTGCATTATATTTACATGAAAACGAATTGTTGAACAGTAATCAGCATGAAGCATGTAGGGTAATGTAGTGCATACTGCAGTTTTGTAGTGTAATGTACTGTTGTTTTATTTGTTCAGAAGGTTAGTGTTGTCTGTATAATTTATTTGTGTAGTGTTGTTTATGGTCTGTTGTAGTAACAAAATTTGTACTTTGTCTTTTGTAATCCTATATTTTATATTAAATCAATAAAAAAGCTTTTGTGTGATCTGGAGCTTTGTGGCTTTTTACTAAATATTGTTTATTCCAATGTATTTTATTTCAGGGGCATGAAAGTTGTTCTAAGCTCTGATCCAGCAATGCAGAATCCAAGCTACCATTCTCTTTTAAGATACCAACAACGAATGGTCAGGTGTGTCCATCTTTCTTTCTGTGAAGTTGTCAATGCAAAATGTCCTCTAGTTTAAGGAGCAAGGGTGGCACAGTCGGTTAGTGCACGGCCTTGGTGCATAAGGTTCTGAGTTCGATCCCCGGGTCTCACATCCTTGTTTCGACTTCTTTCCTTTCAACGTAGCCTAAGTAGCTTTAAATACCCTTAAAACGGAGCACTGATGGAAAGAGGGGGGTAAAATGAGCGCACCGTTAGCTTCCTGGGAGAGTACTCTCTAGAGAGTAAAGGAACTTCCGACGTTAAATAACATGTACCTTTACCTAGTTTTTTTTTCATTTTTAACTTAAGGGTGCGTTCCTTGGGGATGATGCAAAATCACTTGGATCATGGTGCATCAAAGAAACCGATAAAATCAACTCTGGGAAAGGATGTTTTGGTTCCTTTGATGCACCATGATCTAAGGGATCTTGGAGCAGTGATTCTTTTTTGGACCATCCCAAAGGAATGCACCCTAAGTAAGCAAGGTATGAGAATAAATGAGCTCGCCGGAACTTGCATAGGTGGTGGAAATCATCTAACTTACAATGTACAATACCTGAAGGGTCAAGACTCTCTCACTACACCAATGTTACTGAGATCTTGAAAATTTTGGCATGCACCTCAAAAAGTCCCTGCAACAAAAAAAAATCCACACGTAATTTGCTTTAAAACATGCTTTGAATAACAACAACATACAGTGTACATGGACTCCAGTGTCCTTATTAATTTCCTCTTCCATAACACAGGCAACCCTGTAACCAGCCACTAACTATGATAGTAACCTTAAGATTGGAGTGCAAGTATGACAAGTAGACACTTTTTTTTTAATTTTAAGTATGCCTACTTAAAGAAGGTTAACTTTCAAACCAGCTAACACTGTGCTAAAGAACTTTCACTTGTAGTCAAACCTACCACAAACCCCAATCTCAAGGTCACCTGCAAGTTGTTAACAGTGGAATGATAATATTGGCATCGCTGCTTTACTGCTTTCTGTCATTTGAAGCCTGCTTCTTAGAATGTGGCTTTTCCCTTTTCTATTATCCTGCATACAGCCTTCGAGTCAAGATTAACACTTCCCTGAATTTCAAGATTGATACTTTCCTGAATTCATTTCATTGTAGATGGACCAGGCTGCGTCTTACTATGGAGCCTTTCCCATCGGTACTTGAACCTCTCACAGAGAGTATTGTGATTGGCTTGATGGCCACTTGGGCTGTGTGGCATTTATGGGAATTTAGTGCAATTTTTTTCTTCATAAAACACTTACTGTTGTGGTTTTTCTTGGATTATATGTTACTGAGAAGTGTTCAAGGGGTGAGTTTTTCCCTTGTTTGTTTTATCACAGATACATGTCTGGCATTGCACCTGTTCAACACCCATACTACACCGTTACTAGTAGGGGTTTTGATGAAATCATTGGTGCAACAATGGTACATGTAGAGACAGTTGATCTGGCCATGACGAACTCAGGCAAAGAACAGGAGTTCATCTAATGGTTTTTTGTGTGAATAAATACAGCAAACAGGGACAGATCAAAATAATGTCCAGCCTCATTGCCTTGATTATACCCAGACAAATTAAATGTGTTACTTTCCCAAGTTTGGCCCACTCAGATAATCCATGGCCTGCATTTATGTCCTAACAAATCATTGGTCTTTTGTGTAAATTGAGTCTTGAGCATTTCAATCTCATGGCTGTTATATTTTTTTTACATTGCACGATTTTACAACACCTATCTTTCCAGAATTAAGTACTTGTTGGCAATTTTATTTCCCTTATTTTTCAGCCAAACAATCCCTTGCCTCCACTTTGGAAGCTGTTTGTAGCATGGAGTTTTCGGGAATTTTCATGGATAGTATTCTTTCTCCAGGCAGCGTGTGGTCGAAAAATTGAATGGCGGACATCACACTTTGTCCTACAGCTTGGCGGTAAAGCTGAGAGGCTTCAAGAAAAATGTCAGGACATCAGTAACCACTGCTGCTAAATGAAATCTTTCAATAGTATGATTTCACTATCTTAAGGTGTTCTTAGGTGAGTTGAGAGGGAGTGCTTTACATATGTGTATATTTCCTTACACTGTAGCAGGTCTACACTGGCAAATTGAGGAATTATTCTAAATTATGCAGAAAAAATGTGATATAAACCCATCTATTCTTCTGACTCAAATACTGAAGAATGAAGGAATTGGTCAATGATACCATAAATGAGATGAGCTCTGTTAACATCTCAGCCTTCTGAAATAGGAAAATCTCCGGATTTTATTTGCACAAGAGGTGTAATGATAGCCATTCTAAGTCTCCACCATTCTAATTCCTTGAGTGTTTCAGTTTTTTTCGATTGGCACTGAAATCAAAAGCTCTGGAAAAAGCCATTCTGAAGTACATAGTTATAAATTATAAACAAAATGATTTGTGACCTCTGTGTCTTTTGCTTCCCAACATTATGCATTAGATACTTTTTTTTGAACAGCATGGGTATTTGTAGTCTCATCATCACTTTTTGATGGTTACGATAAAATACTTGTCCTCACTAGTGGCTACTTTGATATTTTGCTC
This sequence comes from Montipora capitata, assembly GCA_949126865.1. Taxonomy (NCBI): domain Eukaryota; kingdom Metazoa; phylum Cnidaria; class Anthozoa; order Scleractinia; family Acroporidae; genus Montipora; species Montipora capitata. Next base: position 29,680,159 of record OX421457.1, on the reverse strand, counting down.
CTTTCAGATAAATATTTTCATCTAGCTTAAGCAAAGCATCATTTTCACAAGGTTTCGTTTCCCAAAAAGCGGTAAATCATCTAGTTTTGTATGCCTTCCTGCCAACTAATCCTAAAGAAAGCTTGAATATTACTTCTTGCTATTCCAGAAATGTCCATTATTTTGACCTAAAAAGGTCCATCTTACTTAAAATGTCACCTTCCTACACCTTCCAACAATAATAATTAATGTTAATGTTCAAGATAGGTTTATTGTTTAGTCAAGGTTATGGTTATTTAACTTTAGTAAATTTTCAGCTCCGACTATTGCATTTCTAGTTTTTTAATTGGCTAAAAAACTCTGACTATGAGCCAATAGTCGAAGTTTTACGTCATATGGAAAATAGTGCGCCAAGATGCTCTTTCCGGACACTTTGTAAAATTGTGGAAATAAAAATCGGCAGCAAAACCCGGTTTGAGAATTTACTAAAACAATTATTCCATTCGCTCTTGTTGGATATGAAGTGATTATAACCAACTCGCGCTATGCGCTCGTTGGTTTTTTTATCACTTCATATCCAACTCGGGCTCATGGAATAATTGTTATATAATATAGACCCATATCACTCAATGTCCAAACAAAAGATTTTGCCCGTCGAACCTCTCATTCAATGTGAGGCTGGACGGGCAAAGACAATGCCTTTATTCCCCACGGACTCCAAAATGGCCGCCAAGTGATAAAGGTGAATTGTTCCATGAGCACGCCTTGGATATGAGAGGGTAAAATTAATAGCCAATGAGGCGCTTAGTGGTAAATTGACTATAACCAGTCTCATATCCAACAAACGCGATGGGAATGATAATTCTTTTATTAGATTTTCATTAAATTCTGAGTGCGTGGGCACTTCGAAGTTAAAGCCAATCAGTTCCTAGCTTGGCAAAACTCAACACGGCCAATCAGTTTCCATTTTAGGTCTTACAGTATATGAACTGATAACTGAAATCGGAAAGCTAGAAACGCAATGGCGAAGGTCAAAAATTTAATAAGTACTCTTAATTAATTAATAGAGAGATATAGCATCACATTCACAACAAATCTTGGACTGAACTTTGCATTTTGGCAAAAATGGAAAAAGATGGTTTGATATTACCTCATTTCTTGTTTGTTAGCTGTAGATGTTGAACAACTCCTCAAGGGAGCAAGACAAGTCAAATACGAGAATTTTCATTTCTTTACCCATTGTGGTTTCAAGTGAACATGATGCTGAAATCTCTCAATATTCTGTTGAAAATAATTTAGATTTAGTGTTGCTGAGACAATGGCATTAGTGCCTGCATATTTATACTTAGATTTGAACACAAATTACTCGTCAGGGTAACAGTCATATGAACTGTATCAGGAATAATTATGTAAAGGTTTACATGCAGACCAGACTACCAATTTTTCTTCATGAATTATTACTGAATGCAAAAAAATGGTTGCCACTTATTATTCTTTTATCCCTTGTGCTAATAATAATTTGAGGCATTTGGCATTTGTGAACTTAAAAAAGTTTTTTTCTTTAAAACTAACTTAGCCAGGCTTATTAGCACCAAGATGGAAGAATTACATATGTTTATGGTGGCAATGTTTGCATTAATTTTGGTCAAAAGGGACAGTATCACCAGTGTCTTGCCACCTGTAGTGCAAAGTCAAAGTTTCTATCATGTCAGAGTGGCCTTGTAATAATTTACATTAAGTTAAGTTGAATTTAAGTCAGAGAAAAAAGGCCTTTTCAAGTTCATTTCAGCTTCTTTAAAATTAACTTCTCCAATAATGAATGGAAATTAATGTTCATAAATGAAAGCTCCCATTCCAAAGTCCATTGAACAGAGGCTGAGGTGAATTTGCTTTTACTTCATGTAGAAAACACACATGACGTAACAAAAGCTTTAGGGGTCTTTAGGGATTTCGAATTCTGATTAGGTATTGTTTCACGATTTTTGTTCTATTGTTTTACGTCATGTGTGTCTTCTACACGAAGTAAAAGCCGGTGAATTCAGTTCTGGTCTACTTTCAAGGGTAAGGGCAAAACTGTCATTTCTAAAGCAAGAAATCTCTGTTGGGCTCCCTTGGGCTTCCTTCGCCTCCCCTCTTCTTTTCCATCTCCAGTTCCGTATCCCCTTCCTGTAAGTTCATCCAGCCTTCACTCTCTCACCTGTTGCTCATCTTCATCGCACAAGATTTTGACTCTCTTTTGTACTAAGCACTCACTTTATCTCCAGTCTGTTGAACTTTGAGGAAGTAATTGTGTTGGGGAAAGATAAACATAAGGAATATACTCCTTTGAAAAAAGCAAGTTTAGAATGTATCTTCTTATGAAAAGGAAGCAGTTTGAGATCAAAATGTCTGAATTCTTCTTGTGCAATCGCGAGAGCATTTACTGCACGGTTCAAAAAAATAAGTTTTCCCGACTCTGCCATTTTGAAATAGTAAACCCATGCGCATGTCTGGATCAAAAGACACACCAAGTGAAACAATTATACAGTATTTTCGTACATTCATTGCGGTGGAACTGGGTGTTTAATATTTGTGCATTTAAATAAATTATCGTAACTTTTTGGGATTGCGGAGCTTATCCATAAGTAGCGCATGTATTTTCTACAACTCCGAACCTGCCTGTTCTTAATAATAACTGTAATATTGGTTGCGAGTTTTGTTAGCTTATTTGCTATTTAGTGTTTATTTTAATTTATTTTTTGGTTCACTTTAAAAAAAGTGGACCTTTTCTCGTTTGTGCGTTTGTTGTAGTAGTCTCAAATGTTATAGCATGCATACACTGTTAGGAATTACTTCCGTTCGTAGGTTCATGTGAACCGTCTTACTTAACGAACCCTATCGTTTTGAATTTTACGAGCAAATGTGGCCAAATAGACCAATTAAAGGAGACCTAGATGTTATTAGATTAACCAAAGGCACGTTAGATGAACAGTATATTTTTAAATATTACCAAGTTCGCTCTTAGGTAAATTGTTTTCAGTGGAAACTGGCCATTTATTTATTTAATAAAAAGGTTGTTGATAGGCGTATCAACATCAATTTTAATAACGAATTATTACCCAATAATTTGTGGTGTTGTATGATTTGTTAGTAGTTATAAACACCATTTTACGTTAAGAAGAAATGTATTTAAATTTTCAGTGGTAATTAAAAGTTTGAATGCAGCTTTTTTGTCTTGCTTTCTTCTGCTGTTGTTGAAAAATAACACAAAAAATTGGCGGCAAATTAGTCCTTTCTGTCGCTTGGACTTTTGGGATTCCGCTTAAAAGTTCTGCAAATTTTCCGTAAAAGAAAAGTCCCTTTACCATTATGATGAAACTGTCTAAAGTTTGAATACAATTGGCACGGGTGTTAGTAAAGACGTACCCCCTGCGAGCAGAGTCTCTTATCGTCCTAGATAAGTCCGGAAGAGGAAAGTATCGAAAGAGACTATGCTCGCAGGGTAGTAAAGGCGGTTCCGCGTTTTAGTAGCACTATCATAAATAGTTGATCAAAAACAGAGCTGGAATTTTATTAAAAATTCCAGGATCAACAACTCTTCCACTGAAGCATCGATTTCTACCTCGGTCAATTACAGTCCAAAACAGCTTTTGTCGGCCGTTTTTTTCTCAGAGCTGCAAAATGTCTACACCTCGCTTTAAGGCCCAGTAATACGGGCAGCATTTTTCGTGCAACTTGTAGCGTTGCAGGTTGAGATGATTTGTTGCGCGTATTACCGCCTTCTTACGCAACAAATTTCCGTATTGCAAAAAGTAAAAGCGACGTCTACTTCGTCTGATTGGTTTACTCAATCTCGGCTCATATACCTTCGTTTGACCTTATATGGCAAATGATTGCGCTACGCGTTGCTAAGCTTTAAATTATTATCGCCGGAAAGTGAAATTTATCTGGGAATAAAGCAAAAAGAAAACGTTTTTGGGGAAAGTTTGGATCAATTCCGACGTTTAGTAGTACGCGAAAAGGTAACAAGTGTTTTTGTGATGAGCAAGCGTCTGTCTGACTCCAGGTATTACACAACATCGCATCTTCATAAAGTTTTTTCGATTTCGCTCGAATTTTCTCGCTTTTTTCGCTCGTATTTCGTACTTCCAAACTTTTGGAGTTTAAGGAACTTAATAAAACAATTATTCCGTTCGCGCTTGTTGGATGAGACATCGTCGCTGCCTATTCTCGTCACCACAGCCTCGGATCAACCCAAGGCTCTGGGAAACCCTATGTAGGAGAACATGCGCCGTAGGGCTCCTATATAAAAAAATTGGCTATTTGAACCTTACGGCGCCCGCTCACTTGTCGTGCTAACGTGAATGCACCAGTTAGAGACGCTTTTGAATGTTCTTCACGAAAACCAATGAGAAGACACCTTGTTTCAGGGTTCCCCAGAGCTCTTCTCTCCCTCAGTCAAGAGAAGAGCTCTGGTGGTGGACGAAAACAAAAGATCTCTCGTTTGCTTCTTTTGATCGTATATTACCTCAATGTCAGCTCAGGCTCAAGAGATCGGTTGAAAACCACCTATAACGTTTAACGCAAGTTTCCTTAAACCAAGCAAAGGCTGAGGTTCACGTCGTTAAGGGAAAAATAAATTCATTATGCTATTAAAAGGTTATATAGGTTGTTTGCAACCAATCCCAAGAGACACAGATAACAATAATGTAATGTACAAGTGCTGGTGGACGAACAAAAGGAGCTAATTAAGGAGGCAGCGTGGTTGAGTGGTTAGGGCGTTGGGTTTGCATGCGGCTGTTCCGGGTTCAAATCCCGTTCTAACCTCTGGCTTGGATTTGTTTCTGGTTGTCCCGGATTCAACTCTACCACGCTTTGTAAATAGCCAACTGGTTGCCTCCTGCCAGTTGGGGTTCTTAATGATGTTTCTGTTAAGTTTGAATTGTTTCTTTCACATTGTTAAAAGTGGGGTGCTTGTAAACTAGCTTCATAGCTAAGTGCACTTCCACTATAAAAAACAAAGCAAACAAAGCAAAGCAAGAACGTTTGTTTCGACAGCCAATAAATCTCTGGTTGGCACATTAATGACAAGGGGTGACGTAACAGTGAGTATCGCTGTAGGAGACTACCCCACCCCGTAGAATGGGTCCGTTGAGGCCCAGGCAAACGGCATCAAGAGTTGCTTTAATATCCGTTCGATTTTGTTGAACGATGTTGACTGCTGGACTGGACAAACAGTTTCAACACATCATCAACATTTGGTTCAACAAAGCTTCACGAGAAGCCCAGTATTCAGTCCCAGGCTGCAGCCGCTGTTTTTACAATGGATATGGACTTGTCCCTATGGATAAAGACATGGATGCGTCATGGAGAGACCGATTACTGCGCACGCTCATACCCAACAATTGGGACTTTACGATCTACGACGGCGACGTTGACGAAAACGTCACCTCAAAATATAACTTTGCACTATCGTAAGTTTCTCGCCGTTAGGTCATCTCGTCCGCGTCGTACAATGCGGGTGAAGTGTCCTAGAAATAAATTGGCACGAGCGGTTTGAGAGTAAGAATAGACAATGAAAGATTCACATTTAAATGCTCGCGTTATCCTCAAAACCAGAAATTTGGTGATTTCACGTAGTTATTGTACAGAGTACCGCACGAATTTGTGCTAAAATGCGTGCCACGCGTGCAGCACGATTACTTTTCCTCTTTTAACCAATGATATTGCTGTTTCGAGGCGTTCTCGTTGACGACCGCGTCGTAAATCGTAAAGTCCCTAATGTTGAAAGACGGGGGCAAACAGCTTCAACTTTATTCAACATTCGTGATAACAAAAGAAATGTTGAATGGTGTTGAAACAAAGTTTTAACGCTTTTTAACTAATTCAACATCGAATCAACTTCGATTCAACATGTTTCAACACGCGGCTGAAAGAGGGAAGCAAACGCTTTCAATATTGCTGTTCAACAAAATAGAACGGATGTCAAAGCAGTCATCTACTTCGACCAAACGATCAAGTAATTATCGTCTACCGTAGCCACCTTATTGAACTTTGCAGATAGCTTTTCTTTATCTGCATCAACCATTTTCATTAAACATTTTGCGGTTGATTATATGAAAATAAAACTAGAAGCCGCGCTTAATTAAATTAAGTACACTTGGGCGTAAAACAGACGCATTCAGTGAAATCGAGAAAAGACCGAGGCACGTGCAGAGAATGCGCGTGCAAGATTTAACATCCGCGCGTGCCGCTAAGGAAGCTATTTTGTGCAAATTTATATTTTTTTTCAAAGTTTATGAAAACGTTTGAAAGCTTGAATTATTGTAAATAATATTTTCCCTTTCTTTCTTATTCTTTAAGCCGTTCTTGGATGTTCTGCTCCAACGACTTTTCTAACAGAACGAGAATTTCTTCATGTGCTGCTCACTAATCCATTTTTTCCCTTCGCTTTTGAACCTATGCTCACCTCTTGATTAAATAACATTTAGAACTTATTTTAAACCTATTTAAAATCTGTTTAGTGTAGAGTGCGGGTGGTGTTTATGCCACAAATCTAAGCAATATTCAACTAAACCACTGTTAGACGTGTTGAACTACACGTTATGAACGAAGTATCTTTTTCCAATTCGTCACTAATCTCAGCTTACCTTTCGCTGTTTTGGCTCGGCAACAAGACTTGAGACCTTTTCATTTCAGATAATAGGCCTTTCCTCTCAAATGCAGACTTTGACGCTAGCAGAGTTTAAACAAACACTCTTCTGTTACGATTTGTCAAGAACAAACTGAAAGAACGTGGCAGTGAAACACTGCGCAACTGCTGCCCACGCGCAACCGTCGGCAAATCAGTGAAAATGGCGGGAAAAAATTCCCGCTCTTTCGACGAATATTGCGGAAACGGAAGTTATGCGCAGAATGAGCGCAGATGAAAAGGAAATATTTTTGACAGCCGCTTTGACGAAAAAAAAATGGAGTAGTTCAAAATCGATGAATCTTCAAAAGGTATCCCTTTCTTTTCAGAAAATTTTCATCTGTTTTATTGTTGCACTTGCAGAACGAAGTTATGTAGATTTTGTAGTTTTGCCATTCAACTTCATGTTGCCGCTGGCTTTCAGTCTTTTTAGTGAAGAGGATGTGTATAAATATACTACGATTTTTGAAAAGTTCAGTACGTGACCGTGGGCTTTGAATTCGAAGTACGTGACCCACGCAGCGCCAATATTTACATAAGATCTCCCAAATGTTTTGTGCTCATGAATTTCAAACACCAACATTAATTTACAAGTTTCATTTATATTAAAAATTTCCACCTGTTAGAGTTATTTGAATGCTACTAAAACTTCCTATTGTCATGAAGCTTTTCATTTATGGCAAGCCAACTCTTGTCATGGCCTAGAGGCGAAAATGCAGGTGATGAAAAAGCTCCTTAATTGAAATGTTGGCTCACAGCAGTCACTTTAGTTTAATCATTTTTTGAAAGCGTTCCTTCGATGAATCATTTTCAACAGCTTCCTGTTTATGAAATTTGCAACAAGGTTGCATGATGCTGATTAGACCAACGACACCTGGAACGTAACAATTACTTTGAGTTCTGCTCTGCGCATGAAATTGCATTTAGTTAAGTCTATCTTGTGCGACAAGAAATCTATTTAAAAAAATTCTACTAAAATTGTTTCTCGCGTTGAATTGCAGAGAGTCCCTTTGAAATGACAATGAAATTGCGGAAATCTTGTTTATCGAACGAGTTGTTATTTCTGTTGTTAACAAGACTTCGG
>OX421457.1:29624926-29657426 GCA_949126865.1 Montipora capitata | reverse complement strand
AAGACACTGACTACTGTTTGTATAGTTGTTTTATTTGTAATTAAATTCAGTTTATTAATAAATACAACAATTTGTTTTTCTACTTAAAATTCAAAATACCATGATAATTATCCTGAAAGAAAATTGTCAGTAGGCTGAAAAAGAATGACTTGTTAGCATTGTTTAGTTTAATTACTCATGCGCAGCTAAGCGCATGAGGTATAAAATGCTGTGCATTTCTTGTTGATTCTTAAAAATGAACACAGTGACAGCATGGTAGTTGTATATTTTTATTGACTTTATTCAAATAAGGTTACAAAGTTTTAAGTTAATTAATGTGCTGCATCTTGTGGTGTTGGCGATGGGGTGCGCTCCTACACTAAAGTGTGATTGTCTTCAGAAACCAAGAGTGTGTCAGTCTGAAACACTCAGGGTATCCTGGACAAAATGAGTTGATACTCATTCTTTGTCATTACCAAGCATACGGATCGCAAGTGCATTGTATGATTTGGATCGACGATGATGCTCGAAAATCGACCTTGCAGAACTTTAATTTTCCGGAAAACAAGAAAATTCCACACACCCGATGTCTTGCTTCTGTCTTGATCTCTCCATTCACAGCATCCATACACACGAGTGTAGCTATTTTAATTATACAACTACAGCTGTTCCAACCAACTGCCACGGCTTGGTAATTGAGACTAGTGCCAGCAATTGTGATCCTTTTTCTTCAATTCTAGATGGATGGTTTTTATGCCAGACAGTGAACACATTTTCAAGCTTTACCTTTTAGGGAGTTTTATTTTTGTTGTTGTTGTTTTTTTTTTATTTGTCACAATTCTCGCCTAAATGGTTTCAATTTCAATAACATAGTGCTGTGGCTGGAACAGTTTTACAGTTGTATGCTCAGTCAGCGGGACTATGAATGCAAGTGGGCCTGGAAGTGACCTTCCTTTGATACAGCTTCCTCTCTACTTCTCTGTGTAAATGCCTCCAGGTGGTTAACGGCCGACACATACAACAACATAATTTACACAGGAAAAGCATTGGGGTCTGGATCAAATTAGTGCCATCCCCAGTCACACTGTCATTTAAAGGCCAGATCACCAAGCAGACAACTGTAAATTATTCTATTTATAATGTATTCCTAGACTAGCTTCTAGGGTGTGTGCATAGTTTGCCCATTTATTCCCAAAATTACTTGCCTAGTCCTAGTCCTAGTCCTACAACATTATAACGAGAGATGTGATTTAGCATAAAAGGAGTTTCCAAGGATGGTCTCCTTCCAGAAGCTAAATAGCCAGTGGCTTCAGTTAATCTTGTATATATCACTTAAATAAAATCTGGTTGAACCCTAGCAAAGATAACACCACTTGGTGCAGTGCAAATAGCCTGACAAGTGGGTTGTAGTTGTTATGTGAACTTAAGCGCAACTAAGCAGGTGAATGACGTCGATGGTGAAGTTCCATTGATGAAGACTTGAAGACTTGAGGTGAAGACATTGACTTGACGAGAGACCGAAAAAAGCCGAAATTTTTGACCGAATGACGTGCAAAGGAACCCACGTAGGAGCCTAAGGGGAGGAGCCATCCCAACCCTTGGGAAACGACTAACTAATCTAACTACAATTAAATTAAGCAGAAAAGCCAATCATCTGTGTATAGTATGCAGTGTAAGGTTCAACCAGAGCTCTTAACAGTACTTATCCCCCCATGCCCACCCCAATTTGACTGACCAGCATGTTCCATTAGCTTGAGGAGGCAAAGCTGTAGTTGTAGTGAAGTTGCAATCCTTGGCTGATGTGGATGGTTGGGACAGGACTGACAGGACAAATGTACTGGGGTCAAACTTGCACAGGAACTGAAAAGTGATGACATAAATACATTTTATTGTATTAGAATATTTGGAGTGAAATTTAAGAAAGCAAGGTAGTGATATGTAATTTAAATACAGTTTGATAAGGGTGAAAAATCTCAAATTTCTTCCAGATCTGTTTAACCGGATTGCATCACTCATTGAAGTAAAGAATGTTAGGAAGCTGTCCCCAAGGAATATAGTCTATACTTTGAACGAGAAGCCCGAAATGTCAGATTCATCAAAGAGGGCATAAACTTGTACTTGAAGGTAAACTCAAAACACTTGTGATGACATTAATATTTTGGGTTTTTTCAAGGGTTATTTGTTCTATAAAAGCCTCATTGTCGCCTAGATGCATGGTGTTTTCCTCAGGTTTTTACAGATAATGTATGGGAATTAATTTCTTGGTTTTAGTCAAGGGAGAATATTTGTTTAAACAAACAAACTTGCCAAGGAAATGTATCAACCTTTTTAACAGGAGACGCCTTCATTACACAGCCAGTGAGCCCCTTGTTGGGATCTTATAGCTGATATCAAAAAGTTACTTACTTCAATACAATCATCTTTGCTATCAACAGTTAAAGACAGTAACAACATGGCAGCAAAGGTAATAGTATTTCTAACCTTTTTCTCCTTTCATAGGCTTTGAGTTTATCAACTGCATTTAGCACACTCTGCTTTGGGACTGGTTGTAGCAGACAAGACTTGGAATTTCTGTGTCATAGCTGCACAAAAGGCCATGTATATACATTCTGGTACATGTAAGTGGACTTTTTGAAGAAGCCTGATTTTGTCATCATCATTCATCTTACATCACTTTCCACCTCAAGAGAGTATGACATTGCATGGTACGTTTGCCCTTCTTCTACTTCTCTGTCTCTAAAGGGCGTCTGTAACTGAGAGATTGGAGAGCATCACATCCTCATACACTCGCTCTGACCAGGTTTTGCTAGGCCTGTCCCTCATACTTTGCCCTTTGGTGTGATGACAGTCGATCAAGTTGATTGAGTCATCAAATTCCATTACATGTGCAATCTTCGGTGCCTTCACGTCAGAGGTAGGTGTAATCCAGCCAAGCCAAGAACACTTGGCTTACTTTGCCTTTGCATGGGACATTAATATTGCAGGCCCTGTGATCATGTGATAGTCAATGACCACGAACTGGAGGTTGTAGACTCCTATTTTTATATGGGAGATACCATATTTGCCAGTCGTGGCTGCGAGGCTGCAACAATCACAAGAGTGACAGCTGGCTGGGGAAAGTTCCGGGAATTGCTGCACTTCATATTATGCAAGACCCTATCAATAACCACCTGGGAAAGAGTCTACAAGAGAAGCACTATGCATTACGAAAGTGAACGATGGCCTCTGAAGATGACGACTTGTCACTGTTACAGTGGAGTGAGTAGTCAATGAAAGGGTGGATGGCAGGCAGTAGTGAGATACCATTTACATCTATACATGTATGTAGGGTCACAGATTAGCTTTTCACACATGTTACTGCATCTGTTGTGGACCCAGTGAGAATATCCATTAGAGGATAAAATAACTTGAAACTCCTTTGCAGCAGACATTACACGGTTGCTTGCCAGACTCTCTCAGTGTACCAAGCTGCGGACCAGATATTATCACCTTATGTTTGCCCATGTTCACATGCAGACCTTTTGACCCTAACCCGGACATGCAGATGTGCAATTATCAGCAGTAGTCCATCAAGGGTATCAGATGACACAACCAAGTCATCTGCATATTGGGACAACGGGTTCTAAATTAATATGACATTGCCTCTAAGAGAATAACAAACAGTAGTGGACTCAGCATTGATACTTAATCGCCTCCCATCTGGACATGGAAGGTGTTAGGGAAGGAGTTGTTCATCAAACGCCACTTTTTACGTTGGTATACAATGCCTGGATTGTACTAACTAACCATTGAGTTACAACAATATACCTCTTGGTCCACCAAAGAACCTCCAGAGAAATACTGTCAATGACCTTCTCTACTTCAACAAAGGCAAGGTGTAAGTTCCTTTCCTTAGCACGGTGTTTGTTTTGAAGCTGTCACATAATGAAAATTGCATCAGTTGTTCCTCTTCCAGGAATATATTTAAAGTGCATCCTACATACATGTATGCCCACTGTATCTTGTAGCACCTTCTCCAGCACTCTTTTGATGACTTTCATACAGTGATCTGTTAGTTTGAGATCCCAGTAGTTTCGTGTATCAGTAGCACCTCCCTTCTCGTTTAAATAAATTGATATAGCTCTCCTCCTAATGCTAAAGAATCTTCTTATCAGCAATGATGTCATTTGCAAGCCTGCACAGAAGAGGAGTACTAGCTTCAGAAGAGGCCCTTAGCATGTCTTCCACATTGCCAGCCTTGCATTGTTTTTCATCATGGGCATTGAAGTCCCCACAATATAAAAGGTTTCAGATTCACCAGTAGTAGCCATTGTACATAGAAGCCCATTGTAGGTGGCATTGTGGAACCCATCATCCAGGCATCATTCAGCATTTGTCTTGATAAGAGATATCCTGTCAGGGATGCATTTGACCTCTAAAACATTCTCTGCCAAGAGGATTTGAACACCACCAGTGCTTTTATCATTCCTGATCAAGAAGAACTTGTACCTAGAATATGCACTGATCCTCCCTTCCACCTCCTTTATTGTGGACAGCATAAGGCAATTTTTCTTGGGGATATTGTTTCAACTCGCTCGCTGCTTCTAGCTCTCATGATTGTACCAACATTTCAAGTAGAAACACTGATGTGGTCGCTGGATGATGATCTAGCAATACCCATGTCTGTTGGTTAAGGAGGAAAAGATGGAGAGGCTTGACACAACGCAAAACTGGTTTTCATGCACCATTGACCCACCGTTTGCCCCTTCTCCTGTAAGTGATAACAGTTCTGCCACATGAACCCAGGAGCTGGACTTGGTTGTTAGAGGCCTTGATTTTGTGTGGAGCCATTGGCACATTTTATAGACTGAGAGGACAAATTCTTTTCAACGATAACAACCCTTTAGGATCTCATAAAAAACAACACGTTATTCCTCCATGATGGGCATTGGCTATGGAGCAGTGGCACCTCTTTCCGTTCAACTGGCCATTCCTAGCCTTGTTGCACACTAATATGCTCCCCTTTTTAACCAGGAAGTATGGAGCAGAGTGCTTTTTTTTTGGCTTATTCTTCTTTAATTTTACTAATTCTTGATTTGCTGAAGTAAGTTGCAGCGAGCTGCACTTGTGGTGTACCAAACATTCCATGTACTACCATCTATCCAAGCCAGGATCGATGGAAGTCTCCGGGCTCCCCAGTTGAAACATGCAGCATAACTTTTTGAGTGAAGTACCTGGATTATGGTGGCTGATGTAGGCTGCTATTAATTGTCTTAACTTGTGCAAACTCTCCTTGGCCATGTTTCCTGGTCTTGTATACCTTTTATTTGGCTAATGCTTGAAGTTGATGAAGTTAAAGTAGGCAAATTCCCCAAAGAAACATTAATCCTTGTGCTTGGAATGTTCATACAACCAATGATAGTTACTCTACGGTAAGACCAGAGTGAGAAACGGTAAGTTGAAAGTTGAGAGGAGTCAAACAGTCATCTGGAATAACAGAGAAGAGAAAACAGCTGGTGTTGGCTTTGTTATTTTCCAGCAGACTAGCTGCTCGAGGCACCAGTCTAAGAAGTGGTAATGAGCTAACTCTTGTTGGTGTGTACACTGCAACCATGCCAATATCTCCTGAAGAGAAGGAAATCTTGATTTATATTATTTACACTCCAAACCAGTAAGGATACTGCAATGAAAGAAGTATCATGATACATGGATTTTCCATGTGTTGTGAGTTCATGCAAAATACCACAGAGAAAAGCACAAAGTTGTTGATAGCCTTTGGGGACTTGTTTAAAGCATTTGACTCAGTGTATCATGATTTACTACCCTTAGTAAATCTGCTTGTCCACAAAAGTTCATAAGAATCATCAAGAAGCTCTGTACAGAGGTGCATGAAAGACTTGTGAACAGTGAACTAACACTGTCCTTTGAATAAATTAGTGGCATCACCACTCCTTTGTTCTAATGTGGCAGCAACACTATTTGGTTGCTATTGAGCTACCATATTCTGGGTTTTCTTCAACTCAAGGTTGTCAGTGGGTGAAGATATTCTTCAACTTGGCTTTACGCATAACGAGGAGAGCCTTTGACGGTGTACGGGGCACTTAAAGATGGATCACTTGAACCAAGTACCCTGCATAATGCTGCGTTTAGATTGCTAACAGCAGTCTTTGTTAAGTTTAGTTTCTTGCAGCGCCACTTTTCTTCTTTTCATGGTGCATGAACTGAAGCTTCCTGGTATTGTCCCAAATCCTTCTTGGTTAAAAAAAGCTAAGGAGTTCCTCTGCCAAAGAATACTGAAGCAGCTTGCTGCCACTATTCAAGTTTACATAAGTCAGGATGCAGTTTAATGACATGCCCAGGTCAGAGTGGTTGATGACATTGTGATATTCAGTGACACACAGATGGGATCAGATGGGACAGTGTATAAATGCAGTGAAAACAGCAGAGTTCTCTTTAGAGGGGATTAAATTAGCTAATGTCACTGCAGGCAACTATGTCAATTTACAGACTGGACCAGTCTCCATGTACCCTAACCGATGCCTCATCTTTTTTCTGAAATATGACAGCAAAATTAAGCCTGAAGCCAGTTTTGATTTAAGGACACCACCAAGAATGTGCTAAAACCCATGCATGTCCTTGGCACATGGTTTACAGCTGTGGTAAACAAGGAGGATTGGAGGAGTCTGACTGCTGTTGTCGGTGCAATATACATGTACATTTGCAAAGGGCTTTGAGGGAAAGAAGGGGAACGCAGAGAAAAGGAGGCTTGGAACTGTTCAACACTGGTTTGCAGCCTCCCGAAATGAACTAAGAAAAGAGGACTTGGCACAACATGGGTTGAGCTGGTGAAGAAGCATGTTAATTTTTTTGACAACCTTCGTGAAAAAACTTGAAGAAATATCTTCAATACATTCGGTTTGTAACAAAAGATAATTATGAAGTGAGGCATTCTTTGTTCAAATTACACTTGCACTGAATAGAATGAGTGTCAAAATCAGATTTGGACCTTCCACCAGTAACCTAGAAAAGTGTCCTGGGTACTTGTTGATTAAAGTTGGTTTATGACACATTTTCCTGCATAATACTGAGTTGCGATAGAAATGTCAAAGGGTGACATCAGATTAAACACTTTGAAAGTGAGGTGATGGTGTTTTCAAGTCGGATAAATTCATTTTCAAGAGAGAAAATAAGGAGAACGTAATCCATACCATTTGTCAACAATGGAAACTGAATATTAAACTTGTATCCTTTGTGCACAACCAGGAGACGGTTTTAGGTGCTATATGGCATTTAAAGGTACATCAATCATGAGAAATACCCTGCATAATGCTGGATTTAGATCGCTGACACCCGACTTTGCTATGTCATGTTTGTTGCAGCACCATTTTTATTATTCCATGAACTGAAGCTTGGCAGTATTCTTTCCAATCCCCTCCTCTTCGGCTTACTTTTGATGGCATACTGGTCAGATAGTTTAGGGCATATCATGAAGACAACGCCTCACACGTCATCCCATCTGGGCTGCTCTTCACTGGCCATGCTTTCTGGTTAAAGGTAGAGGTTATAAAAGGAATACATTGTCATGGAGGAAGCTCACCTTCCCTGATACCATGTCCTTGGACAATGGGATAAGTCTAATCAAGTTCCTGTTGATGGAACATGAGTGATGGCATAATGGACCAGTTCTAAGACAACATTGCTATGAGTAACACCTATATACAGGTCCAAGAAGAAAGATTTTGTGAAGTTGTTCTAATAAGACTCGCACCTGTCTTCCTCTGATGACCAGTACTCAAGTTTGGTTGTATGACAAGAGCCAGCTCGAGGAAAGGAGCTTCAGAATGGCTCTGTAATGTTTTGAAGATTCATGTAGTACTTGTAAGGCTTTTAGAGAGAAAGAGAGTGAGAGAGAGAGTTGTTTTGTATTTAGGCAGAGTGTTTTCTTGTTTTTCTTCTCCCTGCATTGTGTGAACCAAAGGCAATTCAACATTAGAAAAACTAATCATAATTATTTCAGGAACAGGAACTAGGGTGATCAAGAACAACAAAAATCAAATTCTTGATTGACATTTAATCACAGTGATTTTGATTCACTGTATGGTAAATACTTTTACACTGTTGACTCATATTTCCGCAAAGGAATGTAGTTGTAAGTAATCAAAGAACTTTTGAAATCCTAGTTTCTTAACTGCACTTCAATAAATTAACCAGGGATTAAACTTTTCACATCTAGAATTGCTGCCAGTTCAACTGATTATCTCAATGTTGATGCACATCAAGACAGCCTCGGGACTTTCAATTTTCCTCTATCTTACCATTGCATCTGTTGCATCAATTGCAGGAGTGGTGCAAAACAGGAGTGAACTGTGAAAGAAAAACACAAGCCAGTTTAGCAAAGCAATCAGAGATCAGGTTCTTTGATACTCACCTGCTTGATGGACACTTTTGCTGAAGCAGCAGATTGCATCTATCAGATGACCAAAGTGTTCTTGTAGTAGTGAGAATGTTGATGATCATGATTGCATATGAGTCAAAAGATTAACAGAGTCAATGTGATGTTGCTGAAAACAACAAGGTTAGTATTTTAAAAGAAGACACTGACAACTGTTTGTTTATTTTTTTATTGCGTCAATGCAGCTTGCTTACAACAGTGTAACTTATTCATAAGCGTGAAAATATGACTGAAAAAATTTCATTCATTGATTTTTTTTGTTGCTGATAACATTGAAGTTAGTACACGTTTGAGAGAAGACACTGACTACTTTTTGTATAGTTCTTTTATTTGTAGTAAAATTCATTTCAAATACAACAGTTGGTTTTTCTACTTGAATTCAAAGTACCATGATTTCCTGAAAGAAAATAATTGTCAGTGGGCTGAAATAGAATGATCTGTTAGTATTGTTTAGTTTAATTTATTCTTAGTTACTTCAAAATAAAAAGACAGTGACAGCATAGTAGTTGTATATTTTTATTGACTTTATTCAAATAAGGTTACAGAGTTTTAAGTTAATTAATGTGCTGCATCTTGTGGTGTTGGTGATGGGGTGCGCTCCTACACTAAGTGTGATTGTCTTCAGAAACCAAGAGTGTGTCAGTCTGAAACACTCAGGGTATCTTGGACAAAATGAGTTGATACTCATTCTTTGTCATTACCAAGCATACGGATCGCAAGTGCATTGTATAATTTGGATCGACGATGATGCTCGAAAATCGACCTTGCAGAACTTTAATTTTCCGGAAAACAAGAAAATTCCACACACCTGATGTCTTGCTTCTGTCTTGATCTCTCCATTCACAGCATCCATACACACGAGTGTAGCTATTTTAATTATACAACTACAGCTGTTCCAACCAACTGCCACGGCTTGGTAATTGAGACTAGTGCCAGCAATTGTGATCCTTTTTCTTCAATTCTAGATGGATGGTTTTTATGCCAGACAGTGAACACATTTTCAAGCTTTACCTTTTAGGGAGTTTTATTTTTGTTGTTGTTGTTTTTTTTTTATTTGTCACAATTCTCGCCTAAATGGTTTCAATTTCAATAACATAGTGCTGTGGCTGGAACAGTTTTACAGTTGTATGCTCAGTCAGCGGGACTATGAATGCAAGTGGGCCTGGAAGTGACCTTCCTTTGATACAGCTTCCTCTCTACTTCTCTGTGTAAATGCCTCCAGGTGGTTAATGGCCGACACATACAACAACATAATTTACACAGGAAAAGCATTGGGGTCTGGATCAAATTAGTGCCATCCCCAGTCACACTGTCATTTAAAGGCCAGATCACCAAGCAGACAACTGTAAATTATTCTATTTATAATGTATTCCTAGACTAGCTTCTAGGGTGTGTGCATAGTTTGCCCATTTATTCCCAAAATTACTTGCCTAGTCCTAGTCCTAGTCCTACAACATTATAACGAGAGATGTGATTTAGCATAAAAGGAGTTTCCAAGGATGGTCTCCTTCCAGAAGCTAAATAGCCAGTGGCTTCAGTTAATCTTGTATATATCACTTAAATAAAATCTGGTTGAACCCTAGCAAAGATAACACCACTTGGTGCAGTGCAAATAGCCTGACAAGTGGGTTGTAGTTGTTATGTGAACTTAAGCGCAACTAAGCAGGTGAATGACGTCGATGGTGAAGTTCCATTGATGAAGACTTGAAGACTTGAGGTGAAGACATTGACTTGACATGAGACCGAAAAAAGCCGAAATTTTTGACCGAATGACCTGCAAAGGAACCCACGTAGGAGCCTAAGGGGAGGAGCCATCCCAACCCTTGGGAAACGACTAACTAATCTAACTACAATTAAATTAAGCCGAAAAGCCAATCATCTGTGTATAGTATGCAGTGTAAGGTTCAACCAGAGCTCTTAACAGTACTTATCCCCCCATGCCCACCCCAATTTGACTGACCAGCATGTTCCATTAGCT
Organism: Montipora capitata; assembly: GCA_949126865.1. NCBI lineage: Eukaryota > Metazoa > Cnidaria > Anthozoa > Scleractinia > Acroporidae > Montipora > Montipora capitata. Next base: position 29,647,038 of record OX421457.1, on the reverse strand, counting down.
TGAGGAGGCAAAGCTGTAGTTGTAGTGAAGTTGCAATCCTTGGCTGATGTGGATGGTTGGGACAGGACTGACAGGACAAATGTACTGGGGTCAAACTTGCACAGGAACTGAAAAGTGATGACATAAATACATTTTATTGTATTAGAATATTTGGAGTGAAATTTAAGAAAGCAAGGTAGTGATATGTAATTTAAATACAGTTTGATAAGGGTGAAAAATCTCAAATTTCTTCCAGATCTGTTTAACCGGATTGCATCACTCATTGAAGTAAAGAATGTTAGGAAGCTGTCCCCAAGGAATATAGTCTATACTTTGAACGAGAAGCCCGAAATGTCAGATTCATCAAAGAGGGCATAAACTTGTACTTGAAGGTAAACTCAAAACACTTGTGATGACATTAATATTTTGGGTTTTTTCAAGGGTTATTTGTTCTATAAAAGCCTCATTGTCGCCTAGATGCATGGTGTTTTCCTCAGGTTTTTACAGATAATGTATGGGAATTAATTTCTTGGTTTTAGTCAAGGGAGAATATTTGTTTAAACAAACAAACTTGCCAAGGAAATGTATCAACCTTTTTAACAGGAGACGCCTTCATTACACAGCCAGTGAGCCCCTTGTTGGGATCTTATAGCTGATATCAAAAAGTTACTTACTTCAATACAATCATCTTTGCTATCAACAGTTAAAGACAGTAACAACATGGCAGCAAAGGTAATAGTATTTCTAACCTTTTTCTCCTTTCATAGGCTTTGAGTTTATCAACTGCATTTAGCACACTCTGCTTTGGGACTGGTTGTAGCAGACAAGACTTGGAATTTCTGTGTCATAGCTGCACAAAAGGTCATGTATATACATTCTGGTACATGTAAGTGGACTTTTTGAAGAAGCCTGATTTTGTCATCATCATTCATTCGTCATCATCGCTTTCCACCTCAAGAGAGTATGACATTGCATGGTACGTTTGCCCTTCTTCTACTTCTCTGTCTCTAAAGGGCGTCTGTAACTGAGAGATTGGAGAGCATCACATCCTCATACACTCGCTCTGACCAGGTTTTGCTAGGCCTGTCCCTCATACTTTGCCCTTCAGTGTGATGACAGTCGATCAAGTTGATCGAGTCATCAAGTCCCATTACATGTGCAATCTTCGGTGCCTACACCTCAGAGGTAGGTGTAATCCAGCCAAGCCAAGAACACTTTGCTTACTTTGCCTTTGCATGGGACATTAATATTGCAGGCCTTGTGATCATGTGATAGTCAATGACCACGAACTAGAGGTTGTAGACTCCTATTTTTATATGGGAGATACCATATTTACCAGTCGTGGCTGCGAGGCTGCAACAATCACAAGAGTGACAGCTGGCTGGGGAAAGTTCCGGGAATTGCTGCACTTCATATTATGCAAGACCCTATCAATAACCACCTGGGAAAGAGTCTACAAGAGAAGCACTATGCATTACGAAAGTGAACGATGGCCTCTGAAGATGACGACTTGTTACTGTTACAGTGGAGTGAGTAGTCAATGAAAGGGTGGATGGCAGGCAGTAGTGAGATACCATTTACATCTATACATGTATGTAGGGTCACAGATTAGCTTTTCACACATGTTACTGCATCTGTTGTGGACCCAGTGAGAATATCCATTAGAGGATAAAATAACTTGAAACTCCTTTGCAGCAGACATTACACGGTTGCTTGCCAGACTCTCTCAGTGTACCAAGCTGCGGACCAGATATTATCACCTTATGTTTGCCCATGTTCACATGCAGACCTTTTGACCCTAACCCAGACATGCAGAGGTGCAATTATCAGCAGTAGTCCATCAAGGGTATCAGATGATACAGCCAAGTCATCTGCATATGAGAGTTTCCATGGACAACAGGTTCTAAATTCATATGACATTGCCTCTAAGAGAATAACAAACAGTAGTGAACTCAGCATTGATACTTAATAGCCTCCCATCTGGACATGGAAGGTGTTAGGGAAAGAGTTGTTCATACAAACTCCGCTTTTTACATTGGTATACAATGCCTGGATTGTACTAACTAACATTTGAGTTACAACAATATACCTCTTGGTCCACCAAAGAACCTCCAGAGAAACACTGTCAATGACCTTCTCGACTTCAACAAAGGCAAGGTGTAAGTTCCTCTCCTTAGCACGGTGTTTGTTTTGAAGCTGTCACATAATGAAAATTGCATCAGTTGTTCCTCTTCCAGGAATATATTTAAAGTGCATCCTACATACATGTATGTCCACTGTATCTTGTAGCACCTTCTCCAGCACTCTTTTGATGACTTTCATACAGTGATTTGTTAGTTTCAGATCCCAGTAGTTTCCTGTATCAGTAGCACCTCCCTTCTCTTTTAAATAAATTGATATAGCTCTCCTCCTAATGCTAAAGAATCTTCTTATCAGCAATGATGTCATTTGCAAGCCTGCACAGAAGAGGAGTACTAGCTTCAGAAGAGGCCCTTAGCATGTCTTCTACATTGCCAGCCTTGCATTGTTTTTCATCGTGGGCATTGAAGTCCCCACAATGGAAAAGGTTTTCATATTCACCAGTAGTAGCCATTGTACATAGAAGCTCATTGTAGGTGGCATTGTCCAACCCATCATCCAGGCATCTTTCAGAATTTGTCTTGATAAGACATATCCTGTCAGGGATGCATTTGACCTCTAAAACATCCACAGCCAAGAGGATTTGAACACCACCAGTGCTTTTATCATTCCTGATCAAGAAGAACTTGTACCTAGAATAATATGCGCTGATCCTCCCTTCTACCTCCTTTATTGTGGACAGCATAAGGCAATCTTTCTTGGGGATATTGTTTCAACTAGCTCGCTGCTTCTAGCTCTCATTGTACCAACGTTTCATGTAGAAACACTGATGTGGTCGCTGGATGATGATCTAGCAATAGCCATGTCTGTTCGTTAAGGAGGAAAAGATGGAAAGGATTGACACAACGCAAAACTGGTTTTCATGCACCATTGACCCACCTTTTGCTCCTTCTCCTGTCAGTGATAACAGTTCTGCCACATGAACCCAGGAGCTGAACTTGGTTGTTGGAGGCCTTGATTTTGTGTGGAGCCATTGGCACATTTTATAGACTGAGAGGACAAATTCTCTTCAGCGATAACAACCCTTTAGGATCTCATAGAAAACAACATGTTATTCCTCCATGATGGGCATTGGCTATGGAGCAGTGGCACCTCTTTCCGTTCAACTGGCCATTCCTAGCCTTGTTGCACACTAAGATGCTGCCCTTTTTCCAGCAAGTATGGAGCAGAGTGCTTTTTTTTGGCTTATTCTTCTTTAATTTTACTAATTCTTGATTTGCTGAGGTAAGTTGCAGTGAGCTGCACTTGTGGTGTACCAAACATTCCATGCACTGCCATCTATCCAAGCCAGGGTCGATGGAAGTCTCCGGGCTCCCCAGTTGAAACATGCAGCATAACTTTTTGAGTGAAGTACCTGGATTATGGTGGCTGGTGTAGGCTGCCGTTAATTGTCTTAACTTGTGCAAACTCTCCTTGGCCATGTTTCCTGGTCTTGTATACCTTTTATTTGGCTAATGCTTGAAGTTGATGAAGTTAAAGTAGGCAAATGCCCCAAAGAAACATTAATCCTTGTGCTTGGAATGTTCATACAACCAATGATAGTTACTCTACGGTAAGACCAGAGTGAGAAACGGTAAGTTGAAAGTTGAGAGGAGTCAAACAGTCATCTGGAATAACAGAGAAGAGAAAACAGCTGGTGTTGGCTTTGTTATTTTCCAGCGGGCTAGCTGCTCGAGGCACCAGTCTAAGAAGTGGTAATGAGCTAACTCTTATTGGTGTGTACACTGCAATCATGCCAATATCTCCTGAAAAGAAGGAAATCTTGATTTATATTATTTACACTCCAAACCACAGTTAGGATACTGCAATGAAAGAAGTATCATGATACATGGATTTTCCATGTGTTGTGAGCTCATGCAAAATACCACAGAGAAAAGCACAAAGGTGTGGATAGCCTTTGGGACTTGTTTAAAGCATTTGACTCAGTCTACCATAATTTACTACCCTTAGTAAATCTGCTTGGCCACAAAAGTTCATAAGAATCATCAAGAAGCTCTGTACAGAGGTGCATGAAAGACTTGTGAACAGTGAACTAACACTGTCCTTTGAATAAATTAGTGGCATCAACCAGGGTTCTAATGTGGCACCAACACTATTTGGTTGCTATTGAGCTACCATACTCTGGGTTGTCTTCAACTGGAGGTTGTCAGTGGGTGAAGATATTCTTCAACTTGGCTTTACGCATAACGAGGAGAGCCTTTGACGGTGTACAGGGCACTTAAAGATGGATCACTTGAACCAAGTACCCTGCATAATGCTGCGTTTAGATTGCTAACAGCAGTCTTTGTTAAGTTTAGTTTCTTGCAGTGCCACTTTTCTTCTTTTCATGGTGCATGAACTGAAGCTTCCCGGTATTGTCCCAAATCCCTCTTGGCTAAAAAAAGCTAAGGAGTTCCTCTGCCAAAGAATACTGAAGCAGCTTGCTGCCACTATTCAAGTTTACATAAGTCAGGATGCAGTTTAATGACATGCCCAGGTCAGAGTGGTTGATGACATTGTGATATTCAGTGACACACAGATGGGATCAGATGGGACAGTGTATAAATGCAGTGAAAACAGCAGAGTTCTCTTTAGAGGGGATTAAATTAGCTAATGTCACTGCAGGCAACTATGTCAATTTACAGACAGGACCAGTCTCCATGTACCCTAACCGATGCCTCATCTTTTTTCTGAAATATGACAGCAAAATTAAGCCTGAAGCCAGTTTTGATTTAAGGACACCACCAAGAATGTGCTAAAACCCATGCATGTCCTTGGCACATAGTTTACAGCTGTGGTAAACAAGGAGAATTGGAGGAGTCTGACTGCTTCTGTCGGTGCAATATACATGTACAGTTGCAAAGGGCTTTGAGGGAAAGAAGGGGAACGCCGAGAAAAGGTGGCTTGGAACTGTTCAACACTGGTTCGCAGCCTCCCGGAGTGTACATCTAAATGAACTAAGAAAGGAGGACTTGGCACAACACGGGTTGAGGTGGTGAAGAAGCGTGTTATTTTTTGACAACCTTCGTGAAGAAACTTGATGAAATATCTTCAATACATCCGTTTTGCAACAAAAGATAATTACATGTATGAAGTGAGGCATTCTTTCTTCAAGTTACACTTGCACTGAATAGAATGGGTGTCAAAGTCAGATTTGGACCTTCCACCAGTAACCTAGAAAAGTGTCCTGGGTACTTGTTGATTAAAGTTGGTTTATGACACATTTTCCTGCATAATACTGAGTTGCGATAGAAATGTCAAAGGGTGGCATCAGATTAAACACTTTGAAAGTGAGGTGATGGTGTTTTCAAGTCTGATAAATTCATTTTCAAGAGAGAAAACAAGGAGAAAGTAGTCCATACCATTTGTCAACAATAGAAACTGAATATTAAACTTGTAACCAGGAGATGGGTTTAGGCGCTATATGGCATTTAAAGGTACATCAATCATGAGAAATACCCTGCATAATGCTGGATTGAGATAGCTGACACCTGACTTTGCTATGTCATGTTTGTTGCAGCACCATTTTTATTATTCCATGAACTGAAGCTTAGCAGTATTCTTTCCAATCCCCTCCTCTTCTGCTTACTTTTGATGGCTTATTGTCCAGATGGTTTAGGGCATATCATGAAGACAACACCTCACATGTCATCCCATCTGGGCTGCTCTTCACTGGCCATGCTTTCTGGTTAAAGGTAGAGCTTATATAAGGAAGACATTGTCATGGAGGAAGCTCACCTTCCCTGATACCATGTCCTTGGACAATGGTATGAGTCTAATCGTTTTTCTGTTGATGGAACAGGGCCATGAATGATGGCGTAATGGACCGGTTCTAAGACAACATTGCTATGAGCAACAGCTATATACATGTCCAAGAAGAAAGATTTTGTGAAGTTGTTCTAATAAGACTCGCACCTGTCTTCCTCTGATGACCAGTACTCAAGTTTGGTTATATGACAAGAACCAGCTCGAGGAAGGGAGCTTCAGAATGGCTCTATAATGTTTTGAAGATTCATGTAGTACTTGTAAGGCTTTTAGAGAGAAAGAGAGAGAGAGAGAGAGAGAGAGAGAGAGAGAGTTGTTTTGTATTTAGGCTGAGTGTTTTCTTGTTTTTCTTCTCTCTGCAATGTGTGAACCAAAGGCAATTCAACATTAGAAAAACTAATCATAATTATTTCAGGAACAGGAACTAGGGTGATCAAGAACAACAAAAATCAAATTCTTGATTGACATTTAATCACAGTGATTTTGATTCACTGTATGGTGAATACTTTTACACTGTTGACTCATATTTCCGCAAAGGAATGTAGTTGTAAGTAATCAAAGAACTGTTGAAATCCTAGTTTCTTAACTGCACTTCAATAAATTAACCAGGGATTAAACTTTTCACATCTAGAATTGCTGCCAGTTCAACTGATTATCTTAATGTTGATGCGCATCAAGACAGCCTTGGGACTTTCAATTTTCCTCTATCTTACCATTGCATCTGTTGCATCAATTGCAGGAGTGGTGCAAAACAGGAGTGAACTGTGAAAGAAAAACACAAGCCAGTTTAGCAAAGCAATCAGAGATCAAATTCTTTAATACTCACCTGCTTGATGGACACTTTTGCTAAAGCAGCAGATTGCATCTATCAGATGGTTAAAGTCTTCTTGTAGTAGTGATAAAGTTGATGATCATGATTGCATACGAGTCAAAAGATTAACAAACAGAGTCAATGTGATGTTGCTAAAAACAACAAGGTTAGTATTTTAAAAGAAGACACTGACAACTGTTTGTGTATTTTTTTATTGCATCAATGCAGCTTACTTACAACAGTGTAACTTATTCATAAGCATGAAAAATATGACTGAAAAATTCATTCATTAATTTTTGTTGTTGCTGATAACATTGAAGTTAGTACACTTTTGAGAGAAGACACTGACTACTTTTTGTATAGTTCTTTTATTTGTAATAAAATTCATTTGAAATACAACAGTTGGTTTTTCTAGTTTGAATTCAAAATACCATGATTTCCTGAAAGAAAATTGTCAGTGGGCTGAAATAGAATGATGAGTTAGTATTGTTTAGTTTAATTTATTCTTAGGTACTTTAAAATAAAAAGACAGTGACAGCATAGTAGTTGTATATTTTTATTGACTTTATTCAAATAAGGTTACAAAGTTTTAAGTTAATTAATGTGCTGCATCTTGTGGTGTTGGTGATGGTGTGCGCTCCTACACTAAAGTGTGATTGTCTTCAGAAACCAAGAGTGTGTCAGTCTGAAACACTCAGGGTATCCTGGACAAAATGGCTTGATACTCATTCTTTGTCATTACCAACCATATGGATCGCAAGTGCATTGTATAATTTGGATCAACGATGATGCTCGAAAATCGACCTTGGAGAACTTTAATTTTCCGGAAAACAAGAAAATTCCACACACCTGATGTCTTGCTTCTGTCTTGATCTCTCCATTCACAGCATCAATACACATGAGTGTAGCTATTTTAATTATACAACTACAGCTGTTCCAACCAACTGCCACGGCTTGGTAATTGAGACTTAAACTAGTGCCAGCAATTGTGATCTTTTTTCTTCAATTCTAGATGGATGGTTTTTATGCCAGACAGTGAACAAATTTTCAAGCTTTACCTTTTAGGGAGCTTTATTTTTGTTGTTGTTGCTTTTTTTTTTGTATTTGTCACAATTCTCGTCTAAATGGTTTTAGTTTCAATAACACAGTGCTGTGGCTGGAACAGTTTTACAGCTGTATGCTCAGTCAGCGGGACTATGAATGCAAGTGGGCCTGGAAGTGACCTTCCTTTGATACAGCTTCCTCTCTACTTCTCCATGTAAATGCCTCCAGGTGGTTAACGGCCGACACATGCAACATAATTTACACAGGAAAAGCATTGGGGTCTGGATCAAATTAGTGCCATCCCCAGTCACACTGTCATTTAAAGGCCAGATCACCAAGCAGACAACTGTAAATTATTCTATTTATAATGTATTCCTAGACTAGCTTCTAGGGTGTGTGCATAGTTTGCCCATTTATTCCCAACATTACTTGCCTAGTCCTAATCAGTACAACATTATAACAAGAGATGTGATTTAGCGTAAAAGGAGTTTCCAAGGATGGTCTCCTTCCAGAAGCTAAATAGCCAGTGGCTTCAGTTAATCTTGTATATATCACTGTTTTAAAAATAAAAATCTGGTTGAACCCTAGCAAAGATAACACCACTTGGTGCAGTGCAAATAGTCTGACAAGTGGGTTGTAGTTGTTATGTGAACTTAAGCGCAACTAAGCAGGTGAATGATGTTGATGGTGAAGTTCCATTGATGAAGACTTGAAGACTTGAGGTGAAGACATTGACTTGACGAGAGACCGAAAAAAGCCGAAATTTATGACCGAATGACCTGCAAAGGAACCCACGTAGGAGCCTAAGGGGAGGAGCCATCCCAACCCTTGGGAAACGACTAACTAATCTAACTACAATTAAATTAAGCCGAAAAGCCAATCATCTGTGTATAGTATGCAGTGTAAGGTTCAACCAGAGCTCTTAACAGTACTTATCCCCCCATGCCCACCCCAATTTGACTGACCAGCATGTTCCATTAGCTTGAGGAGGCAAAGCTGAGTCACAGAGTATTGTAATCTTTGGTTGATATGCATTGTAGGCCAGGATGTTAGGAATCCATAGAACAATATCAGGCCTTGGCATCACTGTAGTGAGATTGGTTTAACTTGTATGTCTGATGCAATTCAGCCAACATTGATGACAAACTAAAAAGTGAAAATAAACATAGATTTGAAAATACAGTTTGGTAACTATAGAAGGCTGGGAAATGAGGAGATGGTACAAAACGCTGACCCCAAGCCTGGACTCCCTCCACACTTTAAAGAATGCAATTACATAAAAATATCTGGTACAACTTTTGGGCTCATTGGGCTTTGGAAAGTTCAGTTTTTCCAAGATATGCTCATTAGCTTTATTGATTTAGCAGGTCCAGATGGAGGTCTAGAAGGGGGTCTAGATTAGGGGTCCCTGTTTTATACTGTCCTGGGAGATGAGAGTTTTTCCCTTTTCTACATGTATTTTTTGTTTACCGGTATGTATTCTCTTATTTAGGAGAAAGCGGATGTCTATTATTGTTTCCTTGCTTAACTTATGAATTTCAGAATTGCTTAGTGTACTTTCAAATTCCTGGGCACCACCATCTTCAATTCCAGTACTGGAACTTAATTATCTTGGGTGATAAAGAATAAGAAAAAGTATGAAATTGTTGATTGACATTTGATCACTGATTTTAACTCACAGTATGGAAAATACTTTTGTTCGGTTGGATCATGGTTCCATAAAGGAATGTGGTTGTAAGTAATTCAGTCACTCTTTTGCGTCCCTGTTTCGTAATTAAATTTAAATAAATTAACCAGGGATTAACTTTATCACACCTAGAATTGCTGCCATTCCAACTGATTTTCTGATGTTGACAACATTGATGGACATCAAGACAGTTTTGTGACTTTCGACTTTGTCAATCTTACCATTGCATCTGTTGGAGGTCATCAATTGCAGGACTGGTACTAAACAGGAGTGAACTGGGAAAGAAAACACAAGCCAGTTTAGCAAAACAATCTCAGATCAGGATCATTTATACTTACCCTCTTAAAGATGGACACTTTCACAAAAGGAGTGACCCAAGTGCCTTCTTCTTCTTCTTCTTCTTCTTCTTCTTCTTCTTCTTCTTCTTCTTCTTCTTCTTCTTCTTCTTCTTCTTCTTCTTCTTCCTCTTCTTCTTCTTCTTCCTCTTCTTCTTCTTCTTGTTCTTCTTCTTCTTCTTCAAGTAGTAAAAATCTCCATGACAGCAATTGCAGATGAGTCAAAAGATTAATGTGATGTTGCTGTATGATGTTGCTGAAAACAACATGGTTAGTGTTTTAAAACAAGACACTGACTACCGGTTTTTGTATTTTTTATTGAGTAAATACAGCTTACTTAAAACAGTGTGACTTTTTCATAAGTACCAGAAATATGACTAATAAAATTCATTCATTAGAATTATTGTTCACTTAGTTAAGTTAAGTATTATGCACTTAATTTTGTTGTTGCTAAGTATTTTAAAGAGAAGACACTGACTACTGTTTGTATAGTTGTTTTATTTGTAATTAAATTCAATTTATTAATAAATACAACAATTAGTTTTTCTACTTAAATTCAAAATACCATGATAATTATCCTGAAAGAAAATTGTCAGTAGGCTGAAAAAGAATGACTTGTTAGCATTGTTTAGTTTAATTACTCATGCGCAGCTAAGTGCATGAGGTATAAAATGCTGTGCATTTCTTGTTGATTCTTAAAAATGAACACAGTGACAGCATGGTAGTTGTATATTTTTATTGACTTTATTCAAATAAGGTTACAAAGTTTTAAGTTAATTAATGTGCTGCATCTTGTGGTGTTGGCGATGGGGTGCGCTCCTACACTAAAGTGTGATTGTCTTCAGAAACCAAGAGTGTGTCAGTCTGAAACACTCAGGGTATCTTGGACAAAACAACTTGATACTGATGTTTTGTCAATACCAAGCAGACTGATCGCAAGTGCAATGTATAATTTGGATGGACGACAATGCTCGAAAACCGAACCTGCAGAATGTTAAGTTCGGAAAACAAGAAAATTCCACACACCTGATGCCTTGCTTCTGTCTTATTAGTGTCAAGCATCTTGATCTCTCCATTTACAGCATCCATAGATATGAGAGTTGCTGTTTTAATTCTACAGCTACAGCTGTTCCAGCCAGTTGCAGGAGCTTGGTAATTCAGACTTAAATGAGCGGCACCAATTGTGATCTTTTTTTGTTCAATTCTAGATGGATGGTTTTTATGCCAGACAGTGAACACATTTTCAAGCTTTACCTTTAAGGGAGTTTTATTTTTTTTGTTATTTTTTTTTGTATTTGTCACAATTCTTGCCTGAATGGTTTCAATTTCAATAACATAGTGCTGTGGCTGGAACAGTTTTACAGCTGTATGCTCAGTCAGCGGGACTATGAATGCAAGTGGGTCTGAAAGTGACCTTCCTTTGATACAGCTTCCTCTCTACTTCTCCATGTAAATGCTTCCAGGTGGTTAACGGCCGACACATACAACAACATAATTTACACCGGAAAAGCATTGGGGTCTGGATCAAATTAGTGCCATCCCCAGTCACACTGTCATTTAAAGACCAGATCACCAAGCAGACAACTGTAAATTATTCTATTTATAATATATTCCTAGACTAGCTTCTAGGGTGTGTGCATAGTTTGCCCATTTATTCCCAAAATTACTTGCCTAGTCCTAATCAGTACAACATTATAACGAGAGATATGATTTAACATAAAAGGAGTTTCCAAGGATGGTCTCCTTCCAGAAGCTAAATAGCCAGTGGCTTCAGTTAATCTTGTATATATCAGTTAAATTAAAATCTGGTTGAACCCTAGCAAAGATAACACCACTTGGTGCAGTGCAAATAGCCTGACAAGTGGGTTGTAGTTGTTATGTGAACTTAAGCGCAACTAAGCAGGTGAATGATGTTGATGGTGAAGTTCCATTGATGAAGACTTGAGGTGAAGACATTGACTTGACATGAGACCGAAAAAAGCCGAAATTTTTGACCGAATGACCTGCAAAGGAACCCACGTAGGAGCCTAAGGGGAGGAGCCATCCCAACCCTTGGGAAACGACTAACTAATCTAACTACAATTAAATTAAGCCGAAAAGCCAATCATCTGTGTATAGTATGCAGTGTAAGGTTCAACCAGAGCTCTTAACAGTACTTATCCCCCCATGCCCACCCCAATTTGACTGACCAGCATGTTCCATTAGCTTGAGGAGGCAAAGCTGAGTCACAGAGTATTGTAATCTTTGGTTGATATGCATTGTAGGCCAGGATGTTAGGAATCCATAGAACAATATCAGGCCTTGGCATCACTGTAGTGAGATTGGTTTAACTTGTATGTCTGATGCAATTCAGCCAACATTGATGACAAACTAAAAAGTGAAAATAAACATAGATTTGAAAATACAGTTTGGTAACTATAGAAGGCTGGGAAATGAGGAGATGGTACAAAACGCTGACCCCAAGCCTGGACTCCCTCCACACTTTAAAGAATGCAATTACATAAAAATGTCTGGTACAACTTTTTGGCTCATTAGGCTTTGAAAACTTCAGTTTTTCCAAGATATACTCAGTAGCTTTACCCAACAATCAGTTTACAAGGCAAGGCTAGAGTTCACTCAAAAAGTAAGTAAAAAAAATTATTGTAATAAAATATGAAACAAACCCTTCAAATATTGGCATCAAAGTACCGGACATGGAATGGGAAACCACCGGCCTCAAACGAAAACCCTGGAAGAAACCTTTTGGCAATGAATTGAACTTTGGTCTGGGAATTTTTTTTTTTTTAATTATAAATTTATCATTACCGTTTTTTTTTTTTTGGTATTGTTAGAAAGGAAAGTAAATTACAAAGGGTTCGTGATCTTTTTTTAGTTTAAGAGGAATTTCGTCAAAGAGCGAAGCTAAAAGCCATGAACACGCAGGAAAGCAAACTATTTCGCGCCGAAGTTTCGCGCATACTGTTAACTCTCATAAAATTCCCTTTTCTAGTCCATTTTGAAGCCGTTAATTCATGGTTAGTTTTTTCCGGAATTATGTTCGAAAAAAAGCAAAAATCATCCAACTTTGTTTTAAGGAACTTACTATAAAGCAAAAAATGACTAAAATATGACTCGGATTTTTCGAAACTTATTTTCCCACCTTTTCTAAAATGTCGTGAATGTTTCAGTTTTTGCTATCTGTTCTCTTGTTTGAAATGAGAAAATCGTAGTTTTTCTGGTAATCCTACGCTAATTAAGTTATTTTTAGCCCAATTAACGGCAGTAACAGCCTTCTCTACCTAATTTGTGGTCCTTTTGTCCTCGACGGAACGATCACCGTACTTGCATAAAATAAACTTCGTCAAAAAGCAGCTAAGCTACTGTAACCTCGACAAGACTTTCCGACTTAAATTTTGTTCTTAATATTTTTGAAATAAAGGGTGAAAAACAGTTACCTTTATTGCTGGCAGTTTGAAACATCAAAAGTGTTTCCATTCCACGTGAGAAGAGCGCTGAATTTAAGTTGCATCCCGCTCCATAATTTTGCGTTTATTGTGTTCTTTTGAAATCATTTTGCTGCAAAAAATATCAGAAATGTGTAAAATTAATGTATAAACAACTCGAGAAATCAAACGAGAAAGTAATTAATTTACAATGCTAAATGATTAATTTAATCATGATTTCATTGTGCAAGTTCTGCAGCAAGTTGCAAAGTTAAACTACAAGAATAACAACTCACCTCAGTAAGGTTTTCAGTCTTTCCGTTTCAACTGCACGTGGACAGGTGCTAAACACGTCTTTTGCACGAGAACAAACAAATAAGACTGTAAATTGTAAGTAAAAAAACAGTCTTTTCTTCCCGCTGAATCGCGACAAAGGTACTTTCTCTTCATGATGAATGAATTTTTTTTCTCTCGAGGACGTTGCCTCATTTACGCACGTCAATCACCTCGCACAAAAGCACGTGATGTCTGTATTGTTTTCTAATTGGCTGCGCAATGGAATCTTTGCATTTGATTGGTTATTGATTGACCACAAAAAGAGCGGGAAAGAAGTTGCCACACGCGTCAGTGTCGCCAGAGTAGACAACTTTTGAGAAAATTTGGAGCGTGGTTGTGGAAAATCATTTAAAAGTACGAAAATTAAGGCTCGAGAAGAATAAAAAAGTTTGTAAAATGCTGAGCTTAAAAAATGTCGGTGAGTGAATTATGGTCGGTACAAAAATAGGGAACGTGCTAAAAAAGGTTTGGTGGAAAGTGGAAAAACGATATATTTTGAGCAGGAGCCGATACAACGTAGATTTGATTCAGTAATGTACTATATTTCGGCAGGGCAAACCAGCTTTCTTCAGGTACAATGAGAGTCTACCTTGGATTGCTTCTATGTACATATAGGATATAGAGGATATTACATGGCCGCGCGGGGATACGAATTTTATCTTCGAGTGCTGAAAGTATCTCTCACGAGTGAGCGAAGCGAACGAGTGAGAGATTTTTTCAGCACGAGAAGATAAAATTCGTATCCCCAAGCGGCCATGTAATGTTCTGTTTATTATATAGATATTGATGAAATGTCTAGATTTAAAACAACTTGTTTTATTCATTTTGGAAATGATGAAAAAGTGTTCACCAACCACTAAAAGACGCATGTTGTGTAACATGAAACAAGATATGAAAGTTATGAAAAACAAATCATGATAATGTAAAATTTGCAATAAAAATGTTAATGTAGTAGAGAAGAATTATATTAAAGCACAAAAGTATCGTACAATGAAGAGGAAGCTCGCGTTTTATTGGCTAATCGTGTTCGTTACCATGACGACAGCTATATCCTCACATGTGAAAGATAAAAATGATACGTTCACTGCGCGCAGTGAAGATATGATTTTTTAGTAAAAGGAGAAATCCTGGTATTTCATCAGTATCTATATAATAAATATGGGTTATTGTCAAGCGTGAGGTCAACATGGCTGGATATTGGCCAAGTTTTTTTTTGCGTGTTTATGGACCTCGACTTCGGTCCATAAACACGCAAAAAAAGAACGAGGCCAATATCCAGCCGTCTTTACCGAACAAGCTTGGTCAATAAAGGATTTATTATATGACTTAAAACACCAAAAAATGATCTTTGATGTTGCGGGACCAAGCGAGAAATCCCGAGCGGGCAGTACCCCGCCATCTTGTCTGCTCGGGTGGCCAATCACAGCGCGAGATTTGGTTCATTTTGCCCTCTCACGGAGCTTGTCATAATGCTTGTCATATAATAAAGTACATTACTGAATCAAATCTACTTTGTATCGGCTCTTGCTCAAAATATTTAGTTTACGCCGATCAGATCAAGCCAGTTTGATGCAACGTACACCGACTGGAGTATTGTCCACGGTTGCTTGCTTAAAAACTCTGGAAAAACAAGTTTCGTGTAAAAAAGTAGGCCAGAGGGCTATAATTAATTGATAGAAATTGCATGTTGTAGTTTTTTTTACCTGATTCCGGTAAAGGATCTAATCGACGGTATAAAAGATTATGATTCTGAGAGCTAAATTTAAGCTAAGTTAATTTAATACTGATGAAGTATCCGGCTTATCTTTGGCCCGTACCTGTATTCCAAAAGGTTTTACAAGCAACCACTGCGGTCAACGGCGATGTTACAATATGAATGTGTAATAGGGAACCACGCTGTCCAGTTTACAAAAAATTGGGTGACAAAATTCCGAAGGCTTCCAAAATTTATGGTCTGAGTCCAATTTGGAAGTCAGGTAATTTTTTGAATCGATTTGTTTTCAAATGTGCGGGGCAAACGTAGAGCCCTGGGCCCGGTTGTTAGCGTATGATTAGCGTAAAGTTTTGTTTCACGTTTTCAACTTTTTGGTGAAACTTTCTTTTGTTTATTTTTGTTTTTCAAGATTGACTTCTTCAAGTGTAAAGTTTTGCCAAATATCACCGCTGAACAACATTTGGGAGGAGAGAAATAGGCCATTTCCGAGTTCATGTCTGCCTCCTTCTCAATGCGAGTCTGAGTGCGAAGTTTTTGTTGTGAAAATTAGTTTTCATTCATATGTAAAGCAGAACTAATTACCATCACAAAAACTTCGCACTTAGACTCGCTTTGAAGAGGAGGCAGACATGAACTCGGAAATGGCCTATTAACTCCTTGGTTAATTTTTAATCTCGGGTTAGCGTTAATCGGCTTTTGAACAACCGGGCCGTGTTGCTCATTTTATGGCGCTTTTAACTGTCAAAATATTTAAAGAAGTTAAGTTGCTGATCATCGCAGTTATTAATTAATGTTACTTGAGCAGTAACGAAAGGAAAGCCTGAAAAATTCAGTCTTGAACGGGATTCGAACCCAGACCTCTGCGATACCGGTGCAGTGCTCTGACAGTTGAGCTTTAGCCATCTGGGAGATGGGCCCCGTTTCTCGAAAGCCCCGAAAACGTTTCGAGCCCTGAAAGCCATTTGTGAAACTACCAACCGCTTGATTTGGAAAGCCGATCTTTTAACATGTTTTTAAGGTAACAAAAAGAAAACTGACTGTGAATTTTGACGACTTAAATCCTCTCCGTTTTTGAGATACAAAGGGAATAGACCCATGGTGCCATCTTGTTTGGGGGGCAAACACGGCTAAAGTTAAAGTAAATGTGTGGCTTGGGCTTTCCCACCCTGGTCAGAGTTTTTCTCTGTCCCTGTGTGGGCCCATTTCCATTAGTAGGGCTAACGCTCACATGGTTCATATGAGGTAGAAACCTAGCATTTCACTTACTTACTTAGCACTTAGATCTCTCCGCGCCAGGAGGCGCATAAGGCCGCAACCCTCGTCTTCCAACCCACTCTGTCTTCCGCTATGACTTTGACTTCTCTCCAGCTGTTCCACCCTTCACTCTTTCGCTCATTTTCCACAGTTCGTCTCCACGTGGTCTTTGGTCGACCTACCGCCCGTTTCCCTTCTGGTTGCCACCCTAACGCTACCCTGCAGTTGTCGGTTGCATCTTTTCTCAAGACGTGCCCGATCCAGTTCCAGCGCCTCCTGCGGATCTCATCACTGGTCTTATTTATTCCTGTAATATCCCCTATCCTCTCGTTGCTCACTCTCTGTGGCCACCGAATTCCGAGGATTCGTCTGAGGCACACAAACTGGAATGCGTCCATCTTCTTTTCCTCCACCTTTGTCATTTTCCACGCCTCGCATCCGTAGAGTAGTACTGGGCGTACTAGCGTCTTGAACAGCTTGATCTTCGTTTGGCGTCCTATGCTCCGTAACCTCCATATCTTGGTTAGGTTATAGAACGCCCTTCTTGCTTTATTTAGTCGGTTCCTAATATCTTCAGTTCCACCACCATCCTTCCTGACCGTTGCTCCGAGGTATACGAATTCTTCCACTTCTTCGACTTCATCTTCTCCAATCTTGACCCTGTCCTGCCGTCTTGCATTCGATCTCATCATCTTGCATTTTGCCGCATTGAGCTTCAGTCCTACACGCCCAGCGTTCTCCACCAATCGATCCGTCTTGCTCTGTATATGCTCGTACTTCGACGAGATCAGAGCAATATCGTCTGCAAAGTCAAGGTCTTCTAATACGCTGGTGAAGTTCCATCGTATTCCATTCTTATGCCCGTGTGTCGTCTTTCGCATCACCCAATCTATTGCTATGAGGAAGAGAAATCCTGACATAACACACCCTTGCTTGACTCCCGTCGTGATCTTGATCCACCTCGTCTGTTCCCCGTCATCCATTACCGTACACTCAAATTCCTCATACATGATTTTAACCATCTTCACCAGCTTTTCAGGTATGCCGTACGACTTCATGATCTTCCACAAGCTTTCTCTATGGATCGAATCAAAGGCCTTCTCGAAGTCAATGAAGTGTGTGTACAGCGTCGCTCTCCACTCATTCACCTGCTCCATGATGTTGCGGAGAATGAAGATCTGCTCCACTGTGCTCCTATTCCTACGGAACCCCGCCTGTTCCTTTCTGAGGGCCTCATCCATTCCCCGTTGGATCCGATCGATTATGATTCGGCCCATGATTTTGCTCATTACTGGCAGCAGTGTCACTCCTCTCCAGTTTTTGCATTCGCTCAAGTCCCCTTTCTTTGGTAGTTTGACGATGATGCCTTTCTTCCAGTTATCTGGTATTCTCTCTTCCTTCCATATCTTCCTGTATAGTCTTGTCAGTTCTTGTACTGCTGTGTCGCCGCTTGCTTTCAGCAACTCTGCGGGTATTTCGTCCATTCCAGGTGCCTTTCCACTTTTCGTCTTCCTTAGGGCTTGTCTGACTTCATCTTCCCTGATCTCTGCTGTGTCTATCTCCCTCATCTCCTCTGCCGCTGTCTCCTCATCTGTTACAGGGTTCGAAGGCGCCTTCCTCACAAGCACTTCTTCAAAGTGCTCCGCCCATCTCTCAAGTCTCACCTCCTTGTCCTTGATTACTTCTCCATGCTTATCCTTTACGGCAGCGGCTTGTCTCATCTTCTTATTAGTTAGTCTTCTTGCCGCCTGGTACAGCTCTCTTGTGCGTCCTTTCTCAGCAGATCTCTCAGCTTCCTTAGCGATCTCTTCTGTCCAGTGCCTCTTATCTTCTCTTGCCCTGCGCTTCACTTCTCTGTCCTTCAGCCTGTACTCTATGCGCAGCCTTCCTTTGACACGCTCTGATCTGGTACTGTCAATTTTATTTCCTATCTGCCTCCTTTCCTCTATTACCCTCCATGTGTCGTCCCTCAACCATTGCTTGCTCCTTTTCTTCACCCTTCCCATCACCTTGTCTGTAGTCTCTGTGTACACTTTCTCTATCTGGCTGCAGTCGTCATTCACGTCCTCTTCTACCTCTAGTGCTTCGAACCTGTTGCTTAACTCGATGTTGAACCTCTCTTTAAACATCGCACTATCCAGCTTTTGTGTGTCAAACCTGGCTTTGATCTTCTTCCTATTTGGGTCTTTGTGGAGCTTCATCTGTAGTTTCGTTAGTACGAGGTAGTGGTCACTAGCTGCATCTGCTCCTCGCTGTACTCTAGTGTCAGTGACTGACGTCCTCCATATTCTCCTTATCATGATGTGGTCTATCTGGTTCCTTGTTTGCCCGTCAGGGGAGACCCACGTGGCCTTGTGTATGTCCTTATGGGGGAAGCATGTTCCGGTGATGACAAGGCCGTTAATGGAGCAGTACTCGCACAGCCTCTCTCCATTGTCGTTCCTGCTCCCTAACCCGTGTCTCCCTATAACCTCCTCCATCTCGCTGTTATCGTCTCCCACCTTTGCATTCATATCACCCATGACGATCACAATGTCATTTTTGTTGCACCTGTCCGTTGTTGTCTGTAATTGGTGATAAAAGTCATCTTTCTCTTCTGGTGTGGCATCGTTTGTTGGCGCATACGCTTGGATGATGGTTATCTTCTTGAATCGTGAATAGAACCTTGCGCTGATCACTCTGCTGCTTACAGGCATCCATTCCATTAAGCTTCTCTGCGCCTCCTGTGATATCATCAGTGCCACACCTTTTTGATGTCCTTCCTCCTCTCCAGCGTACAACAAGGTGCTGCCGTTAGCGAGAGTGACCCGTCCAGCCCCTGTCCATCTTGTCTCGCTGATCCCCAGCACGTCTAGTTGGTATCTATCCATCTCCCTCGCCACCTGTGCGGCTTTACCTGCTATATACATCGTGCGTACATTCCAGCACCCAATCCGGGTAACTGACTTTGGCTTCGCCATTGACCTCGTCGGTCGCTGAGCTTCCCGTAGGCTTTCACCCAGTGACGTCCTGGTGCTTCCGGCTGGTTGTCCGTCAGCAGCCACGGCTTCGCCATCATTGATTCGAATCTGATGAGTTGCGGTTTCTGTAATCCGTTGTTTTTTTCCGAGAACAGGTGATTGGCCTGTAGCTCAACCCCCAACCTGGAGGACCAGGGGATCACACTTCGTCTGGTCTCTACCCTTCGACCTGTTCGGCATGGGTGGCCCTACCAGGAGTACAAGACTCCAGCCGACATAGCTCTAGGGGTCATTGAGACACACAAACCACCCCACCACGATAAGGTGGTGACCCCTTTTGGAGTGGCTAGCATTTCACATTACACTCTAATCAGTTAAGTATGGGATTTTGGCCGACTTTGAACCGCTGTAGCGACGCGAAAAAAAAAACCGGATTTCCACAATGATAGTGTCTTTTGAAAGACATTTATACTGAGATTGTTTTCATGACATATAAAGAACAGATTCAGGCTAC
This sequence comes from Montipora capitata, assembly GCA_949126865.1. Lineage (NCBI taxonomy): Eukaryota > Metazoa > Cnidaria > Anthozoa > Scleractinia > Acroporidae > Montipora > Montipora capitata. The sequence goes on along the minus strand of OX421457.1, from coordinate 29,627,099 downwards.
AACCACCATAAACGAATTTTTTAGATTCCATACAAACCCTTCTAAAATTATCACGGCAAATTGCCGCGAAATTATCAAGAGGGTTACCCTAGCACCCACACATTTCTTCTTTTTTTCAACAACGTGTTTACAAGGCAGCTAGGGTTACCCTGGCGCTAGGGTAATCCTATCTGAGTGCAAGGGTTACCGTAACTCTAGGGTAACCCCAGCTGCTTTGTAAACTCTTATTTTCTGTTGAATGAATGATATCAATAACACTATTTAAAGTAGTGGAAAAAGTTGCAAATCTGTCTCTTTTAGGCGGCGCTACAGCGGTTCATAGTCGGCCAAAATCCCATACATTTACTGTAAATTTAGCTATGTTTGCCCCCCAGCCAAGATGCATGGCGGTCAAAAACCGTTGAAGGATCTATTGTGACACCCGAAAATGGTTCGTAAAGTTTCGGGACATTTGAGAAACGGGCCCTTGGTCATTTTGTGAGTTCTCATTGAGCCCGTAGAGCTTGACTCATCTCTCCGCAGTTCAAATATATATGGCTTTCATATACCTTATTTACTCGAATAAGCGCCGTCCCCGAACAAGCACCGCATTCGAATAACCGCCGTATTTGGGACATAAAAGCCAATGAGTTCAGCCCCCGAATAAGCGCCGCGGTCCCAACGCGGCGCTTATTCAAGGAGTTTCGTCAAATAAAAAAAAAAACACTGAATATTAACTCTAACACAGCATGGGAAATTTTTTTGCATCAAAACTGATGTTCTTCATTCATGATGTTTATTCAGTGTAAATATTACACAATTCAGCCAACTGGTTGTTAAGTTTTTATCATTAGTAAACTATCTATCTCTATCTCAAAGCGATTTTATTTCACTGCTCTTCCATTAAGTAAAACGCCGCTAGAGTCAAATGTTGACAATCTGTTAATCTCCGTACAGATAGAAATTAAAGAAAATGTTTCCGTGTGGCGTCCATGCGCGAAAGATTAAATAACCGCCGCGGCGCGTATTCGAGTAAATACAGTATATTAACTTTCGTCATAAAATTTAATGATGCTGATTGACCAATACTCTGCTCCATTGAATTCCTTGGCATTTTACTGGTTACTAGCTACATGTTTCGAAAATTGGACTTCAGTTTAAGGAACGTGGGACAGTTGGCCACAAAAATTAAGACAAAATTCATGCGGAGTAAATATGGATAAAGAGGTGGCCATATAATTAAAACAGGAGTATAGCGTGTAATGTCATTGAAATCTAGCAGATTTAACGAAAGTGATAACGTAATTTTAAAAAGAAAACATATGTAAGGAAGGAATAGCATCACACTGTATCTTTCTTACGTTGACAAGTGTCAAGTCAAGACAATTATTTTGTGGTATAAAAGGACGAAGCATGAAAATCAAAATCGTGGTGCTGACCGAAAAGTTTGCGGTCACTGAGAACATGATGATAGAATCGCGTAAAAAGACCTTGCTTTGGAAGATTTTTTTCCCACAAACATACACCAAATGTTTGACTTCCATAGGATCGATGGTACAACGGAAAAGGGAGGACCGCAGACAAAATCGGGTGCAAGAAAGACGGGTAATTGTGTGTCTACTTAAGTAAGTGTCTCTTTGCCTTTTAGTCTGCAGTAATTTTATTCCACTCCTGCACCAAAGGGTCTATAATAATCTGGGCCCGGTTGTTTGAAAGCCGATTAACGTAATCCAGGATTAGCGTAAACGTTTGTTTCATGTTTTCAACTCTTTGGTTAAAGTTTCATTTGCTTATTTTTGTTTTTCAATATTGACTTCTTCTAATGTAAAGTTTTGCCGAATATCAGCGTTGAACAGCATTTGGGCGAAGAGAAATTAACTCCTTGGTTAATTTTTAATCTGGGATTAGCGTTAAACGGCTTTTGAACAACCAGGCCCAGGCCAACAATTTCTTATTTGCAAAAGAACAACGTTCGCTTTTGTTTTGGCGGACATAATAGCAAGCCACTCGCCGTTGGCAGTAACCTTTCAATAGATGCTAACGCTTCTCTTAAGTGGCAAAATAGCTCTTTATGTCAGAGTGTTACAAAGACTACTGATTCCATCAGTACGTCAACTTCAGCAGAACGTAAGTATATAAATATGTTTTAAATTGCAAACATCAACGAATTACTTTGTCTGGAGTTGTTTATCAT
>OX421457.1:29589926-29619926 GCA_949126865.1 Montipora capitata | reverse complement strand
GAGCTTATGTTAGAAAAACGTCTGTTTTTTTCCGATTTCATTTCCCCCTGTGTAATAAACGATTGTAAGACAGACCATATTTCTCCCTTCCTTAATGCACGTCAAATAAATGGAAAATCAAATTAATTTATGTTATTTCCGTTCATTGTAATTGGCCCGGAACACAAGATAGCAGCTGTAGTAACGTGATAGTACATGATTATGCAATCGAACGAGAGATCACATGACAATTGTAAAGCAGAGAGCACATGGCTTATAATAAAGCAAGTTGATTATTACATCTGTCTTCACTCATATCTTTCTAACATAAAGAACCCTTCGGTTACTACATTGGCGACGAGGATCCCAGGAACACGAAAGACATGAGTGAAGACACAGATGTAATAATCAACTTGCTTTGTTATAAGCCATGCGTTCTCTGCTTTACAATTGTCATGTGATCATTGAATTTGTTTCTGTTACATTAAGTAATCATTATGAATCATAGTTCTATTTGTTGACATGAGATTTAAGTTGATTGTATGTGCATTTATATTCTTACGGAAATGTAACTGAAAAGGGAGGAATGTAGTAATATGATAGTACATGATTATGCAATCGAACGAGGGATCACATGAGCACATGGCTTATAATATAGCAAGTTGATTATTACATCTGTGCGGTCTTCACTCATGTCTTTCCAACATAAAGAACCCTTCGGTTACTACAGCAGCAGCTATTTTGCCTCAGTCTATATGCACGCAATTCATCATCTGATGACTAATGCAGTTGTTGAAACTACTTTTCAAGGGAAAACAACGTTGATGAACGTCTATAAACACGTTTAATTTTCTCATCAGTGGACAAATGAGCACTTTCTTTACAATTCAAAGTGGACTTTATCCCGCTTCGTCCAAAGGGCTGATGGCTAGGAAAATTTTATTGTTTAAAAAAGGAGACGAGATTCTACGTTTTTTACACTTGACGTTTTCACGTAAGAAAATTTTTTATATCGAGCTTTTAAAGATAATCTGAAATGGTTTAGAAGTCCTTGTGATCCGTTCTGAAAACAGTGTTTCTCAAGATAGATTCAGTAATTTAATAGTCGTTTTCCTTCAGCGCACATGGCCATAACATGTTTCCATACTCTATATCCACTAACTATGGTACAACGAATCAAACGAATCGCTTCTAGGTTGCGCGTCTCAGTCCACATAGTTTCAAGGATTTCTTGCAGCATACGTAGCAAACACTGTTCCTACAGCAAATAAAGTTTCGTTCTTGAACCAAGCAGATGCAAAGCTGTCGTATTCTGGTTTCCAAACTTTGTGCGAAGCTTTTACGATTCCAGTATCGTCTGCTTGTCCGATTAAAACGACCACTGCGACGTTAACAAACTTGTGCTCAGTTCCTCGTAGTTTTTGCCTTATCATTTGACTGAGGGCATTGCAACGGGCATCACTGTCCCACGACTCGAAACACACCTCTTTCAAATTTGTCCTCAGAACTTCTTCAATAATATCCTGGATTTTAAGATCTTGAAGTTTACATGCGGGTTGTAGGACGAGTAACTCATCTTTCACAAAGCATCGCTTATCGATTAGTGTAGAGACAACTGTGTTTTCAAATGCACGTTTTCGAGGCGTCATTACTACGAATCAGAGTCGTCGAACAAACTCGAAGTATTTATAAGATTGAAAATTCCACAGAAGACGAGATCTCGTAATCTCGGCTTGAAATAAATGACGCTGTTTAGCTTCAGATTTCAGTCACAAGAGCAGAAAACCGAGTAAGGCTTTCTATTCATTTGTGGCGAATGAATTAATGCTTGTCTCTCGGGCTTGCCTCCCGAAATTCATTAACAAGAAACGCTCAATGATGTTTCATTAAAGACCGACACTCAGCCTAGTCTTAACAAAGTGAAATATGCGAAAACATATCTAAATGTCCCACGTATACGGAGGCATTAACTCTCATTTTCGCCGCTTATCAATAGATGGACGATTAAGGGTGAAAATCCCAGTTAATGTTTTGAATGTCAGAAAGCGGTAAATTGAGTCCAAAAGATCATTTCAACAGCTTTTCTAAAATTTGCCGGTGTTTTCAAAGTCCCACAATATGAACTTAATGCTAATCCTTTAGTCAGCTGTTTAGTCGATGAAAGGAAAAAATATCTTTCGTTTGTTGAGGAAAACCGTGAATAGCTTTTGTCTGGAAAGGAAGCCCTCATTAAGGATCTTTCTTTGCTATCACTAATGCGATTCATCTCGACAAAATAGCGCTTAATGATGGCAGAATTATCTTTGCTGCGCTTTGTTTTTTAAACCCATCATTATGCGAATTTATCACATGGCGATTGCACGGGCGAAAAGACAACCGGAGGTCTTCCCTTGTCGTGGAATGGAAGAACTACCCAGAATTTGGGCATGAACGAGGCAACTTGAGAAGCACGACACTGGCCCTCATCAAATGGCTGAAGCGCGACCGGAGGAAAAAGAGAGAAGAACATTTCTAGCCAGATACTACGGAGTAGCCCTGGTGTGTGCTGTTAATGTAGACTTTTGGTTTGTGAAGAAATTTTCGTCATAGAAAATTCGCAACAAAATAGTGCTTTTTTGCTGTTATTCTCGTAGCAAAAACTCGTCCGGCAGTTGTTCTTGTCACAACAACGGAATGACGTAAATAAGAGAATACTAAGATTTGCATTTGCAGATTACTATAGGCAAGCTCTATCTGATCTTTATGCAATAAGCGCATTCAAAAATTCTTCACATTAATACAAAGTCTGTTTTCCAAGGATTTTCCTGCTACTGCCTACGAAAAACAACCCAGTTTTCTCTCCGGTCTTCTTCTCATGATGTTCACGGAAATTCCATTCTGTCCCTCAGTTAACCTAGAACAACCAGTTATGGTACTTAATTCTCTTTCTTACTTCAGTATCACCAAAGTTATAGAATTCGCTGCCTCATAATATCCGTACTGACTGAGTTAACAAGTTTTAAAATAAGAATCCAGGTCGCATTTTGACGGTATAGCTGCTTTTTCAAAGATAACTGTTTCTTTAAATATTTCATATTTAGTTATTTATCCGTATGGACTGTGTATTTTAGCTGTAAATGTAATGTCTCCAAGATATTAGCTCCTGTAGTTATTCTCAAATTCCAGATGAAATAAAGTTTATGCATGCATCTATGTATTTATGTTAACTTTAGTAGGGCGCGAGCGCTCACTTTGTAATCTGCGACCTTCAGTGCTTACCACATGTCAGATAAAATGACTTTTCCGGTTTGGGGCTAGGAGTTGGCGTGGGATTTGTCACATATGGTTTAGGAGCCGACATATCTCTCCCTCAATGCCGTACCGGGAGGCAAGTTCGGTAGCAGAAAGCAGCAAAGGGACAACTGCGTTCAAAAGCAATCGCACGGGCCGTGCCTGTCTGGTCTTCTGGAGACAGTGGTGAGAGATGGTTTCATGCAGACTGGGACGCCTAAAATGCACTGTTGTAAACATTGCGGTTGACCAGTGAAGTTGTCTCTCTGCCCGGAGGGGGGGGGGGGGTACTCGATGTATCCCTGGTTGGGGAGGTGCGGCGCGGGCCCTCATACCCTGAACCTGTTTAAGACAAATATCGCTGATTTTCCTACCCATTTTATGACAGAATTCCGATTTCTGATACCCTGTTTAAGACATTTTTAAAACCCAGTTTAAGACAAAAATTGATAAATCGATACCCTGATTAAGACAAAAAATGATAAATTCGATACCCTGTTCAAGACAAAAATCCCGAAAAACATACACTGGCTGGCCGCACGTCCCCATTAAGCCCTTATAAGGGAGTACCCCCCCCCCCCCCCCCCCGGGTCTCTCTGGCCTTTCTGTGCACGAATTCCAGTACCTACCGATACAATTTGGGCAAGTCTTGAAGGCTAAAAGCTTCAATCGATGCTGTACTTTGCTGGCAGGACTGGGTGGCCCAAGACTAATAAAAAAATCGATGAAATCACAACTCGGTGTCTTCCCTTGTCATGGAAAAGCAGAATTACCCACGATTCGTTAGGGAATGAACGACGTAACTTGAGAAGCACGAGACTGGCCCTCATCAAATGGCTTAAGCGCGGCCGGAGGAAAAAGTGAGAAGACGCTTTCTAGCCAGATACTACGGAGTAGCCCTAGCTGGTGTGTGCTGTTAATTAATGTAGCCTTTTGATTTCTGAACAAATATTTGTCGTAGAATATTCAAGACAAGGTAGTGCTTTTCTCGCTGTTATTCTTGTAGAAAAAATTGCGTAGCCTTTAGTCAGTTGTTCTTGTCAAAAAAACGGTAGAATGTAAATAAGAGAACGCTGAGATTTATATTTGTAGATTACTGAAGTGAAATTCAGACTGTACCTCTATGCAATAAGGGCATTCAAAATTCCCTCATATTACTCTGTAAAAGTCTGTTTTTGAATGATTTTCCTGCTACTGCAGATGAAAAACAACCGAGTTTTGCTCCAGGTTTTCTTTACATGATCTTTGTTGAGGTTACATTCTGTCCCCCAACAAACCTAGAACAACTAGTTATGGTCTTATTGAGTGTTTGTTCTTACTTAATCAGCTAAGTTGTGGAATGCGCTACTGATTTAACAGGTTTTATAATGAGAATCCAGGGAAACATATTCTATTGCCGCTTTTCTTTTGAATTAATTATTTTTTCTTTAAATATTTTCTATGAATTTAGTTATGTATCCATAGATGCTATGTATTTTAGCTGTAATGTCTCCCAAGATAGTAGCTCTTGTAGTTACTCTGAATTCCGGGATGAAAGAAAGTTGAATGCACTTGTGTATGTTTCCTTTAGCAAGGCGCGTGCGTACACGTTGAGTTTCGCGACTACAGTGCTTACCATATGAGAGATAAAATGACTTTTCCCTTAAATATATAAGCCATCGAAATGTTACGTTAAATTGTAATGACAAGGGCGGTCTGATGGAGCTGTGAGTAGGCGTGGGATTTGTCACATATGGTTTAGGGGCCGACATATCTCTCCCTCAATGCCGTACCGGGAGGCAAGGTCGGTAGCAGAAAGCAGCAAAGGGCCAACTGCGTCCAAAAGCGATCGCACGGGCCGAAATCCCGGGATGACTCGTTTGGTACGACGCTCCAGCGCCACGTCTGGAGGTACTGCATTTTTCTCTCTTGCTCAAACATTCCGTCAGCGTATGCGCAAATGTTCTGCGGGCTCTCCGAACGGATACGTACCATACCAAAAGAAGATGCTGGTTTTTACAAGGAATTGACATTTCAGTTGATTGTACAGGCATAAACGTAGATGTAGGAACCGTGCGTGTCTGTCTGGTCTTCTGGAGACAGTGGTGAGAGATGGTTTCGTGCAGACTGAGACGCCTAAAATGCTGCTTTGTTGTTAACATGGCGGTTCACGAGTGAAGTTGTCTCTCTGGTTTTTCTGTGCACGAATTCGAGGACCTACCGATTGAATTTGGGCAAGTTTTGAAGGCTAAAAACTTCAATCGATGCTGTACTTTGCTGGTAGGACTGGGTGGCCCGACACTTATAAAAAAATCGATGAAATGAAAACCAGGGGTCTTCCCTTGTCATGGAATGGCAGAATTACCCAGAATTCGTTTGGGAATGAACGAGGCAACTTGAGAAGCACGAGACTGGCCCTCATCAAATGGCTGAAGCGCGGCCGGAGGAAAAAGTGAGAAGACCGCGATTTCTAGCCAGATACTAAAGAGTAACCCTGGTGTGTGCTGTTAATTAATGTAGCCTTTTGATTTCTGAACAAATATTTGTCATAGAATATTCGCGACAAAGTAGTGCTTTTCTCGCTGTTATTCTTGTAGAAAAAACTGCCTAGCCTTTCGTCAGTTGTTCTTGTCAATGAACGGTATAATGTAAATAAGAGCACACTGAGATTTATATTTGTAGATTATTGAAGTGAAACTCAGTTTGTATCTCTATGCAATAAGCGCATTCAAAATTTCCTCATTGTACTGTGTAAAAGTCTGTTTTTGAATGATTTTCCTGCTACTGCAGATGAAAAACAACCGAGTTTTGCTCCCGGTTTTCTTTACATGATCTTTGTTGAGGTTACATTCTGTCCCCCAAAAAACCTGTAGAACAACTAGTTATGGTCTTATTAAGTGTTTGTCCTTACTTAATCAGCTAAGTTGTGGAATGCGCTACTGAGTTAACAGGTTTTATAATGAGAATCCAGGGAAACATATTCTATTGCCGCTTTTCTTTTGAATTAATTATTTTTTCTTTAAATATTTTCTATGAATTTAGTTATGTATCCATAGATGCTATGTATTTTAGCTGTAATGTCTCCCAAGATAGTAGCTCTTGTAGTTACTCTGAATTCCGGGATGAAAGAAAGTTGAATGCATTTGAGTATGTTTCCTTTAGCAAGGCGCGTGCGTACACGTTGAGTTTCGCGACTACAGTGCTTACCATAGGAGAGATAAAATGACTTTTCCCTTAAATATATAAGCCATCGAAATGTTATGTTAAATTGTAATGACAAGGGCGGTCTGATGGAGCTGTGAGTAGGCGTGGGATTTGTCACATATGGTTTAGGGGCCGACATATCTCTCCCTCAATGCCGTACCGGGAGGCAAGGTCGGTAGCAGAAAGCAGCAAAGGGCCAACTGCGTCCAAAAGCGATCGCACGGGCCGAAATCCCGGGATGACTCGTTTGGTACGACGCTCCAGCGCCACGTCTGGAGGTACTACATTTTTCTCTCTTGCTCAAACATTCCGTCAGCGTATGCGCAAATGTTCTGCGGGCTCTCCGAACGGATACGTACCATACCAAAAGAAGATGCTGGTTTTTACAAGGAATTGACATTTCAGTTGATTGTACAGGCATAAACGTAGATGTAGGAACCGTGCGTGTCTGTCTGGTCTTCTGGAGACAGTGGTGAGAGATGGTTTCGTGCAGACTGAGACGCCTAAAATGCTGCTGTGTTGTTAACATGGCGGTTCTGGAGTGAAGTTGTCTCTCTGGTTTTTCTGTGCACGAATTCGAGGACCTACCGATAGAATTTGGTTAAGTTTTGAAGGCTAAAAACTTCAATCGATGCTGTACTTTGCTGGTAGAATTGGGTGGCCCGACACTTATAAAAAAATCGATGAAATGACAACCGGGGGTCTTCCCTTGTCATGGAATGGCAGAATTACCCAGAATTCGTTTGGGAATGAACGAGGCAACTTGAGAAGCACGAGACTGGCCTTCATCAAATGGCTGAAGCGCGGCCGGAGGAAAAAGTGAGAAGACCGCGATTTCTAGCCAGATACTAAAGAGTAACCCTGGTGTGTGCTGTTAATTAATGTAGCCTTTTGATTTCTGAACAAATATTTGTCATAGAATATTCGCGACAAAGTAGTGCTTTTCTCGCTGTTATTCTTGTAGAAAAAACTGCCTGGCCTTTCGTCAATTGTTCTTGTCAATGAACGGTATAATGTAAATAAGAGCACACTGAGATTTATATTTGTAGATTATTGAAGTGAAACTCAGTTTGTATCTCTATGCAATAAGCGCATTAAAAATTTCCTCATTGTACTGTGTAAAAGTCTGTTTTTGAATGATTTTCCTGCTACTGCAGATCAAAAACAACCGAGTTTTGCTCCCGGTTTTCTTTACATGATCTTTGTTGAGGTTACATTCTGTCCCCCAACAAACCTGTAGAACAACTAGTTATGGTCTTATTGAGTGTTTGTCCTTACTTAATCAGCTAAGTTGTGGAATGCGCTACTGAGTTAACAGGTTTTATAATGAGAATCCAAGGAAACATATTCTATTGCCGCTTTTCTTTTGAATTAATTATTTTTTCTTTAAATATTTTCTATGAATTTAGTTATGTATCCATAGATGCTATGTATTTTAGCTGTAATGTCTCCCAAGATAGTAGCTCTTGTAGTTTCTCTGAATTCCGGGATGAAAGAAAGTTGAATGCATTTGTGTATGTTTCCTTTAGCAAGGCGCGTGCGTACACGTTGAGTTCCGCGACTACAGTGCTTACCATATGAGAGATAAAGTGACTTTTCCCTTAAATATATAAGCCATCGAAATGTTACGTTAAATTGTAATGACAAGGGCGGTCTGATGGAGCTGTGAGTAGGCGTGGGATTTGTCACATATGGTTTAGGGGCCGACATATCTCTCCCTCAATGCCGTACCGGGAGGCAAGGTCGGTAGCAGAAAGCAGCAAAGGGCCAACTGCGTCCAAAAGCGATCGCACGGGCCGAAATCCCGGGATGACTCGTTTGGTACGACGCTCCAGCGCCCCGTCTGGAGGTACTGCATTTTTCTCTCTTGCTCAAACATTCCGTCAGCGTATGCGCAAATGTTCTGCGGGCTCTCCGAACGGATACGTACCATACCAAAAGAAGATGCTGGTTTTTACAAGGAATTGACATTTCAGTTGATTGTACAGGCATAAACGTAGATGTAGGAACCGTGCGTGTCTGTCTGGTCTTCTGGAGACAGTGGTGAGAGATGGTTTCGTGCAGACTGAGACGCCTAAAATGCTGCTTTGTTGTTAACATGGCGGTTCACGAGTGAAGTTGTCTCTCTGGTTTTTCTGTGCACGAATTCGAGGACCTACCGATTGAATTTGGGCAAGTTTTGAAGGCTAAAAACTTCAATCGATGCTGTACTTTGCTGGTAGGACTGGGTGGCCCGACACTTATAAAAAAATCGATGAAATGAAAACCAGGGGTCTTCCCTTGTCATGGAATGGCAGAATTACCCAGAATTCGTTTGGGAATGAACGAGGCAACTTGAGAAGCACGAGACTGGCCCTCATCAAATGGCTGAAGCGCGGCCGGAGGAAAAAGTGAGAAGACCGCGATTTCTAGCCAGATACTAAAGAGTAACCCTGGTGTGTGCTGTTAATTAATGTAGCCTTTTGATTTCTGAGCAAATATTTGTCATAGAATATTCGCGACAAAGTAGTGCTTTTCTCGCTGTTATTCTTGTAGAAAAAACTGCCTAGCCTTTCGTCAGTTGTTCTTGTCAAAGAACGGTATAATGTAAATAAGAGCACACTGAGATTTATATTTGTAGATTACTGAAGTGAAACTCAGTCTGTATCTCTATGCAATAAGCGCATTCAAAATTTCCTCATTGTACTGTGTAAAAGTCTGTTTTTGAATGATTTTCCTGCTACTGCAGATCAAAAACAACCGAGTTTTGCTCCCGGTTTTCTTTACATGATCTTTGTTGAGGTTACATTTTGTCCCCCAATAAACCTAGAACAACTAATTATGGTCTTATTTCAATTGAGTGTTTGTCCTTACTTAATCAGCTAAGTTGTGGAATGCACTACTGAGTTAACAGGTTTTATAATGAGAATCCAGGGAAACATATTCTATTGCCGCTTTTCTTTTGAATTAATTATTTTTTCTTTAAATATTTTCTATGAATTTAGTTATGTATCCATAGATGCTATGTATTTTAGCTGTAATGTCTCCCAAGATAGTAGCTCTTGTAGTTACTCTGAATTCCGGGATGAAAGAAAGTTGAATGCATTTGAGTATGTTTCCTTTAGCAAGGCGCGTGCGTACACGTTGAGTTCCGCGACTACAGTGCTTACCATATGAGAGATAAAATGACTTTTCCCTTAAATATATAAGCCATCGAAATGTTACGTTAAATTGTAATGACAAGGGCGGTCTGATGGAGCTGTGAGTAGGCGTGGGATTTGTCACATATGGTTTAGGGGCCGACATATCTCTCCCTCAATGCCGTACCGGGAGGCAAGGTCGGTAGCAGAAAGCAGCAAAGGACCAACTGCGTCCAAAAGCGATCGCACGGGCCGAAATCCCGGGATGACTCGTTTGGTACGACGCTCCAGCGCCCCGTCTGGAGGTACTGCATTTTTCTCTCTTGCTCAAACATTCCGTCAGCGTATGCGCAAATGTTCTGCGGGCTCTCCGAACGGATACGTACCATACCAAAAGAAGATGCTGGTTTTTACAAGGAATTGACATTTCAGTTGATTGTACAGGCATAAACGTAGATGTAGGAACCGTGCGTGTCTGTCTGGTCTTCTGGAGACAGTGGTGAGAGATGGTTTCGTGCAGACTGAGACGCCTAAAATGCTGCTGTGTTGTTAACATGGCGATTTTGGAGTGAAGTTGTCTCTCTGGTTTTTCTGTGCACGAATTCGAGGACCTACCGATAGAATTTGGGCAAGTTTTGAAGGCTAAAAACTTCAATCGATGCTGTACTTTGCTGGTAGAACTGGGTGGCCCGACACTTATAAAAAGATCGATGAAATGACAACCGGGGGTCTTCCCTTGTCATGGAATGGCAGAATTACCCAGAATTCGTTTGGGAATGAACGAGGCAACTTGAGAAGCACGAGACTGGCCCTCATCAAATGGCTGAAGCGCGGCCGGAGGAAAAAGTGAGAAGACCGCGATTTCTAGCCAGATACTAAAGAGTAACCCTGGTGTGTGCTGTTAATTAATGTAGCCTTTTGATTTCTGAACAAATATTTGTCATAGAATATTCGCGACAAAGTAGTGCTTTTCTCGCTGTTATTCTTGTAGAAAAAACTGCCTAGCCTTTCGTCAGTTGTTCTTGTCAAAGAACGGTATAATGTAAATAAGAGCACACTGAGATTTATATTTGTAGATTACTGAAGTGAAACTCAGTCTGTATCTCTATGCAATAAGCGCATTCAAAATTTCCTCATTGTACTGTGTAAAAGTCTGTTTTTGAATGATTTTCCTGCTACTGCAGATCAAAAACAACCGAGTTTTGCTCCCGGTTTTCTTTACATGATCTTTGTTGAGGTTACATTCTGTCCCCCAATAAACCTAGAACAACTAATTATGGTCTTATTTCAATTGAGTGTTTGTCCTTACTTAATCAGCTAAGTTGTGGAATGCACTACTGAGTTAACAGGTTTTATAATGAGAATCCAGGGAAACATATTCTATTGCCGCTTTTCTTTTGAATTAATTATTTTTTCTTTAAATATTTTCTATGAATTTAGTTATGTATCCATAGATGCTATGTATTTTAGCTGTAATGTCTCCCAAGATAGTAGCTCTTGTAGTTACTCTGAATTCCGGGATGAAAGAAAGTTGAATGCATTTGAGTATGTTTCCTTTAGCAAGGCGCGTGCGTACACGTTGAGTTCCGCGACTACAGTGCTTACCATATGAGAGATAAAATGACTTTTCCCTTAAATATATAAGCCATCGAAATGTTACGTTAAATTGTAATGACAAGGGCGGTCTGATGGAGCTGTGAGTAGGCGTGGGATTTGTCACATATGGTTTAGGGGCCGACATATCTCTCCCTCAATGCCGTACCGGGAGGCAAGGTCGGTAGCAGAAAGCAGCAAAGGGCCAACTGCGTCCAAAAGCGATCGCACGGGCCGAAATCCCGGGATGACTCGTTTGGTACGACGCTCCAGCGCCCCGTCTGGAGGTACTGCATTTTTCTCTCTTGCTCAAACATTCCGTCAGCGTATGCGCAAATGTTCTGCGGGCTCTCCGAACGGATACGTACCATACCAAAAGAAGATGCTGGTTTTTACAAGGAATTGACATTTCAGTTGATTGTACAGGCATAAACGTAGATGTAGGAACCGTGCGTGTCTGTCTGGTCTTCTGGAGACAGTGGTGAGAGATGGTTTCGTGCAGACTGAGACGCCTAAAATGCTGCTTTGTTGTTAACATGGCGGTTCACGAGTGAAGTTGTCTCTCTGGTTTTTCTGTGCACGAATTCGAGGACCTACCGATAGAATTTGGGCAAGTTTTGAAGGCTAAAAACTTCAATCGATGCTGTACTTTGCTGGTAGAACTGGGTGGCCCGACACTTATAAAAAAATCGATGAAATGACAACCGGGGGTCTTCCCTTGTCATGGAATGGCAGAATTACCCAGAATTCGTTTGGGAATGAACGAGGCAACTTGAGAAGCACGAGACCGGCCCTCATCAAATGGCTGAAGCGCGGCCGGAGGAAAAAGTGAGAAGACCGCGATTTCTAGCCAGATACTAAAGAGTAACCCTGGTGTGTGCTGTTAATTAATGTAGCCTTTTGATTTCTGAACAAATATTTGTCATAGAATATTCGCGACAAAGTAGTGCTTTTCTCGCTGTTATTCTTGTAGAAAAAACTGCCTAGCCTTTCGTCAGTTGTTCTTGTCAATGAACGGTATAATGTAAATAAGAGCACACTGAGATTTATATTTGTAGATTATTGAAGTGAAACTCAGTTTGTATCTCTATGCAATAAGCGCATTCAAAATTTCCTCATTGTACTGTGTAAAAGTCTGTTTTTGAATGATTTTCCTGCTACTGCAGATGAAAAACAACCGAGTTTTGCTCCCGGTTTTCTTTACATGATCTTTGTTGAGGTTACATTCTGTCCCCCAATAAACCTAGAACAACTAGTTATGCTCTTATTGAGTGTTTGTCCTTACTTAATCAGCTAAGTTGTGGAATGCGCTACTGAGTTAACAGGTTTTATAATGAGAATCCAGGGAAACATATTCTATTGCCGCTTTTCTTTTGAATTAATTATTTTTTCTTTAAATATTTTCTATGAATTTAGTTATGTATCCATAGATGCTATGTATTTTAGCTGTAATGTCTCCCAAGATAGTAGCTCTTGTAGTTTCTCTGAATTCCGGGATGAAAGAAAGTTGAATGCATTTGTGTATGTTTCCTTTAGCAAGGCGCGTGCGTACACGTTGAGTTCCGCGACTACAGTGCTTACCATATGAGAGATAAAATGACTTTTCCCTTAAATATATAAGCCATCGAAATGTTACGTTAAATTGTAATGACAAGGGCGGTCTGATGGAGCTGTGAGTAGGCGTGGGATTTGTCACATATGGTTTAGGGGCCGACATATCTCTCCCTCAATGCCGTACCGGGAGGCAAGGTCGGTAGCAGAAAGCAGCAAAGGGCCAACTGCGTCCAAAAGCGATCGCACGGGCCGAAATCCCGGGATGACTCGTTTGGTACGACGCTCCAGCGCCACGTCTGGAGGTACTGCATTTTTCTCTCTTGCTCAAACATTCCGTCAGCGTATGCGCAAATGTTCTGCGGGCTCTCCGAACGGATACGTACCATACCAAAAGAAGATGCTGGTTTTTACAAGGAATTGACATTTCAGTTGATTGTACAGGCATAAACGTAGATGTAGGAACCGTGCGTGTCTGTCTGGTCTTCTGGAGAGAGTGGTGAGAGATGGTTTCGTGCAGACTGAGACGCCTAAAATGCTGCTGTGTTGTTAACATGGCGGTTCTGGAGTGAAGTTGTCTCTCTGGTTTTTCTGTGCACGAATTCGAGGACCTACCGATAGAATTTGGGCAAGTTTTGAAGGCTAAAAACTTCAATCGATGCTGTACTTTGCTGGTAGGACTGGGTGGCCCGACACTTATAAAAAAATCGATGAAATGACAACCGGGGGTCTTCCCTTGTCATGGAATGGCAGAATTACCCAGAATTCGTTTGGGAATGAACGAGGCAACTTGAGAAGCACGAGACTGGCCCTCATCAAATGGCTGAAGCGCGGCCGGATGAAAAAGTGAGAAGACCGCGATTTCTAGCCAGATACTAAAGAGTAACCCTGGTGTGTGCTGTTAATTAATGTAGCCTTTTGATTTCTGAACAAATATTTGTCATAGAATATTCGCGACAAAGTAGTGCTTTTCTCGCTGTTATTCTTGTAGAAAAAACTGCCTAGCCTTTCGTCAGTTGTTCTTGTCAAAGAACGGTATAATGTAAATAAGAGTACACTGAGATTTATATTTGTAGATTATTGTAGTGAAACTCAGTCTGTATCTCTATGCAATAAGCGCATTCAAAATTTCCTCATTGTACTGTGTAAAAGTCTGTTTTTGAATGATTTTCCTGCTACTGCAGATGAAAAACAACCGAGTTTTGCTCCCGGTTTTCTTTACATGATCTTTGTTGAGGTTACATTCTGTCCCCCAATACACCTAGAACAACTAGTTATGCTCTTATTGAGTGTTTGTCCTTACTTAATCAGCTAAGTTGTGGAATGCGCTACTGAGTTAACAGGTTTTATAATGAGAATCCAGGGAAACATATTCTATTGCCGCTTTTCTTTTGAATTAATTATTTTTTCTTTAAATATTTTCTATGAATTTAGTTATGTATCCATAGATGCTATGTATTTTAGCTGTAATGTCTCCCAAGATAGTAGCTCTTGTAGTTTCTCTGAATTCCGGGATGAAAGAAAGTTGAATGCATTTGTGTATGTTTCCTTTAGCAAGGCGCGTGCGTACACGTTGAGTTTCGCGACTACAGTGCTTACCATAGGAGAGATAAAATGACTTTTCCCTTAAATATATAAGCCATCGAAATGTTACGTTAAATTGTAATGACAAGGGCGGTCTGATGGAGCTGTGAGTAGGCGTGGGATTTGTCACATATGGTTTAGGGGCCGACATATCTCTCCCTCAATGCCGTACCGGGAGGCAAGGTCGGTAGCAGAAAGCAGCAAAGGGCCAACTGCGTCCAAAAGCGATCGCACGGGCCGAAATCCCGGGATGACTCGTTTGGTACGACGCTCCAGCGCCACGTCTGGAGGTACTGCATTTTTCTCTCTTGCTCAAACATTCCGTCAGCGTATGCGCAAATGTTCTGCGGGCTCTCCGAACGGATACGTACCATACCAAAAGAAGATGCTGGTTTTTACAAGGAATTGACATTTCAGTTGATTGTACAGGCATAAACGTAGATGTAGGAACCGTGCGTGTCTGTCTGGTCTTCTGGAGACAGTGGTGAGAGATGGTTTCGTGCAGACTGAGACGCCTAAAATGCTGCTTTGTTGTTAACATGGCGGTTCATGAGTGAAGTTGTCTCTCTGGTTTTTCTGTGCACGAATTCGAGGAGCTACCGATTGAATTTGGGCAAGTTTTGAAGGCTAAAAACTTCAATCGATGCTGTACTTTGCTGGTAGGACTGGGTGGCCCGACACTTATAAAAAAATCGATGAAATGAAAACCAGGGGTCTTCCCTTGTCATGGAATGGCAGAATTACCCAGAATTCGTTTGGGAATGAACGAGGCAACTTGAGAAGCACGAGACTGGCCCTCATCAAATGGCTGATGCGCGGCCGGAGGAAAAAGTGAGAAGACCGCGATTTCTAGCCAGATACTAAAGAGTAACCCTGGTGTGTGCTGTTAATTAATGTAGCCTTTTGATTTCTGAACAAATATTTGTCATAGAATATTCGCGACAAAGTAGTGCTTTTCTCGCTGTTATTCTTGTAGAAAAAACTGCCTGGCCTTTCGTCAGTTGTTCTTGTCAATGAACGGTATAATGTAAATAAGAGCACACTGAGATTTATATTTGTAGATTACTGAAGTGAAACTCAGTTTGTATCTCTATGCAATAAGCGCATTCAAAATTTCCTCATTGTACTGTGTAAAAGTCTGTTTTTGAATGATTTTCCTGCTACTGCAGATGAAAAACAACCGAGTTTTGCTCCCGGTTTTCTTTACATGATCTTTGTTGAGGTTACATTCTGTCCCCCAATAAACCTAGAACAACTAGTTATGGTCTTATTTCAATTGAGTGTTTGTCCTTACTTAATCAGCTAAGTTGTGGAATGCACTACTGAGTTAACAGGTTTTATAATGAGAATCCAGGGAAACATATTCTATTGCCGCTTTTCTTTTGAATTAATTATTTTTTCTTTAAATATTTTCTATGAATTTAGTTATGTATCCATAGATGCTATGTATTTTAGCTGTAATGTCTCCCAAGATAGTAGCTCTTGTAGTTACTCTGAATTCCGGGATGAAAGAAAGTTGAATGCATTTGAGTATGTTTCCTTTAGCAAGGCGCGTGCGTACACGTTGAGTTCCGCGACTACAGTGCTTACCATATGAGAGATAAAATGACTTTTCCCTTAAATATATAAGCCATCGAAATTTTACGTTAAATTGTAGTGACAAGGGTTGTCTGATGGAGCTGTGAGTAGGCGTGGGATTTGTCACATATGGTTTAGGGGCCGACATATCTCTCCCTCAATGCCGTACCGGGAGGCAAGGTCGGTAGCAGAAAGCAGCAAAGGGCCAACTGCGTCCAAAAGCGATCGCACGGGCCGAAATCCCGGGATGACTCGTTTGGTACGACGCTCCAGCGCCCCGTCTGGAGGTACTGCATTTTTCTCTCTTGCTCAAACATTCCGTCAGCGTATGCGCAAATGTTCTGCGGGCTCTCCGAACGGATACGTACCATACCAAAAGAAGATGCTGGTTTTTACAAGGAATTGACATTTCAGTTGATTGTACAGGCATAAACGTAGATGTAGGAACCGTGCGTGTCTGTCTGGTCTTCTGGAGACGGTGGTGAGAGATGGTTTCGTGCAGACTGAGACTCCTAAAATGCTGCTTTGTTGTTAACATGGCGGTTCAGGAGTGAAGTTGTCTCTCTGGTTTTTCTGTGCACGAATTCGAGGACCTACCGATAGAATTTGGGCAAGTTTTGAAGGCTAAAAACTTCAATCGATGCTGTACTTTGCTGGTAGGACTGGGTGGCCCGACACTTATAAAAAAATCGATGAAATGACAACCGGGGGTCTTCCCTTGTCATGGAATGGCAGAATTACCCAGAATTCGTTTGGGAATGAACGAGGCAACTTGAAAAGCACGAGACTGGCCCTCATCAAATGGCTGAAGCGCGGCCGGAGGAAAAAGTGAGAAGACCGCGATTTCTAGCCAGATACTAAAGAGTAACCCTGGTGTGTGCTGTTAATTAATGTAGCCTTTTGATTTCTGAACAAATATTTGTCATAGAATATTCGCGACAAAGTAGTGCTTTTCTCGCTGTTATTCTTGTAGAAAAAACTGCCTAGCCTTTCGTCAGTTGTTCTTGTCAAAGAACGGTATAATGTAAATAAGAGCACACTGAGATTTATATTTGTAGATTACTGAAGTGAAACTCAGTCTGTATCTCTATGCAATAAGCGCATTCAAAATTTCCTCATTGTACTGTGTAAAAGTCTGTTTTTGAATGATTTTCCTGCTACTGCAGATCAAAAACAACCGAGTTTTGCTCCTGGTTTTCTTTACATGATCTTTGTTGAGGTTACATTCTGTCCCCCAATAAACCTAGAACAACTAGTTATGCTCTTATTGAGTGTTTGTCAATACTTAATCAGCTAAGTTGTGGAATGCGCTACTGAGTTAACAGGTTTTATAATGAGAATCCAGGGAAACATATTCTATTGCCGCTTTTCTTTTGAATTAATTATTTTTTCTTTAAATATTTTCTATGAATTTAGTTATGTATCCATAGATGCTATGTATTTTGGCTGTAATGTCTCCCAAGATAGTAGCTCTTGTAGTTTCTCTGAATTCCGGGATGAAAGAAATTTGAATGCACTTGTCTATGTTTCCTTTAGCAAGGCGCGTGCGTACACGTTGAGTTCCGCGACTACAGTGCTTACCATATGAGAGATAAAATGACTTTTCCCTTAAATATATAAGCCATCGAAATGTTACGTTAAATTGTAATGACAAGGGCGGTCTGATGGAGCTGTGAGTAGGCGTGGGATTTGTCACATATGGTTTAGGGGCCGACATATCTCTCCCTCAATGCCGTACCGGGAGGCAAGGTCGGTAGCAGAAAGCAGCAAAGGGCCAACTGCGTCCAAAAGCGATCGCACGGGCCGAAATCCCGGGATGACTCGTTTGGTACGACGCTCCAGCGCCACGTCTGGAGGTACTGCATTTTTCTCTCTTGCTCAAACATTCCGTCAGCGTATGCGCAAATGTTCTGCGGGCTCTCCGAACGGATACGTACCATACCAAAAGAAGATGCTGGTTTTTACAAGGAATTGGCATTTCAGTTGATTGTACAGGCATAAACGTAGATGTAGGAACCGTGCGTGTCTGTCTGGTCTTCTGGAGACAGTGGTGAGAGGTGGTTTCGTGCAGACTGAGACGCCTAAAATGCTGTTTTGTTGTTAACATGGCGGTTCACGAGTGAAGTTGTCTCTCTGGTTTTTCTGTGCACGAATTCCAGGACCTACCGATAGAATTTGGGCAGGTTGTGAAAGCTAAAAACTTCAATCGATGCTATACTTTGCTGGTAGGACTGGGTGGCCCGACCCTTATAAAAAAATCGAAGAGATGACAACAGGGGGTTTTCCCTTGTTATGGAATGGCAGAAGTACCCAGAATTCGTTTGGGAATGAACGAGACAACTTGAGAAGAACGAGACTGGCCCTCATCAAATGGCTGAAGCGCGACCGGAGGAAAAAGAAGGAACATTTCTAGCCAGATACTACGGAGTAGCCCTGGTGTGTGCTGTTAATTTAGAGTTTTGTTTTTGAACAAATTTTCGTCCTAGAAAATTCGCGACAAAGTCGTTGTTTTTTCGCTGTTATTCTTGTAGCAAAACCTGGCCTTGTCACAAGAACGGTATGACGTATTAAGAGAATACTAAGATTTGCATTTGCAGATTACTATAGGCAAGCTCTTTATGGTGTCTATGGAATAAGCTCATTCAAAACTTCTTCGTATTAATACTATAAAAGTGTGTTTTTGAAGGATTTTCCTGCTACTGCCTGCGAAAAACAACCGAGTTGTCTCTCCGGTCTTCTCATGATGTTTGTGGAAATTACATTGTGTCCCTCAATTAACGTAGAACAACCAGTTCTGGTACTTAATTATCTTTCTTTCTTCAGTCTAAGCTAAGTTATGTAATTCGCTACCTGATTTTATCCGTACTGACTGAGTTAACAGGTTTTAAAATGAGAATCCAGGCCGCATTTTGACGGTATAGCTGCTTTTTTAAAGATTACTGTTTCTTTAAATATTTGATATTTAGTTATTCATTCGTATGGGTATGTCCTTCTTTGTCATCAATGTGTTCAAAAAGAAAACAATTATCCTGCTCAATCTTGCAGAATATCGCCTTCATGGAGGCAGAGAAGAGAGACCCTGGGATCGAGGTGGTAGCCTCGTCGGCTAAGTATCAGGCGATATTCCGCGCGACTTCGCAGGATAATTAAGTTTTCGCGGCATTTGAAACGATTTCCCTGCATTCGCCTCCATTACAAGCTAGTTCCAGTCCAATACTAAGAATACGAGTATGGTCTATTGGCCATTTATAATTACCAAGCGAAGAAGAGTTGAATAGGCCATTTCCGAGTTCACGTCTGCCTCCTTCTTCTTAACATATTTTCGCACTTACTTTGAAGAGGAGGCAGACATGATTATGGAAGAACCGAAGATAAATGCAGCCCTAAACCCTAATAACGCCTTTAGTGCAGTCTACTATTAATCATCGGAAGCATTCAATTCTGTCACCAATCAGTGTTGTATCTTGGTGAACAGGAGAGAAATGATAAAGAACCACCGGATTTCGAACACAAAGAAAACGGTCTCTTTTTTTCTGAGTCATATCCCTCCTTGCTCTCTTTTACAGCTTGAAAAGGGTAAACCACAAAATATTAAAAACAGGTTTTGCTAAAACAAAACATCTTCAGGTTGATTCACCTTTTAGCGTTAAAGCGAGTCGCTGTAAATATGTAACGTACTTAGTTCTCGGAAGAATTAAAAACTGACTTTCATAAGCCAACCGAATAGACCATTTTACAGCTGTAGCTAAGTTATCTGGCCTAAGAATGGAGGCGAGGCTGCCGGTGAACCTGCTTTGATACAAACCTTTGAGTCTTTCTAATGTTAATGTAGACTAATTAGAATTACAATGACACAATTTACATGATAAAAGCAGTGAGGTTTGTATCAATACAAGGTCACCAGCAGCCTCACAGCCATTCATAGGCCAGGTCACTGAACACACAACGGTAAAACGGTCTATCAGCGAATACCAAAAATAACATAATACTCTTTGTTTGTCTCTCCAAACTTTTGCAAAAGCATTGTTTCCAGTTTCTTTTGGGACCATTGTAAGTCCCAAGAGAAAATAAAAACAATGCTGATGCAAAATTTTGGCAGGACAAACAAAGAGTATTGTGGTATTTTTGATAGAGGACAATTAAAAAAATGATTTTCACAATCCTTTAATGTTCAGCTGGTGCAGTGGTGAGAGCACTCGCTTTCCACCAATGTGGCCTGGGATCGATTCCCAAATTCGACCACATATGTTGGTTGAGTTTGTTGGTCCTCTACTCCACTCCGAGAGGTTTTCCCCTCTCCTTACATTTGATTTGTTCTGATTTCAGTTGATTTGTACCAGTAGTCTCCCCAATTAGTAGAGAAAGGAAAAGAAAGAAAGAAAGAACCCACACACTATTTGTAAAGAGCAGGCAGCGTTGCCATTTTGAATAATTGTGTAATGAATGATGTGTAATGGTTGCCCTATTGTTTCAAAACAAAAGCTCTTTGTGTGAATTCAATAAAGCAACCATTACACGTCACAATTATTCAAAATGGCAGCGCCTGGGAAATTTAAAACCCAAAACAAGCATTTTTGAAATTTGTCTATTCCGGATACAAACGCTTTCATTGGAAAAAGATCGAACAATTTGGATCGTAAACATCATGTTCAATATTTAAAGATAAATTCTTGTTTTAGTGGAGATTCCCCTAAAGAGTCGAGCCTAAGAAAGTCATGTATTGCTCACTGGTAAGGATTCAGCTCGAGGTCATAAATACAGTTGTATTGGACATGTGTGAGTGTCACAGGCAGCTTCATCCCGTATTTTTTTTTTTTTAGATCAGTGGCTACACTGATACGGCTAACATGATGTCACATGACAGTGACCTAAGTTAAAAAGAGAGCACGTTCCCTAAAATTACTAGATCTCCAACTACACATGGCGATCACTTTTGTACTCTTGTAATGACAACAGTCACTAAATAATAAACAATAACCATCCACTGGCAAATACACTAGAGGATTTCTGATGAAAGATATTTAACCGTGCAATTTAGAAACACCAAGTTCAAAAACTGAAAACTGTGGTAGAAAATAGCCCAAACCTATGTCAGGAAATACATTGGAAGCCTAAGCCTTTGCCAACACCCACCCAACTTCCCAAAGCTATTGACACTTCCTGGAACTAGTTAACTCATTGACTCCTGGGAGCGAGACTTAACAGATTTTACTCGTCAACTGGGGTGTGCCAGGGCGTGTGAGGTGTCAGTGGGATAAGGGCCGATTTACATGGTACGATTTTTGTCGCATGCGACAATGGCTTACAACAGGCCCACAACATGATTCACGATTGTTGTGTACGTCAGAAAAAATGTCGTAGCATTTTAAAACAAAAACGCTGCAACAATCATAAGTCATGTTGTAGGCCTGTCGTGAACTTGTCGCGTACGACAAAAATTGTACCGTGTAAATCAGCCCCAACAGCTCCCAGTTTGGTTATTAGGCACAACAGTGCTTACTCTAGGATGGCCCTTATTACAAATCCTTACATTCAACTAAACCCTTTGATACAATTAACAATATTAACATGTTTTCATTATGGGATTACCAGTATTTTAAGAAGGCTTCTATTGAGATCAGCACTAATTAGGATAAACACAACTTTTATCAAAAGGTAGCACATAATAATATCTTTACTTGTACCAAACACTTTAATTTCAGGACACTTTTTAAATCATGTACATATGGTAACCATTGGTTTGGAGTAATAATTTTGTGATAATTTTGGCTGGGTCAGGTTTCTTCGTGTTGGTTTGTTTCATGAGAGAAAAGCCAAGTTACCAGAGTAAAAATAACTAAAATTTAACAGTTTTGTTTAAATAACATTTTCCCTGATGACCACAATATGTACATTTGTTTATCCTGGGAAACAGAAAAACAATCAAGCAATTTGGTCAAAGGTTGGCAGGACTTAGGGTCGGTTCTATAATAAAAACTGCCAAGGATTTCATTCCTGTATGTTCTGAAAAAGAGTGTGTACAGCAAAATGTTAACTCATTTTCCTGGATGCTTTGATCATTTTGCTCCCATCTTAATAATTCAATGTCAGCACCAAGGATTAAGGCCAGGGGTTGACATGTACAACTGTAGCACTGTATCAACTGCACAAACTGCACTGATGTGGTACCCTATGGACAATATACAAATAGTTATGAAGGTTATAATGTTAGAATAATACCCAGTAATAGGCTTCTTCTGCAAATTGCTTGGCCAGTACAAAGGAAGTGGTTCGCCTCAACTGAGACCAGACAGTAAATTGATTTGGTGACGTAGGAAGTAGTAACAGCACCAGGCACAGAAATGAAACAGACGCCTACATAGGTTTGTTCTTCTTAAACGAGACTTGAAGATGAGTGTTATGTTGCTGAAGATAGTATCCATTTAAATTCATGACTGCTTTAACTGCTTCATCGTGTCGGATCATATTGATGAATCCATACGCTGAGCCCTCCTTAGCATGTATGGACAATATTGCTCCATGGGGCGAAAACAGACGATACAGAAGTAACTCATTTAAGGTATCTTTTTCAGTCTTTGTTGGCAAACCATACACAAAAATGCATGGACAGAGTTGATTATCGTGTGGAGAGCTTGGATTAAAAGGCACTTGTATGTCATTGGGTGGACGGACCATGGCATTGTTTCGAAAATTTAAACCGGGACCAAACGGGGAAAACCGATGATTGGGGGCTTCATGTCGAATGGGACCTATCCCTCCCATATTGAGAGCAGGCCTTGTAAGCTCGTTGGTTACTCCAGGCGTTTGCAAAGTTGCTTGTGGTCCCTTTGGTGGATTAGCAAACCTGACTGCTAAAGCTGTGGGAGTACCATTATCTTGTAAATTCATTCCGTTCAGGGCATCAATAGCTGCTTGTGCTTCCGTTCGTCGGTCAAACCGAATGAAACCAACACCACGGCTTTCCCCGCTTTCAAGGGTCAAAATCTTGGATGAAATGATAGTTCCATACACGGAGAACAAAGTCTTGAGGTCATGTTCTTTCACGCTCTTTGGCAAGCCGGCGATGTAGAGATTAGCGTTTTTAATTTCTTCAGACGAAGGACGAGCGTAACTTACCCGAATTGTTTTGCTTCCCATTTGTTTTCCATCAAATGCTTCGATAGCTCTTGTAGCTTCGAGTCCGCTGTTGTAGTTTACAAACGCATAGCCAAGACTGACACCGCTTTTATCCCGCATAAGTTTGACTCCAACGACAGAACCACACGTACTAAACATTTCACGAATGCGAACCTCGGTAATGTCTGGCGGTATGTAGTTGACAATAACGTTTTTTTTCTCGTTTTCGTTGGTGATACCGTTTGTTCCGAAAGACATTTCTGCCATGGTTTATCAGGGAAAATTTTGCAAAAGAAAAAAAAGGCAGTAAACCAATATGGCCGAATATGTGTTCATGTGCTCCCAGCACATGTTTTATCCAGTCCTAACCGCGTCTACAATAGGCACGCACAAAGTACTGAGTGTGTCCAGGGGTTGGCCGGGGGCCCGTTTCTCAAAAGTCCTGAAACTTTACGGGCCATTTTCGGGTATCACAATTCCCTCTGCATGTCAAGAAAGGAGAGGATTTAAGTCGTCAAACTTCACAGTCAGTTTGCTTTTTGTTACCTTGAAAACATCTTAAAAGATTGGCTTTCCTGAACAAGCGGTTGGCAGGTTCACAAATGCTGTTTGTGCCTGAAAAGTTTTCGGGACTTTCGAGAAACGGACCGCAGGACTTGAAAGTACACGAGGAGGAGTCTGGGGTTTGAATCAATTGAAAACAGGGTTATCCTCGGTATAAAACCTGTTAACTTTTTCTTCTTTTCATTAGCTCGTTTGAGGATTAGGCAATTGTTTCAAGTTTTTTGTTTTTGTTTTCCTTTCTTTCACATGAGTGTTTCATAGGTTTTTTTAAAACTGAGGATGAGCCTAAGAATGGTCATTAAAATGTTGAAGTACAAGGAAGGGTTACGTTTTTGCAAATGTTGGCCGTGTAGCACTTATATTTCAACAGAATTAACTATTGGAGGGTTCATGGAGGGGTCATGGGTTCAATTCCCACCCCGGTCAGAGTTTTCCTCTGTCCTTGTGTGGGCCCGATTCCATTAGTAGGGCTAATGGTCACATGGTTTGCATGGGTAGAATATAGCAAATTCCAATAAAATGTTGATATAACTCTTAGTGTTCCTACTGCCTAACCAAGGCAAGACTTTGGGCTAAAGAAAGGTTCAGATATTGTTTGATTCTGATTTTTAAGGCAGTTTTAACAACAAAATTAGATGAATTAAGTTTGACATTTGAATTTCAAGTTGAGCCAAATCAGCCTGGTGGTTTCTTGGTCTCCTTGCCTAACAACATGCTGTACTCTGTAAAATTCATTTTAATTCCAAAGCTAATAAATTGTGATGAATACGGTTATAACTAGTGGTAAAGGTGGTGGGTTCTGCATGTCTTTTTTAAACGCCCTTTTAAATAAAAGCCATTTCATTCCATCAATAGATTAAGTGACATGCCTTTATTAGGCGAGAAAGCTGAGCACTTCACTTCAGCTTTTATGGATTATTTAATTCCTAAAAAAAATTTACTATTTGCTACACATAAATAAAGTCAAGAACTGGACTTTGTTTTTCATTTGCCAGATACTTCTCCAGCAAATATTATGCCTAATAATAATATTGTACAGTTACAAGAGGTCATTCTTCTTTATGAGAATCAACTTGGAAGTATAATGTTGTTCTTGACAGCAGCCTAAAGAGAGAAAAAAGTACAACAAAATTATTGTTACTTATAATACCCTAAATCCTCTATGAATCCATTGACTCCTGGGAGTGGACTTAATAGATTTAGCTCTGTCTAACGCCAGACAATTTTACTCGTCAAGTGTGGGCATCCTGTGGCACCTGAGAAGTGAATGGGTTAACCCATTGACTCCTTATGTCCAGAAATGCACACAATTAGATGCACACTGATTTCAATAAGCGTCACGAAGTGTCCCCTTGCTCTTCTCCCCAACTTCACTATCACTCATGTCACGGAACACGGACAAAAAATGTCACAAAGTGTCCCCCAAATGCTGCTCTTTAAGTAAAGATTAACTGCTGCATTTACCCTAAGCTAAAAATAATGCTAACCTTTATCCTTACCTTGTTGTTGAAAATAGGTAGCAATTGCCTAGGCTTAAAAGGACACTTCGTGTCGGATGTCAAAATTGGACGTGCATCTAATTAGGTGCATTTCTGGACATAAGTGACCCCTGGGAGTGAGACTTAACAGATTTTACTCTAATTCCCCGACGACTTTACTCGTCAAGGAGGGCAGTCCAGGTCTCAATGGGTTAAGCACCCCCTCTCTAATACACCCCCCTTTTTAGAAGAAGAAAGTTATTAAGCCCCCCCCCCCCCCCCCCCCAAAACCCCTACCATCCTCCCTATTCTTCATAACCAAATCAATAAATGATAGACTGTATTAATTAATCACGACAGTAAGTCTTCATGTAGACTCATCTGGTATGATTTATTCACATGCTGGAAGTTTGAATTTGGTTCCCGCAAATGAACAAAAATGTTGCAAACTTGTACAACGCGTATGATATCACTCAAATTTCAATATATTAGACAGCCATTGCACTGGTACAAAACAGGATGTAGGGAATCATGACTCTTATCTGCTTCTTGATTTTTTTGCTACCAGTTATGCTAGCTCCCTCTCAAATAAGACCCTCAATCTATTAAGCCCCCCCCCTCCAATGTGCTAGAAATAAATAAGCCCCCCCCCTTGGCGGCTTAATAGAGGATTTGCAGTATATTTAGTGTTTTCAAGTGATGCCAAGGTGGCCATGTTGGTGATCCTAAACAATGGAATGGCAGCCTATGATGGTGTTCCTAATTTATCCTCTACAAATTGAGCCCTATTATCATGCAAACGTTTTCTTTTGTTTTGGTGGAAAAACAAGGTTACCAATCCCGTGAGTGAAAACACTCCATACATTGAAAGAATACGGTATAAAAAGTCAGGAACCCATACATGTAGCTTTACATTAATGCTTGCGCAGCCTTTGTGTCAAAAAAAAGAAACTTACTGTAGCAAGTAGCTGACTGGAAGGGCAAAACCATTTTGTTGTTTAAAATACATGAACAAATTAAATAATTTTTCTTTAATTGTCTGTAATCATTAAGGCCAACTACAGGTAATTAATTTTGTGTTTTCAAGAACAAGGTGCAAGAGATTCGAAAATTGGTAAATCCGCTCGCCATATTGGACAATATAGTGTTGGATCTGGGACGAATGACAAAGTGAGGCACAGGGGGGTAGGGTCCTCCCTCTCGCTTTGTTAACCAAATATCGCAACCGAATTCGCTGCCCTGAATTTCACGCTTGAAAACACAAATTAGCCCCTGCTTGGCCAACTAAAGAAAAATCCAGGTAGTTTTAAATAAAGCTTTAATGGTTGCCATCTGCACCTCAAGAGAGTCTTCCACAAACTTTTGCAATGTGCTAAATACCTCACACCCCTGGGCTCACCCCATCATCATCAGTGTAATAATAATACTGTTATCATCATTATTTTCTGACAAGCACTAATAATAATAGTAATTTTATTAGTTCAGCCTAACACTGTGGAAAACACGGTTATGCTCTAATACAACCCATAATCCTGACCAATATGATAAGCAAACATGTCAGACAGCAAGGGTACTGGTTGATCTAAAGTGCAGGTGTTTATGATAGCAATGTAAATGGGCAATATGAGTGTGAGATCTGTTTGAGTACCAGTATTTGCAATGGTGAGCCAGTATCTAGACAACAACTTGGATTTCCTAAATTCTGAGATCTAGAGATTGAATGTGTCACAAAATTACACACCCACCCCCATGGACTAATTTTCTACACTGTACCTTCCCTGTCTACTTCTTCTGCCTTAAGTCCTGTCCATATTAAATTATTGATATAACAGTTTGCACAGCTGACTTAATTTAAGGGCTGTTCATCTACATAAATGTACAAGGCCTGGATAATCCCACAAAAAGGGATGGTTTTTTGAAGTGCGATAAGGCTAAAAGAGTCTAAGGAAAAATGCCTTGTCCTGTCAAATTATAGCTTTAGACACTAATACAGCGTAATTGCAGTAGCTGAGACAAGTAATACATTCAATCAGAAGCACAGGACCTTGAAGCATGTAACTTGCAACTCTTTTCCTTGGAACAAAGCTGGAGATTCTAGGACACCAATTTTATGCCCAAATATGGACAAAAATAAGATTGAATCTGCACACGTGGGAAAATGTGCAAGCTACGTTACATCCAGATAAGAAAATTTTTAAAATAAAAAACTCCAGCTCTGAACCAGTGTTAAATGCTTCAAGGTCATGATCTTCTGATTCAGTAAAATTTTCTTTTAAAGAGAAAATCACGGCAAATTATGTCATCTTATAAAAAATAAATAAACAAATTAACCTGTCGTCCATCTGTACTGTCTTTCCATTCCATTGAGGCAATACGTGGAATGGCCTCCAGAAGAAGTTTCTTTGCATTTGCAACATTATTCTTTAATGTGGCTATTACTTGGTCAACACTGACCTGAAATAACAGAGAATAGCTCATCTCAGGTACAGGTACATAGCAAAGGAAGGTGGGGGGGGGGGGGGGGGGGGGGAGGGGCTTGGGGAGGGAGATCAACAGCTATGAAACTTTAATTTAGAACCAAGAACACTTCAACAAAATTCTTCAACATTGAAATAGTATTTTTATTACAATAACAGTTTGCTAAGGGTGAACAATATTATACATTTCTGAAGCACATGTGCCAAACATCAGAGAAAATTACAACTGATAGGCCATGGTAACAACGTTAACTGATTAGATTGTACTGTGATGTGCTAGTTTCTACCCCATATGAACCATGTGAGCGTTAGCCCTACTGATGGAAATGGCCCCACACAGGGACGGAGAAAAACTCTGACCAGGGTGGCAATTGAACCCACGACCTTTGGGTTAGATCACTGCTGCTCTACCGACTGAGCTACAAGGTCAAACGGGAACAGGCCGTGGGAACGGAATGGTAGAGCAGAGGTGATCTAACCCGAAGGTTGTGGGTTCAATTCCCACCCTGGTAAGAGTTTTTTCCTCTGTCCTTGTGTGGGCCCATTTCCATCAGTAGGGCTAACGCTCACGTGGTTCATATGGGGTAGAAAACTAGCACTTCACATTACACTATAATCAGTTAAGTCTGTTGAAATATAAGTGCTACACAGCTAACATTTGCAAAAAACGTAACCCTTCCATGGTAACAAAGGGTAACAAGCAAACACTGAAAGAACTCAAAGACCTAATGAACTGGCAGTACTGAGAAAGGGTATGCAATTATGTAACATTCCATTCAAAAGCTATGGGCCTGTTCATCTCTTTTAAGCCCAATACTACTCCTTGCAGTTGGCTTAAATGCCCAACAGTTCAGTAGGGCATCCATTTGGTATTAAACCATAGACTCCTGAATTACCAACCCCCCTAACCCCCCACCCCCCCCCCCCCCCAATCGATAATTAAAATTGTCTGGAGTTGGACAGAGTAAAATCTATTAATCCTTTAAGCCCCAATGTGATCTGATCTGAAGCCGTTATCATTCCATCTCGGAACATAGGCTGAATGGTCGAAGCTCCTTGTTGCTCCAAAAAATAAAAAAAACACCACGTTTTGGATATGCTATTTATTACTTGCAACTGCGTGCAATTCAACTAAAAAAAAAAGATAATATAAACGAGCACATAAATTATTCTAAAGGTAATGGACAGAAAAGCGCAACCGAAAACATGAAAAAAATACTTACAAACTGTGGTGCGAATTGAAATAAGCCAGAAGGCTGCCCAGAATGGCGAAAACAGCAACTAACGCAAATGTAAAACCTAGAGGGGCGGATAGAACTAATGCAACAACCGAACTTGGAAAGAGAGAATTATGCGTAATAATGCTGAAACAAACTTATATACCTACAAATGAACAATGCATACACGCAACAATACACACTTGACAACCAACAACGCAATCAACACATACAAATTTCCTATTCTAGTTGCTGAACATAGGCCACTAACAAAGTCCCTCCAGTCCCCACTGTCCCTGGACAGGCATTCAAGCTGATGCCAAGAGAGACCTCTCGACTCCATGGTATGGTCTGTGTCTCTCCTCCTGCTGTTACGTGGTCTCCCTCTTTGTCTACTTCCCTGTGGGTTCCAACCAAGGGCTTTAAGCCCCAACAGTGCCACTTATAGATTTTATTCTGTCTAACGTCAGACAATTTTGCTCATCAATGGGTGCCCCTTGGGGCTTAAACGGTTAACTCTCACTCCTAGGAGTGAATTGATAAGGGATGGAAAATGACAACCACCATCCCCAGCCCCGTGCCATAATCCCACCACTGACCGGATCATGATCCTCTCTCCAACAGTCATAGTCAGTGACCATAGCAATTGCTGCATAGCAAAGTCCAGCTTCATTCGCAAGGACAACTTCTGGGACAGCAGTCATATTGATGATGTCTCCTCCCCACAACTGAAACATTTTGCTTTCAGCTTTTGATGAGAAGCGTGGCCCTTCTATGACAACATTTGTGCCTGAACTATGAAAAGTCAAATTCAGTTCCTTGGCAACCTCAATTAAAACCTGGAAAAACATAAAATACAGAGGAAAGTTATATTAAAATTTAGAAAGTTTGTACTAAATGATACTAGAGGAAGCTCGGCATTAATTTTCCACCTTACTACTAATAATATTATTGTAGCCCATGCAGTGATAATAATAGGTTTGATTTTACAAGTCAAATTTATTTACACAAAGAGAGGCCATAAAGTGTGTAATGCTTGCTTAATGCTGCTGTTGCATATTACTTAATTTGGTTATGTCACAGGGAGCCCAAGCTCGTTATAGGATTTATAGACTTTGTATGGGAAAACATACTTTGAGCTTATAAATGCTAAAATAAGCTGTAAAATGTAGAAATAAAGTTCGCTTACCTCTACATACGGTTGTCCTCGTTTTTTCTGTGCAATCGGAGGGAAAACTTGTGTCCGTTTTAGACGGGTTTCTGGCTTTCGAATTTTTGCGATGTTGTTAGT
>OX421457.1:29554926-29584926 GCA_949126865.1 Montipora capitata | reverse complement strand
GAAATGGTTACAATAATTTAAAAATGGCCGAATTACTTGAACCATAACCGTGGCAACCTCTCATAACATTTTCAACATGAGCAGGAAGATTCAACTGATTCTTGGCTGGAGATACACACACCTTGCAAGCACAACACAATCCACTCCGCCAATTTTTCCAAGGACCAACACATCTGATGGCTAAAAAATAAAAAGTTACTTGGCACAGTGGTTAGTTGCAATACCGCACAGTGAGAACACTCAGGTATTGTCAGGGCATACCTCACCATAAGGTGTTGAAACTTGCTTTTCTTCCTTGTTTTTCAAAATTTCAGGGTCACACATTCCAGTTCCACCAATTATTCCAATCTGTTAGTTAAAAGGAAGTTAATAAATAAATGAAATCTTACAGTGCTGCACAATATCTAGCTGATAAATCAAATTAATGCACCAATAATAATTTACTGACTAGAGAGCTTTGTCATACTTGACCAAAAGCCAATGGCAAAACTTCTACAAAATAACTCCTTTCACATCTCAATCAATCAAATCAAGTGTTGTGAGATATGCAAGCCAGGAATATGCTCCAGCTTCTGGACCCTTAATGTTGGCACAGTGGTGCAGTTATGAAATAACAACCAACTATATTTTAAATTAGGGATTAAATGATCAAACAAATCCAAGGATAGAGTTCTAGGCAAACCTTTCTCTGGCACTACAACAAGTGCCATGAAGTGCAAATAACACCAACACTCAAAATTAAAAAATAATTGCAAGCAGATTGATCATTCTTCACATGAAAACAAACCACTTCTGAAAACGGGGGCCTGTTTCTCAAAAGTCCAGAAAGCTTTTCGGGCCTGAAAAGTCATTTGTGAAACTGTGATCCCCTTGCTTTGAAAACGTGGTCCTTTAACATATTTTCAAGGAAACGAAAAGAAAAATTCCTGAAAAAATTCATGTGGCTTCAACAGGATTTGAGCCCATGACCTATGTGATGCTGGTACAATGCCCAACCAACTGAACCATGAAGTCAACCAGATTTGTTGGGCTCACCTGAATTTTTCTGGTATCTATAAGGGAGCAGTCATTATTTAGAAGAGGGGGTGGGCTAGAGGAATTCAGGGGAGGGTACCGGTAATTAAGTTTTTTCTCAACCAAAAAGCAACACCATAACTTTGACACAACATAGGATGGGGAGGAGGGGGGGGGGGGAAAGTCACTTCATTTTTCATCTTATACAGGTTGATTTAAAGGTCAGAGTGATCTCTGAACTCAAGACATAGTGCTAGTTTAAATGAACATTTGCCACTGTCGCGTCCTAAATTAAAAAGCAAGTCTGCATTTTCATAAACACACCCCTTGTCACATTAACTGCTTTCATTGTTAGATCCCCATTAAACTTGACACAAAACACAAAAACAATGTCTTTAGCTCTGTAAAACAACTAAAGTTTGGTTAATGCAGGCTGGTGAATGTTACAGTCACTGGTGCTGTCACTTTCAGACAAAGGCAGGCTTGCTGGTAGGGAATCAGAAATATACTAAATTAGGCTTTAGCAACTTCAGAGAATCACTTATCTGATTGTAACTGATTGTAACTCCCTCCTTGATAATCTTACTAATCCATCAACAAAATGCTTGCTTTTGCAAATTATAGCTATATCCATATACTGTCACTGTTTACTCTAGGTAATTTAAGCAGAACTCTTGCTTTTGCATTTTCCATTCTGACATCTGTTGCATATTGTCCCCACCTACATTGCTCTCGTATTGTTGGCTTCTCTTTGTCATGAACTGGTTTCTGAAAATAACTATCTGAATTGCTTGCAGAAGGGCCAAACTGCCTTCAAAAACTTAGTAGAAGTTCCATATATGCCTCTAATCTTTCAACTTTTGGAGAGGGAATATAGCCCTGTCATTTCTTTTTCGATGGTTTCCCAAGTGCTTTGTTGGTCCAAGATAGACAACTTGGGCTGAAGGTTGCCTTTTTTCTAACTAACAGGTGTGTCTGAAGGAACACAGGATTGTGTAACCATGAATACAAACATTTTTGGTTGGAGGAGGGGGTTACCATAAATTTAGCCCCTTCACAGGGGAGGGACACATCTTGTTAACAAAAATGTAAAGAGAGGGCCAGGAAATTCTACCTTCATGCTCATATTGATTCCTCTGGCCAACTCCCTTACCCCCTTCCAAAAAATTAATGATGCCTAAGAGACAAGAATGTTATTATTATTGTCCTCGGCAGATAAATGCAAGGATCACTTTACTTATCGGTCAGTGTAAAACACAGACTGCAGACCACGGGTAAAATGCAGACTGGGGTTATAATTTAACTGTTGAAAAAGCCCAAATCCATTAGAAATGCTAACAGTTAAGCCTAAATATTGTATTAGGCCTAATTAGGCCTAAGGTTAGCATTTCTAAGGGGTTTGGGCTTTTTCAACAGTTACGTTATAACCTCAGTCTGCATTTTACCCCCGGTCTGCAGTCTGCGTTTTACACTGACCGCTTTGCTTATACTCTTGCGTAAAGTGGCATTATTTAAAATATACTTAGCTGTGAAGATATATACTTAGGCTGTAATTTAGAAAAAAGGAGACAGAAATTTCCTGTGAGCTATTTAGAAGTGGTAGCCCGCTACAAAAATGGCTTTTACTTCGTGTGGAAGACGCACGTGGCGTAACAAAAGCTTTAGGGGTCTTTAGGGATTTAGAATTCTGATTAGGTATTGTTTCACGATTTTTGTTCTATTGTTTTACGTCATGTGTGTCTTCTACACGAAGTAAAAGCCACAACAAGTGGCAGGACAACAGACTGTATAACGTAATAAGTGGAAACAACGATAATCCGAGTTGCATATCTTAAGTTAATCTTATGCAAGCCCTAAATACTATAATAAAGAAACTTCTTTTTTTACCTTAACTTTTTGAGCCATAGTTGCGCTTTCGAGTGCCACGCTGCGAATAGTGTTCCCACGCGAGCAAACTCAATACCAAGGCGTTCCATGAACAACCGGACCGCTGCCATGGGAGACTGGAATTTAATCACAAGACAACAACCTGAAATGGCTTACTCCTCAGGGGGATTCCTTTTAACTGCTGTTCTTTACATTCTTACGGCTTGCGACTTAGTGATAGCTGGTGCAAATGAGCGAAAGAATGTTTTAGTCATAATCGGTGACGATGCAGGCTTTGAAACTCAAGTTTACAACAACACCGTGTGCAAAACACCGAACCTCAACGCACTTGCAAAACGAAGCGTGATATTTGGGAACGCGTTCACCTCCGTGAGTAGCTGTTCACCAAGCAGATCAACCATATTAACAGGTAAATAATTCATAAACAACATCGATATCGATTGTTGCCAACGATACGATGTCTTTAAAAGCGTCGCTTCCCTCAGATCCCAGATTTGATTGTAAGGTAGATGAAACTAAATATGTATAAGTAAAAATAGAACTGTAACCAGGATAAGACATATTAAAATTTAAAAACGTTCTCTGGTTAAAAAACGGTTAAAAACAATCATGAGCTTTCGGCTATCAGTCTATAGCCTTTAACGAAAAACCCTTAAAGGCTATAGACTGATAGCCGAAAGCTCATGATTGTTTTTAACCGTTTTTTAACCAGAGAACGTTTTTAAATTTTAATAAATATGTATAGATAATCACGACATCGAGTGCAATTTGGAATAAATAAGCACGAGTAATTTTTTTCAAATGGGTGAGTGCAATGTGTTGGCCTGGAAAAATGTGTGCAAGAAAAAATCATGTAATTTCTTGTTGATAATTTCCTGGGGGTGGGGGTTTACTCCCTTATATGGGCTATATAGGTATGAGCGGCACCAAAGGGTATGCTCTTTTAACCATTCTAAACTCTGCAATAGGGTATCGATTTTGACCATTTTGGTCTGAAATAAGCTATGGTTTGTGCACTTAAGTCTTGCATTAGGTATGTTTTTCTAGAGGAAGCTACTTCATCATCATTAGGCGATAACACCATCAACAAAAGCCCATTGTAAATTGTTACACCAACCATGTAACAGCAGAAATTTGTCTGAAACAGGGTAGGGAAAATCGCTCAGTGTGAGGGAAAGCTGACAAAAATATAAGGATTTGTATGGGATCCCGATAAAAGTCCTGAGAGGATAATTTTGTGAAGAAAATTCTCAATTAAAAAGCATAACCTTATTGGTAACCAGTCTTTGTTTGTGGCTAATGGTAACGAGTCATTGTTAGTCTTTATTTGTCATCCCTGACACAGTTACCATTTTATTATAACCGTTGACAACCAAGGAACTGAAAATGGCTCAATTCGCATTGAATCTGGAAAAAAAATACACAGGAAGGAAGGGACCCACAATGGCAATAAGGTTAGGCTTTTTAATTGAGAACTTTTTTATAAAATTATCTTCTCAGGTCGTTTATTGGTATTCCTATACAAATCCTTACATTTTTGTTGGCTTTTACCTCACACTGAGCTTGGGGCACCTATGCTGAAATAGGGTGAGGGCTTCAGGAAGAAGGCCCCACCCAATTTTGAAATAAGTTATCGTAATTATGCAGAGGCAACTCACGGGTATCACATATCCAAATTCAGCAGCAGCCAACTAGGCTGGCATTTAATTGTCTATCTGTGACTTTCTTCAATCATTGACCAGTCAAAATGCTTGGTTGTTACCAGTACCTCTTTTTACACCGAATTAATGCTTTATTCTTTTCTACACCTTGTTTCCCAAAAACTGCATTTCTCTTTGCCAATCATACTGGAAAAATTTTCAGTGTATAAATTTACCAATGTAAGGGAGGATAATAAGGGAAGCAACACACAGGGTGGTAAGTCTCCCCAGTGGGAAATCACGGCACCTTAGGCTTCAGGCCTCAGTTTTTCAAAAGGTGGATAACATTATCCACTGGATAAATCACTATACAGCAGATAAACAATAGCAAAACCAATGGAGTTATCCAGTGAATAGTGCTATCCACCCTTCGAACAACTGGGGCCAGGTAGCACATGGAATATAGGTCTCCTAAAGAAGAATACCCACTCCTGTGCACCTGGACCCGGTTGTATTCGAAGGGTGGATAGCGTTATCCACTGGATAAATCACTATACACAGGATAACTCGATTGGTTTTGATAGTGTTTATCCGCTAGACAGTGATTTAACTGGGTGGATAGCATTATCCACCTTTTGAACAACTGAGGCCTGGAGCAACTCTCAGGATAATTATGTGCAACTATTGTTTTATTAAAGTGGCATTATTTGTGGAATGATGCACACCATGAAATGCAAGGAGGTTGATAAGTGCAGTCATGCAAGACACCAGGCAGTAAGAACAAACGCTGTAAAAGCCAGAATCGAAAACCAAAATGTGTGGTAGTCATGATGAAACTGTGCAGCATATTTTGTGTAGTTGCCCCAAGCTGGCACAGACAGAATATGAAAAAGAGACACAATGTTGTTGGGTGGGTCATACATCGGGAGTTGTGCAAAGAATAATTATGGAGTTGAGTGCAGTGTTTTTTGACAATTTTTATCAGGCCTCCCACAACACCAGAATGGCATGTATGGACTTCACCATGATGTCCATCACTTTAACTCCTTTGATGATGTCAGGAGTCTGCCTTTGTTGTTGCAAGAGGCAAATGTGCGAACTGGAATCATTGGAAAAAAACATGTGGGGCCTGAGACAGTAAGTAAATTACAAAAGATTTATATTTGAGTAAAAGATGTATGTGTTTCAGGACAGGACCAGTTTGCTGATAAAGGAAAACTTTTCCAAGGAAAATCAAGCCTTATATTTTTTTGTTGTTTTAGCTAGCGTGTCTCTCTACTGTGATGTGAAGGGTTTTTTTCACTGTTACTTCAGTTTTCTCCTTTCAGAAAAAAACCCATCATTCGATTTTGTCTGTTTTAATTTGAGCCAATTTGATTCAGTTCCCAGAATTACTAGGGCTCTTGTGCTTGACTAATTACCACCTTGAGACTTCAATGAAGTGGTGATGATGATTTTGATTATTAATTGTCATGTCATTTATTTCAACTTTTGTTTGACCTAATACATGTAAGTTTCTGATGACTCGGAAACAAAATATTAAGACAAACCTCCATGCTTCAATGGGAGTCCAGATTGAATGGCTTTGTAAAAACGGTCAGTGTAAAATGCAGACTGACGTAATAATGTAACTGTTGAAAAAGCCCAAACCCTTTAGAAGAGCTAAACTTTGGCCTAATTAGGCATAAAACAATATTTAGGCTTAACTGTTAGCACTTCTAAAGGGTTTGAGCGTTTTCAACAGTTACATTATTACATAATTATTGGTCGGTGTCAAATGCAAGGTCACGTTCTTTTGACAAGATGCTAGTGTCTTAAGAGTTGCTTTCAGATCCATCATCATTTTATCATTTTATACTGTGTAAGTGTTGGTTCACTGGTTGATTGAACATAGTTATTAAGGTTCGTGATTTCAATTGCTTGACAGTATTCAATACTGGTGAGCCCTCATAACTATGATGATGATGGTTTAATGTGCTCTGCCAGATATGAGTAAGTGGCCAGTTAGTAAATGTATTATGGATAACAATAATAATATTATTATTCTCAGTTCTCATTATTATTAAACACTTGCCTTTTTGACTGTACTTAGTCTAGTATCTCTTGCAAGTTGCATTATAAACCTTGATGTTTGGTTGAAAATTTTATGTCTTAGGCTTTATTACGGATTACATTATTAGGCTAATGTTAGACTCTATTTCTGATATTTGCATTGTTCTTAGACCTAGAGAGAAGAACAAAAACCACAGCTTTCTCTTTTCTTTGGAAATCAGGCTGTACCTAAACGGTAACTTAAAAAACTTTGAGTAATATGTTATCTTGTTTTTGCAGGTTTACCCATTTGAATTTTCCTTTACAGAAGAACATCATTCCATACTCCAAGTTGGTCGTAACATCACTTACATCAGGGAGTTGACTCGTAAGTTCCTTCAAGGGTCGCAGAATGACACCAGGCCATTCTTTCTGTATATTGGCTTTCATGATCCTCATCGGTGTGGACATACCCATCCTGAATACGGTAGGTTGACTATTGGGTCATCTGGGTAAAAATAACTTATTCATGCAAAGCAATACACACTACTTCCTGTTTTAAAAGGCAGAATTCTACTCATATTTTATTGCTCAGGATCTGCTTCAAATGAAACGGGATGATCAACAACCAACATGAATATGTACTTGTAAATTTGTAAAATCGTCCTATAATTTACTTAAAAGACAAGCAGGGCTTGTGCAGTGGTGTCAGGGCACTTGCCTCCTATCATAATCAATGTGTCCCAGCTTCCTTTCCTGGATTTAGTGTAATACGTGGGTTGAGTTCATTGGTTCTCTACTCTGCTTGGAGGTTTTACCTGGGTATTCTGGTTTTCTCCTCTCCTCAAAAACCAACATTTGATTTGATTTCAATATACAGTAAGACTTGACCCAAATAAAATTATTACAGTATTACACCCAATCAAACAAGTATGTTTATTGTTTTATTCAAAAAGTTAAATAGTCTCTGTTTCCTTTGTCCTCTAACCCTTTTAGTTATGGAGCATGAGTAACAAAATTAGGAGACAAAGGAAATTGAGAAGTAATACAGTTGGATCAAATTTTTACCACTGACAATGATGTGACCCAGAGTTGAATTGTTATTTCAGCATTCCTTTACTTTTTTACTTTATCAAGTGCATAGCTTGTCTGGCAGCAATTTTAGGTTCCTTAGCCGACTTTGCTTTCTTCGCAACGACAGCGAATGAATTTTTCAACCACCTGCAGCTAACTTAGTTTGTAAATCTTAAATTGTGTTCCAATCAATTTGTACAGGAAACTTTTGTGAAAAGTTTGGAAGTGGAGAACCAGGCATGGGTCTGATACCAGATTGGAACCCCATTCTTTACTCTCCTAATGAGGTAATTGTCCCATATTTTGTACAAGACACACCTGCTGCAAGAGAGGACATTGCTGCTCAATACACCACAATAAGTCGTCTTGATCAAGGAATAGGACTGATCTTGAATGAGCTTCAAAAGGCTGGTTTTGAAGATAATACACTAGTTATATACAGTTCAGACAATGGTATTCCGTTTCCTACAGGGCGCACAAATCTCCTTGATCCTGGTATGGCTGAGCCCTACCTTGTCTCATCACCTTATGCAAAAGAACGCTGGGGAGAATTAAGTGATGCTATGGTAAGCTTGTTGGATATTGTACCAACTGTATTAGATTGGTATGATATTAGTTATCCTAGCTACCAAATTTTAAAAAATGATGTAAAATTAACTGGGAGGTCTGTGCTACCGTTACTGCAAAAAGAACCATCATCGGGCTGGGACGTGGTCTTTGCAAGTCATAATTTGCATGAGGTTACGATGTATTACCCAATGCGTGTGGTTCGTAATAGGACCTTCAAACTGATCCACAATCTCAACTACAAGATGCCATTTCCTATTGATCAGGACTTTTTTGTGTCCCCTACATATCAAGACCTTTTGAATCGCACAAAGGAGGGAAAGCCTACAAAATGGTTCCGCACATTGGACCAGTATTATTATCGTGATCAGTGGGAGCTCTATGATTTGGACAATGATCCAGAGGAACTGAAAAACCTGTTTGGAGAACCAGATTATCAAGATGTGGTTGAAGAGTTGCACAGAAAACTACAGGTTTGGCAAAATATTACACATGACCCTTGGATTTGCTCTCCAGGTAGTGTGCTTGAGAATAAAGGAAGGTATCCAAGATCAGGGGTATGTCTTTCTATGCACAATGGAGTTTGAAAAAATACCTGTGATCACTTTAAGGCTTTGAGTGGGATAATTTGGAAATATATACCAGGTTATTTAAATATGTCAGAGTATCTCTCTTCAGGTAGATTATGTTATTACTTGTAAATTTAGTGAGAATTGTTCTAAGAAATAGAATGGTTATTGATGAATGAGAGAAATTTTCCGTGCTCTTCGCTGGACAATTTCAGAAATAGTCGCTATTTTTTATAGAGACCTGAAAAATTCAGGATTCGAACCCATGACCTATGCTATGCAGATGCGATGCACTACCAACTGAGCTATGAAGTCACACAGTTAGGAGCAGGTCAATTTGTTCCCGTGAGAAGACTTGATGAATGAATTGTGTGGCTTCGTACCTAAGTTGGTAGAGAATTGCACTGGCATTGCAGAGGTCATGAATTTGAATCCCACTGGAGCCACCTGAATTTTTTAGGTGTCTACTATGGCAAGACACTTTACTCTCACAGTGCCTCTCTCCATCCAGGTGTATAAATGGGTACCGGCGAAATGCTGGGGGTAACCCTGCGATGGACTAGCATCCCATCCAGGGGGGAGTAGAAATACTCCTATTCGCTTCATGCTACGGAAACCGGAAATAAGTGCCGGCCTGATGGACCTTCTGACTCGTAAGCAGAGACTTGACTTGACTTTTACTACTAGAAAAAATTCGGCAATTGCTTACATTGTCCAGCTAAGTGCGAAGAACACTTCTGTCATTCGTCAATAACTTTTTGTTAACCCATTGAGTTCACCCCTGAGTGTTAGACTTAATGGTTTTTACTCGTCAATGGGGAGCGTCCTAGGGCATTTGAGGTGTGAATCGGTTAAAATTATTTTTTTACTGTGACTTCTGCTTTGGACGAATCATTCGAGGTTGAAAAAGCCTTTATATACTCTAAAGCACAAGCACGTAATTTTACAAGTTAGTATTTTAACTTAGCCCAGGTTTTTTTTTTGCATGAACTTTGCATATTTTGACTCCTTTAACGTGGTGTACAAGTGGCTATGTTTTGCCCAGCTGCCTTGACTGATCTAATCAAAATGCAATGATTCCTCCTGCATTTTGGAAATGGAACACACCAAACTGTTGCCAATGGGTTAAACTTATTTAAGTTACTTTTCAGCAGTTTCCTGTGAAGCTGTTTATCATTCTTTACAAGGTGGTGGTAACTTTTAAGGTGGCTCAAACCAGTTTCAACACTCGAAAGAAACACTCTTACATAGAAGGATTGACACTACAACGCTTTATCATTTAACATCAATGCTATGATACCATGTCCAACACCAATTATTGTTGAAAAAGATTCAGTCATTTTTGTGGCAACATGAAAGCCCTGCAAGAACACCCCATACTTTGGATTTAGCTGCCGATATCTCAAAAACGAACCAAGGTGACCCCCATTTTTTATTTCTGAACTGTAATCAACATGCCAGAATGAAACTTTCTGCAAAGCTTAAAATTCTATGGAGTGGATTCAGAGCCACCTTAAACAATTGGAAGTTGAAGATAGCTCTGAATCCCCTCCACATAATTTTTTTAAACTTTGCAGAGAGTTTCATCTTGGCCTGCTGAACACTTTTGTGCAATTAAAAATTGGGATCACTGACTTTGTCTTTCAGACACGAGCAACTAAAGCCAAAATATAGGGTGTTTTTGCGAGGTTTTCTTGTTACCATGGTAACTGGTTACGTCACAAAAATGACTGCATCTTGTTCAGCAATAATTGATGTTTCACATGGTACCATAACATTGCTGTTATGTGATAAAGTGTTGTAGTGTCAATCCTTCTAATAACAAGGTCGCTTAAGTCTTGAAACTGGTATGAGCCACCTTAAGTCTCCAAAACAAGATTACTCAAGAGCCTCAGTTTTAGGCAAAGCAGTAATAACTTTCCCATGGGAAACTTCGTGATTTCCAAGGCTGTATCGGTGCATGATTGTCTAGGTGATACCTTCAAGTGTGATCATTGTCCAACTCTTTTAGCATTGTTTCAGCAGGATGCAAGTGATTTTAGAGGATTAGCACTTCCTATGAGTATTTGGAATTTTAGTTGATATACTGTGCTTTTTACCTGTAAGCCATGATAAAATAGTTGGCTCTGGGTGTTGTTTTAAACAACCAGATGAAAATGTTGAATTTAAAAATGAACCCCTTTCCTTTTTCTAACATTATCAAGGCTTATCTCATTTCATGACAATTTTCTCTACTGGATGGATTTAATTTCCAAGTAATTCAAGAATACCTCCAAGCCTATCAATCATTGTCATTAATCTACAATTGAAAGTAACATAAAAATATAAAGTGCAGAAATTAGGGTCAATTTTATGGTGCACAAAAATAAGGAAAGGCTTTCCTTTTAGTAGATGACACTGATAGGACAAGTGAGTTAATTTTGAAAGGCAATTTTCTCAATCTGCCAAAGGCTTTTTGTAGTAAGTGGTTTTACCTGTCAACTTGCATCCTGGCAGTGTTATTTAGATAGGGCAACTGAAATAATAGATCTTGTCAGACAAGGCAAGGGTATCATCTGCCAGCCAAAATTTTTTTTAGGTCTTGCAAGAACAGAGGAACATGTTTTTCACTATCTCTGCAAACTTTTGGCATTATTACACAGTGTGACTTAAAGGAATAAATATTTTTATGTCCAGGTGAACTTGTTCTTCCCAGATTACTGTGGAATATAATTTGAGTTACCAGGCCCCAGTTGTTCAAAGTGCAGATAACTTTTTTCCAGTTGGTAAGTCACTTGCTGACGTTTCCATTCTGTGCACAGAGTTCAGTATTTGCTCGCGTAACTGTGAATATGCACATTCTAAACACACCCACACAAAGGCATGTACAAGAAGCTTAGCCAACGTTTGAGTTGGAGTATATTTTTTATACTTTGGATAGCGATTTATCCCCTGGATTACGTTATCTGTTCTTTTATTAACTGGGCCCAGGAAGCCAATTATATTGAACAGTTGCCAAAAAAAAAAAAAATCATTGATCCCTTTTTTTAGGCTAAATCATTTAAGGAGACCACAGAGAACATTTGACCTGAGTTCATATCAGTTAATAAGTATGCAAACTTTTCATAATAGCATTGAGAAAGGGAATAAAAAAATTTCAATATCCTTGAGAAGGTTAACAATAAATTAATTAGGCCAAGCTTCCATTTAAGTGGAATTGATGTATATGCTTTCGTCTTTGTAAATCTTTCGGAAGAAATAACAGGAATCAAAGGATTACTTGAAAGTCTGCTTCCTCCATGTATATTAACCTTAAGATGTATGTAAAAAAAACTCATAAATGAAGTTTTTAGAAGAAGAATGATTATTGGTAGAATCAAAGAAAAAACTGTCCAAGATCATATAAAACCAAGAAGTCCTTTGGTTGGTCAACAGTTTATCAAGTGCAATTTGATAGCCACCATTTGATTCTTAAAGATAATTTTGGATGAAAAGAAATATCAAGAGCAAAAAAAATTGCCC
Source organism: Montipora capitata (assembly GCA_949126865.1). Classification (NCBI taxonomy): domain Eukaryota; kingdom Metazoa; phylum Cnidaria; class Anthozoa; order Scleractinia; family Acroporidae; genus Montipora; species Montipora capitata. The sequence goes on along the minus strand of OX421457.1, from coordinate 29,572,643 downwards.
TCTAAAAAATGTAACATCTGCCTCGTGTATTCCTCCTATTTCAACCTGCTTTGGTTAAGACCTCTTTTCTTGCTTCGATAATTTGGTTGACAAAATTGTTCAATTTTTATTTTACTGTACAGCTCAGCGCTGTAAAGATATTGATGGCAAAACAAAATGTACTTAGCTTTTCTCAATTGCTTTGAGATGTGCAAATACGATGTGACAGCTTTGGTCAGAGATGCCAGTTGCTTATGTAAATAAAAACGGATATAAACTGACATGTCAAAGGCAAAAAAAATCTTTTTCATTGTCTGTCAACTTGTTTTGACAGCAAAGAGAGAAAACAACCAGAAAACATGGAAATTGCACAGAAATAAAAGCAAACTGAATTCCTTATCCTTTTAGGCACAATTACACCATATAAATCTCATTGGAAATCAAGATTAATAACTCTCAATGAAAACCAACACAATTTTTTCCTGTGACACAATTCACCAGACAATATTATTTAACTGAGCCAGTCAATTTGAGGAAAATAAAACTCAAGACACTGGAAAGCCAGTTTGACACAAATAAATTTCCAACCATAAACATGTGCTTTTGTACTCAGAATTATATTTATCCTTCTATTCTGAGCTGTGATTTAAATAAATGTAATGCGCTGGTGCATTGTATGTCAATGTTAGATGGTTACCCCATTTAATTAAACATTTCCTCTTTTTTCATTTATTTTTTTCCTTCTGAAAAGCCAGGGGATATTTCACAAGCTAATTTAAATTTGAAAGTAAAATAATGTTTTATTTTTGTTTTATACCTTGCAGCAGTTACTAATGAGAAATTGGCGCTAACACAAATTCTCCATCATATGTTTCTGCCAAGGCATTTCTTTTCCCACATTCTTTGCTACAATATTATTCTTGTCAAAGTTTACTGGGTTATCAGTGCTTTGCAATTATTTAGCAAGAAGGCCATAATTACAGTCGCTGCCATAATGTGGAAAAAACCTTAAGAATTGTTGATTACATTCAATGAGAGATAATATCTTGGAAATCTTTCCATTTAATCTTTTGTGTGATTTAAAGCTTTGAAGGAAAGAACATTTACACTTCATGAATATTTAATTAAAAAACCTCCTGAACAGGAAAAAATATTCACTTTCTTTAACACACAAAATGTTTCTTACACTGAATATAGCTCTTTTTACCTGTACATTTATTTACTCCTCTCTTAATAATTCACTACTCTTATAGTCTTATTCATAGTAAATCAAAAAAAACTCTGTCTTTTGCTTTCACAATTACTGTACAGTAAGCAATTACATTTTCAGATGGAAATTTTCATAACAACGTTAGGAGATGGTCAATTATATAAGGTGGAAAGTGGGAAAACACAGACAGATAAATTACATCCAGTATTTCACTGAACTACATTTCTTTTATCAAAAGCACAAATAAACATAGGTAAATTACCCATTTCTTCCCTCAATCTAAAATGAAGATTGATAGCTCTTCTCACAATTCATTAAAATTTGCTCTCGAAAATATCTGAATGTGTGATTACATGAGGAATGAAATTTACATTTTAGACTAAGCAGATGTTTATTTCCACTCTTATATTTTTCTCACATAATTTTCAATGTACAGGCAGTGAATTTTTTTAAACTTGAATTCCATATAATTATTACTTCATAAACCCCTGTAGTGGAATCTTTCAAAAATTTTAATTTGAAAATACTACTTTTAATACAAATGTTATGGTCTCTTTGCTGACAGAAAATTATGGTACACCAAGCCACATAGGATGAATCTTTCTCAGCAAGAGTTAAATTCAACACCAAAACAGCATTAGACATTGATTTTAAATTAAAGTTCTCCACTAAAAACACATTCAGAACTGAAAAACTCCAGACTGTTTTTTGGCAACACAATTTTTGTAACATAGCAAAGGACAACTAGTTCACAAATGTTTGTTTGAAAATTTGAACATTGCTTTAAATGCATTGTGGAAATAACAAAATCTACAGTAAAAGGTAAGGCACATTTTTGCTTCCTTTACATGAATATTCAAACAGTGTCCTCAGGATAATAGACTGCTGTCTTTATTCCCTAGAGATGGGCATTAGAATGTGAAATAGTAAGCAATTTTATTGCCATCAAATTTCCTCAAGGGAACTAGACTTTTACGGTAGGTTGACTCAATTAAAATTTAAATTGAGCCTCTTTTTAACACAGACCAAACATCATAGGAAGACTGCAGAAAGGCTTTTAATCAAACAGTTCACGATAAACAGGATTGGAACAGAAATGAAAATTATCATTACTTTTCTTCAATTAAATTCACTTGCTCATAACCTGCTGAGTTGAAGAAAAAAATCTGAGATGATACATAACAAGAAACCTAATTTTGATTACTTTGGAATTTACCTTATTTCTTAACAAGAACATGGCAGGCATAGTTGTTGCATTTGTTCAAGCAATGTGAACCAACTAATTTACAACGATACCAGCTGTTATTTTGCATTGGTGCCTATTCTTCTTTTTCCCCAAAATCACTTATTGATTAAGATAAGTCTAGTCCAAACACCACATTGTTTACTTGCTGGCCAGCATAGTACTACTTCCCCTAACTCTGGCTAGTCACTGCCTCCAAGCAAAAAATGAAGATGCTGCACTAGGAAGAAAATGCAGAACCTATAAAATCTTACAGTGATAAGCATTTTGCATTGCGCATACATTACTCACTTGGCAAGTTAAATATCAAGTTTGAGAATAATAATCATTATTTTGTGTTATGTGTGCTTTATGCGACCCTTTGGGATATAAGTAAAGATGTTTTTGCACCTGAATGTTCTCACTCAATTTTCCACAAATTGTAACAATCTGCTCTACTTTAAAAGAATTGCACAAAAATGACACAGACAAGATGACTAATCAAAAGGCATGCAGAAGAAACCTACAAAATTATACCACAATGATTGATGCTTTTGAATGAACTAAAAGCAGTTTTGCAAGGCTTTCAAAGACAAGTGGATACCAATACAAACACAACTTCCAATCTCTGATCCACTAATAATTCCTGCAAATTGGCAGTTATATTTGATATACTTTCACTAAAACTTTTGGATTCTTATTTTATGTAAAATAATAATATTTTTCCTTTCTTCTTAAAGGATTTATTCTTCACAAAAAGTAACATGTGAAACTTGAGAATTCTTCACAGAAGAAATGTTTTCTTATATTTGTCTTTAAATTTTGGTAACATGCCTATGTGACGAGTATTTGAAAGAAGAAAACACTGAACTACACATCCTTTTCGCCTAGTTGGGTCTCAGGAAACACTGTGTGGATCCATTGTGGATAACTTTATAACTAAAACATAAAATCCTAGCAAATGGGTATTAAACATGTATATTGAATGATCACTCTAGGTGTGTCACATTTTTTCTGCTTGACATTTCAGAATTATTTTTCACCTTTAAGTAATAGAGCAATTTTTTCCCCAGCACATTCCACAAACAATAAGAGCTTAATTTTAATGAAATATTTCTCCCAGCCAGTAATGTCATTGTAAACCCAACCTTAAACCATAATGTCAAAATACATTCATTAATTTCTTTTCCCTTATTTTTCTTTTACGACTAAGGCACATAACACCTGTTACCTATTCCACTGAAAGGAACCACTTTAGCTGTCACAGCTGGGTTTTGAAATATTTTCCCTGGCCAGGATCTGGTCACTCACCCAAACAGAAAAAAACTCAAATCAAGTCAGCGCAAAATTTCCCAAGTTCCATAAAATATTAAATTAAGACAAGAAAGGAAAAAATAAACTCAATCATGCACATCACAGTTAATCTTTGATCATCTTTCTGATAAAGCTTGTGGCTAGGGAAATTCATTAATTTTTAAAGACTTATTTTACCTCTGAATATTCCTGTCCTCAAGACTTTTTCCAACCAGGTTTTTGATATTTCCTTCTTGCAAGTTCCATTTTGCCAGTGGAATCAAACTCTTGCCTCCTCTTACATTGCCTCCTCTGAATTTATTACAAAACTTAGGAAATAAACAAAACTTAAGTAAACTGAAATTCAAACGCTCTGTTACTGTCTCACTGTGTATAAACTACAAGATTTGTTGAAGTTCATTTACCTTAGAAAATTCTTAACACTTGCCAAAATGAACAGGAAAAAATAATAATATTGAACAAAAAACAAACTCAAGTTCCCCTGAAACAATTAAGATCCTACAAGAAAGTTAAAGCAATAATTTTTATCGGAATGGACGATTCGCTTATGTTATCTTACGATTGTTTTTTTGCCGATCGACAAAAAATTTTAACAAATGAAATTAGTAACTTTATCTTTTTTCCCCCGAATATATGTTGGATAATAGCGCGCGCTAAGGAAGAAGTGAATATGCGAAGGGATCAAACAGAGATGAAAATATTATATGCAAAACCACTCAAAACAAAAAACACCAGCACTAAAGTAGACTGAAGGAAAATTTAATGAAAACAAAATGGAAGATCGTGAAAAACTGCTCGATCCCAAAGGGAAGGAGCGAATCCACAAACAAATAAAGAATACAGGAAAGTAAGTAAACGAAAAAGAAATCGCAAACCACGGCTATTTGCTGAACTGTCAAACGCCCAGAAACTTGCATTAAACAAAATTTAAGAAGATTCCAACGAGAAAAAGCTCGAATTACCAAACAAACACTTTAGTGTTATTAAAGTGACGCTTTGGCTCTAAGCATAACGAAGAAATACTCCAAAACCGGCCGATTTTTTAGAATTCCGGCATACCTAGCACAGACACCACTATTTACCTTTGTAATTAACACACAAAGTCAAAAACTAAAATTCTAAATTTTTCAACTATTTTAAACGGCAGAAAGACTTTCGCTTTGCGGCAAAAACGCTAGCTCTTTGATTAAACTAAGTTCAAAAAATCAAAGTAGATCTAGGGAGACTGTACAGAAAAAAAGGGCAAATCAAAGCATTTGACGTCGAACGGAAGGGCGAAGTCGCTGATCGACTCGCCGTGTTTTCATGGCACTCAGACCTTGAATGTTCCTTGGGGAATTGAATTCAAGTTTGTCAAAGTGCTCGCATATTATTGCTTTTTAACGTTAGGCGTCTTAAACGATACTTGAAGAGGCGGTTTGTCCTCGTGTCCGGCAATTCGGTGTCCATTAAGGCCGGCGATCGCTTGTTGTGCATCGTCGTAATTTTGCATGTTAACGAAGCCAAAATTCTGGCCCTTCTTGACTCGCACATCCGAGATCGCACCGTATTTAGCAAACAGTTTGTACAAAAGCTTCTCCGGGTCAACTTTAACAGTCCCAGCGTCATCTTTTTCTGAAGGAAGGCCGTACACAAAAACACAGTAACTGCCAGGGATGAGTGCATTGGGCGCAAATGTGTTGTTGTTTGGGCTCTGGAGAAACGTGAGTGGCGAGTAGCGAAAGTTCGCGCCTTGATGATAGAGAGGCCCTACTCCGCTAGCACTGAACGGAGATCTTGTATTTCCTCGAATTTGTGGCGGCGTTAAGCTGAGAGGCGACTGAAAAGCAAAAGGAATCTGAGGCTTGTTACTTGGAGGATTGGCAAACTTGACGGTTAATTTGGTCGCTTCACTGGGATTTTCACCCGGCAACTGTGCCCCATTCAGCGAATCGATCGCTGCCTGCGCTTGAGCGCGCTTGTCAAAGCGGACGAAGCCAGCTCCGCGACTCTGAGAATTTTCATCCTTAAGAACCTTTGATGTGATAATTTCGCCATATTTCTGAAAGAGCATCTCAAGTTGTTGCTCGTTCATTGTCTTTGGTAGTCCACTAATGTATAAATTCGCATTTTTTATGTCATCGGACGACGGACGAGCATAGCTTACTTTGATGTTTTTGGACTGTACTCGCAAACGGTTCAACTCTCGCACCGCTTTTGCCGCATGATCTGGCTCCAAATAATTGACAAAGGCGTAGCCAAGGCTGTTACCAGACACTCGGTCTCGAACAAGTTTACAACTTGACACGGTGCCGAATTCACTGAATAAGTTCTTGAGCTCCCCTTCGCTCATTGAAGGTGGCAGATAGTTGATGATCAAGTTCGTCTTGGAATGGTTACCGTGTTCTGTGCCATTCTCCAGCGATTCACCGTTGATTTGGACGGGAGTACCTTCATTCATCTTGTCCAACATTTAAAAAATCGAATAAAGCAAGAGGGGGAACTCTTGGAAAGATAACGAATAAATTATAAGGTCACCAAATGAACTGGTCGTCTCTGCGACTCAACCGAACGTCAAAAATTCGAATGAGAAATGAACTGTCAGAGATGGCGGCAAAACTTATTTATGTTCCACGTGGTTTGCCTCCGCACAATTTATCAATACATTGCTATACCCTCTTCTCACAATAACACTGAATTCTCTTTGTAGGGGGCGGGTAGGGAAAGAACCCATTTCCGGCTTTCTTTCGAATGAATTTTTGAGCGCTCTTTTTTATCAAAAGCAGGCCTTTCTTGGAATTATTTCGGCTTTGTTGATGTAATGGTTATTTCAATTTTCAACGTTTCCCAAAAGAAACGAAGTTTTCGGTTGTTTACAAAATGTAATAGGGTAGGGCTGGAGTCTGCTATTTGTTGTCGGCGTTTAACAAAGGACCGGAAAATCGGAAATCGCAGCTGAGTTTCACACGCTTGAGCGGATGGAAATGTCTGATTTCTGGCTAAAGGATTATGCTAACACTTGCCAATCAGATAAATTTGCATTTCATTCAAAACAAAGCGGATTTGGGACATACAGCAATTTGACAGTTGCGTAGGGCCTGAGTAATGAATGTACGTTGGTTTGTTTTGATTCCTCGGAAAGAGTGGAAAAGCTGTTTTGTTTTGTCTTTCTTTCCTTTGTTTGAACTCTTTGCGCCCGGCCGGCCAAAATGAAATTCCCACCCGTCTTGAACAATATTGGATGTTCCAGTTTAAAATCGGTGAAGCTCGTTCATTTCCGCTGTTAACAATGAAATGTACCACATTTATACCTGCAGTATTCGTCGATCCATGACACCAGACATCGGAAGCTATCAGCGACGTCGAATTGGCGTTACTTTGGACATCCTTTGGTAATCATGTAAAATGAGGAGGTTCAAGCAACTTTGACAGAAATATATCGACCCTTGGAGAGGTAAGTGCGAGAGCAAATCCAGTGAGTGAGAATTGAGGCATATTTTTGGCGCTGTGAGGGCCACTGAAGGGCTAAATCTATGCATGATGACATCGGATGGATTTACGATTTAAGAAATGTTATTATTCACCGACGAGCACTCGTCTTATTGGAAGCTGTTTTGGGTATAAGCTGATCGCTGCTGCGCTCGAGGTACAGTTGCTGTCAATCCATCAAGGAAATTCGTTTTACGCAGTGAAGAAACTAAAGTCGTCGACGACAAACAAAAATGAAGTTTTGAGCAAAGTCGGAGATCGATAGCAACAGTTTTTTACGATTTAGTATTCTGGTGTTATGTTGCTGTCCCCATGGAGAACCAAGTCTCCCGAAGTGATCACGCTGTGATCATAAAATGGTGCAATTTTTAGGAAATATACTTGTTCAAGGTTTAATTATACTCAGGGCATCCATTTCCGTCATGTTTGAAAGTGGGAAAGCTCTCCATAATGGGAAAACCATGTAAATTAAGGTGGCAATCGCTTCAAGAATTAACATTCCACGATAAGATCAACCGGAACTATGCGTTATTAAAAGGTGCCAAAGGGTGAAACCAGTTATCAATTCCTCGGCCTTTATAACCAAATACGGCAAAATCCAGACAAATTCACTTGAAGAATCAATTTTTTGATATTTCATAGTGTTTTTTTGTCTGGGGCTAGCACCTGTTAATTTAAGTGGACCCCTGGATATGTAACAAAAAAAGGAGTGCTGTGATTGGCTATTTAAACTAACAGTTATTTAACAATTATTCCTCGAGCCCGAATGGGCTCTGAGTCAATAGCCCACAATATTATTGAGTACACAATATTATTGTGTACTCAGAGGCCATGAGGGCGAGAGGAATAATTGTTTTAGTAAAATCCAACTAGTTGGTCAAAAAAATATTGAGACAAAACATCTTTCGCTAGTTAAAGCTAGACTTTAATTGTTGTTTTGGTTTTCAAAGCCGGCGCTTTTCACTACTAGTGGGCTATAACAAATAGCCTACTAGTAGCTCAACCAATCAGAACACAGCATTGATAATAGACCACTAGTTGGATTTTACTAAAAGCAGATATCCTTCTCTTCTAAAGAATCACCCAGTTGAATAGCATTAACAAAGCTGTACAAAAGGGAATGTTTTTATACAGTGCAATAAAGCAAAATTCTCATTCCTAGGAAACAAAGCATCTAATAAATTTTCTTTTTCCAATCTTATAAATGAATTTCTTTTCATTCGAGGTAGCGATTTCTTTAAATTTAGTTTTTGAATGCCAATATGTGTCTCTTACTAGAGACTTACAAATTAACTTGTGCATTGCATAACTCCAGATTGATGAACTCTCTTTTTGAGTCACTGGTAATGGAAGTTAAAATGATAACATTAATTTTATTCTTTGACAGTGCATTTCAGACCCTCAGAGGAGTGATTTGTTTAATTTGCAATTTTGCCAGCAAGCATTGCCCTTAATTATGTCCAGTGAAATTTGATTTTAACAACATAAATTTGTTACTTCTATTATCTGGTATTATTGTGTACAGACTGAAGTGCATTAAGCCAATCAATTATTAGGCTACTACAATATTTTTCCATTTAAAATACTTTATTTGAAATAATGAACAAAATAAAAAATTCAGATAAGATTAGCAATAATTTCAAAAGGATGCCTATTTTCAGATTCAGAAGTAGTACAGGTCAAAATCATTGAAAAGAGAAAGGGATGCCACTTTATTTTGAAAAACAACGATGAAAAAAGATGAAAGAATTATGCAGAAAACATAATGTGTAAGGCCTCCTCTATAATTTCAGTTTTATGCTTTAACTTGTGAAGGTAAGATGTCTCTGAATTAAGAAAAGGCTAAATCATCATCAATCCAATTTTGATCCGGCTTTATCCCCCTAAACGGGGGTGGCCGGATTTACCCCACTTTGTCAGCAATCTTTCTAACTCCCTCTCTCCATCTGGCTCAATTCATGGCGTCCTTTTTCTCCAAACCACAAAAAAAAATTTAATAAATGTATTTTCAAAGAGGATGAGAACAAATTCTGATAATGGCCAAATCTGTGATCCATACTCTGGTCTCCATCCCCACCCCTTTTTTGCCTTGCATTTCCCGCTCATATCACCGGCGTTTTGTTCACCCAAGCTTCCACCCTTTCTTCTACTAAAGTGGAAACTGAAGTTACTTTTTTTCACAAAATGGGCTTTTTAGAGACCCCAGCTCAAGTTTGTCAAGGGCTCCCTAAAACCTGCTGAGGCTGTTTTTGGGTGGAGTTTGGGGAGAGGGGGGGGGAAGGGTGAGAACAAATAAGACCAAAAGTACCACCCTACTCAGGATTACCCTGTGTTGGACAACCTTCACATCTCTTCCGTGAAAATTATCAGCTAATGAACATTTTTTATTTCCTTTAGATGTTTTGGTCACACTTGTCAACTAAGCTGTCTCTAGATGATCAACAGAGAAGAATCATACCACTACTGTCTTTCCACAAGATTGCCAGATGTGATCGTGATTTTTTTAACACAATATTTCAAAATTTTATGCAACACCTTACTTATAGGAGAGATATCATTTATGTTTTCTATTGTTATTAATTTGCCAACATTTGTTTGAATGGTTGACAACTTTGAATAGCAAAGCAGATATCTTCCCTATGCAATTAATTAATCATGTTGCTTCTTAGTCTTGTCTGGAGGTTCAGTAAAGTCAGTCTGAATGTGTGATGATGACGAAATGCTGCCTGGTTAAACAGATGAAACCATAGTAACCCAGGGGGTACTTTACATGTGACCAGGACAAACTCAGGCTGGCATTAAATTTTTTTGGTACAGGTACAGGTATGGAGATATCTATGACAAAATGCAATCCTCTGTAATTGATACAGTAATATTTCAAAATCGTGAATGCATCAGTCTGAAGCTGAAGGGCGAACACCCACTTCAGGTAACATGCAGATAGTCAAAGTGCAGAAAGGCATAATGGTAAAAGTCATCACACAAATACCAATAGTTGTAATGCGAAAAGGCATAATACAAATGGGCATAACACGAAAAGGCATAATTATGCAAATATGATAAACAAACTGACTGCAGTGATCAACATATAATTTTGAACCAAGCCAGTTTTCACTGCTTATATTAAATTGTTAAGAGCATTGTTCATAATCTAGTTACTAGTCTCTCTCAAAGTTTCACACATATAAAATGATGATGTATGTACGGTATGCTGTATCATATGAAACGTCAATTGAAAATGTGTTATAATATGCTTATTACCACAGTTTGTCTATTGTACTTGCATTATGTCTTTCCACATTGTCTCTTTTTGTTATGGCTTTTTGCATAATTTATGCCTATTCGCATTATGCCTATTCGCATTATGCTTTTTCGCATTAAGCCTATTTGCATAATGACTTAAATGTCATTTTTGACTATGAAAACTATGATACCTGAAACAGGTGTTTGCCCTTTAGCTTCAGATCTATGCATTCACGATTTGGAAATTACTATATCAATTACAGAGGATTGCATTTTGTCATAGATATACTTCCATATACATGAAACCGGGACAAAATGACATCATCGATATCTGTCTAATAAATATATTGCTGATCATAAAGCATTCAGGCTTGAAATTTGTGGACCCGGCTTCAGATAATGAGGGCAACCAACGAATCTCAGTTCTGAGCACACACTTTTAAAAAATTGGCATTCTTTACACGTAATGCGTGCCCAATACAGAAAACTCATGGTCGTTCTTGAAATCCAATCTGAAGGTCGCCATTTACATGAGAACGGTACAAATTTTGACCGGTACAAGAGTTTCTCTTATCGGTCCCAGAACCAGGACAAACCACGAAAACCAATAATCGATATATGAGTATCTGCACTGCACTATATTATTCAAGAGTGGAAATATAAGGATTTGTGTTGGGAAAACGGTTAATAGGATATACAGAGGGAAAAGAAGAGGAACCAGAAACCGCCTAAATCGCCCTTAATTGACCCAGAAACCGTACCAGAGACAAAGAAACACAAGACTGAAGCAATGTAAGCTATTTTTTTTATTTGAACTCGTAAGTGTTTTTTTTGAATTGAGAGAAAAAACGTTTTCCCCTTACAAATTCTTACATGTTTACCCTTGCATAATATAGTACAGTACAGATACTCATATCAACGAGCGAAATTATATATATTGAACTGCGGATATGAAATCAAGTAAGGCCATGTTAGTCACAGTTTTGATCGCAATTTTACGTAGAGTAGCCTGAAAATTTGAGAACTTCAACTGGGTTTGAACCTGTGACCTCGCGAGACCGTGGATGGCAACCGGAAGTGAGCTGTTTTTCCTTTTAACTTGTCTTGTCATTACCAGCTTTATATTGGTAAGTATATTTGCTCCATTAGAGATGATTAGGTTAAAAATCTGGGAGACACTACTGTCCTGGCATGCGAAATGTTTATTTCCGGTTGCCCTCCGCGGCTTAAAAACGTTGCATGGCATGACTACTTATTTCATCGTCATTATTGGGTGACTCGAAATTTTTTGTCTGTTGCCAAATGCCAAAAAGGGTATCATGCCGAAAGAGTTACAGACGCATAAATTATACCATTATGCGACACGCATGTCATCGGATAAGATTTCGCCTCACAGCTTCATGTGAAATGGAGGTAAGAAAAAAACAGTAAAGGGTTTAGTTTACAACTGGAAAATAATGCATTTCAATCACAAACATACATAAGGAAACTGTAATTTTGCCATTTCAAAATTGTTATTTTTTGTCTTTTGCGGAGCATTTGCAATGAAGCAATTGTGAAAATATTTAACTGCATTACGAAATGGCAGTTTTAAAATACATGATACTTGCAGGATCAGGATAAATTGTAACTTTGCAAAACAAAATTTTGTTTCGTCATTTTTGAAAAAAATTACACACCCCTTAAAAATCTCTATTTAAAGGACGATATTAAAACTTTAGCTGACTTCTTCGGCATATGTAGCTAAGCAAACAGACTCTTAGCAGTATTTTCAGAAATCTCATAAGAGCGTGATACCCAACACAACAGCAACAACATCAGACACCGTGGCTACCGGTAACTTAAAATATTTTATAATGGGTACCAAAAAGGGTGCGAGACCAGCACTGATCTAACGCATCTCAAAGTAAATGAAATTATACAAAAGGTGGACAAATGAGAGCATATTTTAAGGCGTGCCAAAAAAGGTTCGAGATTATAACTGATGTAACACAATTCAAAGTAGATGGGATTATACAACGACTGGACAAATGAGAGCGTATTTTAAGACGTGCCGGAAAGGGGCGAGACTAGCAATGATGTAACACAACTCAATGTAAATGGAACTAGACGCTCCATGACCGTACACTGGGTTGCCTGTGGTGAGTGTTACTCAAAACCAGAAGGGACTGAGTTGGGTGGTATCATAGTTAATAGAGGGGAACGGTTTGGAAGCTCGGCAAACATCAAAGGAGCACACAAAGATGCCAAGATTTAGGTTGGAAAGTCACAACCGTGCACAATCTTTTGTTTTGAGCTCATACACTATGCATGAATTATGTAACTAACACGTTTCTGTTGCTTAGTTCCTCAGTACGGAGTAAACAACTATTGTGTTTTGTGCACGGTCAAGGCCAAAAAAGAGAACAAAAACCTACAACAAAGAAATTTGTCGGGTTTCATAACCATTCCCCTCTATTACTATAGTGGTATTGACCTGCAGTGTTCCAGTCAATTTTTTCAAGTCGGGGGTCATCAAGACCATTTAAGGAGTCACCCAGAAGTTGTGCCAGCAGAGGCCCTTTGGCTCACACGTTGATACGACGAAACAGATCTTTTTCTGAGGTTAAAAACCTGGCTACCAGCCTATTAATCATTTGTCAGAATGAAAAAATTCCTGTCATCTTTAGAAAAAATAGGCACGCATCGCGTACATGTGGTAGTGCAGTAACACAGCACTTTATTCCATATTGTCCAATGAGCTGTGTTTTGTCTTTCAGGATATTCAAGTTCAATATGTAGCTCTAATAGTACACAATATTGTTTTGGTATTGTATATCATTGTCACGTCATGGTAAAAGTCTTAGGTAAATAGCCCCCTGAGAAGACATGTGGTTACTCTAGCAGAGTACTAAACCCAGAAGGATTGAATAAAATAAAGGGTATCGAGAAACAATGGCTTCCAGGCTGACATGTCGATCATTTCCAAGTTCCCTCACAACTTCTTTTCACCACAAGTTTAAGCGTTCACTCTGAGCGTCTGACAGCTTTGTATTTACCCCTGTCCGGCGGGGTTAGTATCTGGATGGGCGACCTAAAATATATACCACTCAGTAACAGAAGAATAGGGCCGAAAATTCTATTTTAACGCCCAAAAATGCGAACTAAGCAAGGTACAGATTTTGTTAGCTTGCTTTATGCCAAGCAAATATTGATGCAAAAGTAAGTAAATATTGATACACAGTTTTTAGGAAGAGCAGAAGGAAGTTTTCAGGACGGTCGATCGAGAATAAAATATTTTGCCATCAGCGACAAACTTTACAACATGAATACAACATTAATTCTGAACCGCGAATATGAAAAGTTACCATCAGCGAAAAACATGTTGCAAGATTTTTGCTACGTTCAAATTTGTTATTGTACTTTTGGCTGCACAAGTAAACTGCAAAATCGAAAGTGACATCGAATTCAGCGGGCGGCGTGTTAACTCGCAAAACAGTGAAGCATCTGTGTCAAATGATGGCAAGATACCGGGTTTTTGTTTTTGTTAGTTTTCTTTACCTTTCAAGCATTATAAAGTTTGACACAAAATGTGCGAATTCAACACAAAGATCACAATCGCACAACTCTTGAGGTTGACCATTGTTTCTGCAAAGTCAAACATCTACTCTCCAAGACGAGGTTATTTATCACCAGGTAATTCCATCGTTTTGGGAATAGCAGCTACTTTATTATTCATCAGCATCACAATTTTTTGCCCATTTTGGGGCTCATTTTGTTGAAACTCAAGCACGCTTCCAACAGACCTGTTTATTTTCGTGACTTATGCACGCGCTGCCGCACTACCACAAAAATCCTCTCAAATCACTTTTCAACCCACGTATGCAAAATTGTTAAGCTCGAAAATTACAAAACATTAAATTCACAAAGGCTTGAAATCTCACAAAAATCTTTTCCAGCGAAAAATGCATTGAAACAAACAACATATTTGCTATTAGAGGCAAAAAACCCTTCCTGTTTCAATTGCGTGCGTGCAAACAACACACACACAATCGGTGTCACAAAGCAATTAACTAAATTTCTGACAGTTCACATCAAACCCTTTTCTAAAGAACCTTGACCGTAAATAATAAAGCACAAAAGAGAAAACAAGCTTTCATTCAAATAATTTTTCACTGTCACATTTCCATTTTTTTTTTACCTTTGCAGAGTTGAGTACAAAATAAATGTAACTTACCAGACAACTTAGATGCGACTTCAGTAAACACTGTGATAAACACTGTGATTGTTTGTTAAATCTATAAAAGAATTGCAATTTGATTTCAGTGTTGTAGATATAATACCAAGTTAGTAAAATATTAGAAACAAAGCTCACTTGATATCCAATGTCAAAAAATGAAATTGTTGTCGAAGACCACTACTCGTCGCTTTAAAGATTCCAGATATTTGTTTTTCACCGCCTGTCTTGTTCATCCAATTGACGATATATTCTTGAGTTCCATGAGGGTATATTTTGTTTAAAGATCCACTAAAGAATTCCTGAAATTTCCAATTGTTACCGGAAGACTGTGCAGGGTTGAGTACAAATAACACATAACCAGACAACAGAGATCACAGATCCACTTAAGGTGTTAGATTCCTTCTCTGTCTTTGTTGAACCCATACTGAGTTACCATTTTTCATTTGTTTTCAATGTTGTACATAACAGCACACTTGGCAAAATATTAGAAGTACAGCTCACTTTGATTTCGGCTCGACAGGCAAAAGATTGTTGTCGAAGTCCATCATTTGTCACTTTAAAGATTCCAGATATTTGTTTTTCACTGCCTGTCTTGTTCATCCAATTGACCTTCCATTCTTGAGTTCCATTAGGGTATATTTTGTTTAAAGATACACTAAAACGCCATTCGCGTTACAATGTCTTTCAGCCCCATTGCACGTTAATAATTAAATGTTCTCCTGTGTCCACCAGCGAAATTTACGCATTACCCCAGCCCCCTCAAACTTAACAAATGCGCACAGAAGACTCCATGCACAAAGACACCACTTAGCAGGGAAGTGACTGGCAAGACTTTTCATGACACGGAAAAAAAAAGAAAACTAACAAACAAACGCATTTTCTAACTGGATTGCTTATGGCAACCCAGTAATTATAGAAAAATTGGGCAAATGAGACAAGGGTGCGAGCCCAGCACTGATGTAACACAACTCAAAGTAAATGGAATTATAGAAAACTTGTGAAAATGAGAGCGTATTTTAAGGCGTGCCTCAAAGGGTGCGAGACTAGCACTGATGTAACACAACTCAAAGTAAATGGAATTATAGAAAAAGTGGGCAAATGAGAGCGTATTTTAAGGCGTGCCGAAAAGGGTGCGAGATCAGCACCGAAAGAATGTCGGCACTTCAACAAAAAGGCAAAACTACCGAGAAAATTCTACCATTTGTCAGAACATACAACCCAGCAGTGTCAAATCGTGAAGCAATAGTGACACGCAACTGGAGTTTTATTCAAAACCAGCCATTGCTGACAAAGATATTTAAGAAACCTCCTTTAATATCATACAAGAGGGGTAAATCTCTCAAGGACATGATCGTTTAAACAAAACTGTGAATGGAAGGTATCCGACTTATCTGTAACCACAAACCCACAAAAGGGAGCCCGTGCAGGTCTATCACATTCTTTCAAATCTTTGTTGGGTTAGTTGATGTGGCAGTCCCTTGCAGACATCGCGAAAACACCAAGGTGTGTAAATGTTAGAAGTAACGAAATGGAAATTTAAAAAGTAGAGAAATACCAGGACCTGAAAAAAGAAATTGGTAGGATCTGGCAGATGAGATCGATAAATGTGGTTCAGGTTGTGATTGGTGCGCTTGGCTCTGTGACCAAAAGTTTCAAACATGGTTGGAAAAGTTACAAGTTAATGTAAATATCGGTGCAGTGCGAAAAACTACCATGTTGGGAACAGCGCGTATCCTAAGGACAGTTTTAGAACAATAAGAGAAAGAAGTAACCTCAAGTGAGGCTATGATCCTCGCAGTTATGAACGCAATTTTTTGTTTGCAATTGCGTATAGAAGCCTGAAATTTTCAGGACTTCAACGGGGTTTGAACCCGTGACCTTGCGATGCCGGTGCTATTGCTAAATTGAGTTCTTAACTGCGATGATCATAGCTTCACTTGATTTCATATCCGCAGTTCAGTATGATCCATTTCACATATCATTTCATCAAAGAAGGAACTTAGTGGCCCTTGGTCATTTGTTATGGCCCGTCTAATAGCGTTGATTTTATTCGGCAATGACAGCCTTAGAAATGTGCTTTTTGTTTTGATCATAATAATAATAATAATAATAATAATAATGATAATGATAATGATAATGGTAATGGTAATGATAATGATAATGATAATAATAATAATAATAATAATAATAATAATAATAGAGCGAGTTTCAATCGAGTGTCGCAAAACCAAAACCAAAGTAATTACTTAAGCCAATCAAAAAGGACAGAGACAATCCAATAAACCAATCAAAACTCGAAGTAATTACACGTAGCCAACTCAAAGCGCGGGAAAATGTACACGCACGAGGCACGATTGGTTTTGGTTTCATTTCTGATTGGTTGAAAAAGTGGCGCGAGAACTTCGAACCAATCACTGAGTGAAGTAATGCAAAACCAAAGCAATTCGCTGATTACTGTCGACACTCAATTGAAAGCCGCTCTAACAATAATATCTTAATTTATATAGCGCTAAAATTACACAATACTCTAAGTAGTATATACAATATGAGCGGCAGATCTGTAACACATTTACAAACTCGAGGCGAAGCCGAAAGTTTGTAAATGTGATACAGATCTGACGCAAATATTGCATGATTTATTAAACATCGGCATTTAAGTGTTCATGTACACTAGGTATTTTGGGTGATTCAAGACATTTTAACAGTTAAAATCAAAAGAAACGTTTATGTAAATGAGGAGAACTCTGTACCAGATATATAGATATTGATTAGTAAAACATTTCTTTTGTTTTTCCATCATTAATTATTAATGAGTTTTATAAAGTGCTTTACAGTTGATAATAGGAAAATCACATGACTTTTGGAGGGCAAATAGTTTATTTGTTTCCCGAGTAGCATCATTTCCGCGGAGCGAGACCGTGTAAATGATGCTAGGAGGGACACAAATAAACTATATGCCCGACAAAAGTAGTGTGATTTATCATTATTATCAATACGCAAGGCCAAATCGTACAAATTCATTGTTTTTTGACAGAGGTGTAACATGAAACTATGGTATGGAA
>OX421457.1:29542426-29549926 GCA_949126865.1 Montipora capitata | reverse complement strand
TGGCCGGCAGAACATGTTTCTTTTGTCACGCATGTGGACAAGTAGTTGCAAGTGACTGTAACCAACTGTAAGAAAGATAATTTTCAACAAATATCTTATTTCATTGCTCTTAGAAAAACACAAAGCTATTCAGTGCAGGGAACGATTTTTTCGAGCCCGTGCACACAAGGTGCTCATTCTGGCTCAGCGTGGTAGTGATAGAGTGATAGAGTACTATTAAAAAGGTCTTTAAAAAGCTCTAAGCGAGCGCTCCTTTTTTCATACTGTCTCATAATTTAATACACGTAATCATTCAAACGAGCGCCATCTTAGATCTATGTAGGACTACCAGGTATCTAGCCTTGTGAAAATACTATCCAGATTTGTATTACATTTTTAATTACCAAATTTTATCTACAACATTGACCAAAAAGTAAACAGTTCCAATTCCGTATGCAGGGCATCCAGACACTTCGTTCAATTTTTCTCCACAAACCAAGGCGATAGAAATAGTATCAAAAATTGTTTTAATGTTTTCTTACAGTCATGCTTTAGTCTTTTGACTAATAGGACTGCTCGCTGTTGCAAATGTTTCTCAAATCATGTTCCTTCTTTGCAATGCGAATTGCACAAAATAGCGATATCGTTCACAGCCCAAAGGTCACGACAACACTGTGCTGTATCCGATGACATGCATGAGTGTTGCATAATTTATGCGTCTGTACCCCACCGGCTTCGGAACCAAAATGTCTTCCGATAGCGAAAAATCTAAAAGATTTGGAGTTCTAGTTTGTGAGGATTCGGAAAAGTGGGGCGGAACCGACTACATAGGGGAACGTTTCAAATCTCTTCTCGCACGTCAAAAGGAACACGAATGGCTTTGGTACGACGTGTGTGCGGGTGATTTACCATCCGAAGAAGATCTTGGCAAATTCCAAGGCTTTGTAATCTCTGGGAGTCATTACTCCGCGAATGACGACAAAGAGTGGATAAGACGAACTGAAGAACTTATCTTGTCCCTGTCGAAGAAACCTTTAACATCTGCTCGTTTGGTTGGTGTCTGTTTTGGTCACCAACTGATTGCGAAAGCACTTGGCGGCGTCGTGAGTCGAAATCCCTCTGGAAAATTTGTCTTACAAACTGAAAAAGTAAAGGCCACAAAGGAAAACGTCGTTGTTTCGAAACTTTTCGAGAACGGACCACTGACGGTATTGGAATCACACAGTGAATGTGTGACAGAACTTCCCCAAAATGCTCAGAGCATTGCAACTTCGAATTCGTGTGAACACGAAATGATTTTGTTTACTGAGAATATTCTTGGAATCCAATGCCACACGGAGTGTACCGGAGACGAATTTGAAGAGAAAATTCTTCCTTCATTGATGAGCAACAAATTGTTGACAGAAGAGGAGGGTGAAATTGTGAGAAAGTCGCTCAGGGTTCCTGTGCACTCAAAAAAAGTGAACAATGTTTTGAGTGAATTTCTGCACCAGTAACCTTGAGAGGATGTTTTTGTTGAAGTGATGTCAAATCCCTAGAGAGATACGCTTTTGAAGAGTCATTTTCATACCCCTGCTTTTTATTATTTGTACAGGCAAAGCAGAACTGAACTGTTTTTTGAAAGCTTCTAATTTCTTAAATATTTACATCTTTTACATATTTGTCTGATATGCTGGAGATGCCCAGCGTCAGTTCCAGAATCCAGCTCTTGTTTGTATGACTGAAGCAGGTTGGTAAGGGAAGGAAAGGATTAAGGGGGGGGGGGGGGGGGGGGAAGGAAGGGTGCAAAATGAGGTCTGCCATATTGTTTTTTCCTGATTCCCCCCTCCCACCTTTTATGAAGCACATTTTTTCCTGATCCCCACCATAACTAGAGAAAGGCACACGTGCATGAACAGTTTTCATGCAACACCCCTATTCCTCAACAGATTATTGTGTTGTTACTTTTAAAATGCCTATTAAACTCAGTACCGTTTTCAAAATATGATCAGTTTCCTTCATGAAAGAGTAAGTTCAGAAACAGTGAAGCGGGAAAACACATTCTAGTGATGATGATGATTATGAAAACGATGATGACAATGATAAAGAACAAACAACAGTGATTAAATACGGGAGCCTCCCTATGCACTATATCCTTGAATTCAACCTTTGCACGCAACTTTCTATTTTTAGAACTAACCCCTCAGCAGAAGACTCACATTGACATGAATTTGCAGGCCTAGTTTTTGCTATTTTTGTCTTTCTTTCACAGTAACTTTATTCTGATTGGCCATTCCAAATGGCGCATGCAGAGGCATTCTAAAAATAGGAAAATATGCGCAAAGGTTGACTCATAGGGCTTGTATGGGAGAGGCAAGCTCCTACTCATGGGCTACTGTCAAATTATAATTAGGACAGCAATGTCCAGGTAAAGTCACTTTTTAGGGGCGGTGCCTCGCATGGGACATTAGTCCCGTTGCACCTACCCCTTTTGGGGTTTGCTTCTTTTCATTTCTTTATTTCTTTTCCTTATCATTATTATTATTATCTTTTTTTTCCCCTTGTTTTGTATTATAAATTTATATTGTACGTTGCAGGAGGAGTACCCAATAACGCTGTTCCTTCTATCAATGGAAGGCGATGGTGCGCATTTTACCCCTCTCCCTCTGCTAGGGCTCCATTTTACAGGTATTTAACGGTATAGCTACACGGATCAGAGGAAATTTGAGACAGACGAAGTCAACAAGAATCGAACTAGGGACCTCTTGCTCCAAAAGCCAATATTCCAATAATTATTGCAGAGTTATGACTACAACACATCAGTTGTAGTTATGCTCGGTGAGGTGAACTACTACTTGTCTACAGATCACTGAATGAGCTTGCTCCTAACTACCTTAAAGAATTGCTAGAGCCATGCAACACAATTGCGTGATCTACGATCTAGCAATAAAAAGTACCTCAAGGAACCAACAACAATAAGTAAGAACTACAGTAACTGAGCATTTTCAGTACATGGGCCAAGACAATGGAACACTATGCCTCTGTCCATACAAGAGTCACCTTCATGTGCATCATTTAAGACTGGTTTAACCCATTCACCCCTAAATCGGCCATACTTAGTATTTTACTCTGTCTAACGCCAGACGATTTTACTCGTCAATGGGGAACCCCCAGGAGTCAATGGGTTAACCCATTCACCCCTAAACCAGCCAGACTTAGTATTTTACTCTGTCTAACGGCAGACGATTTTACTCGTCAATGGGGAACCCCCAGGAGTCAATGGGTTAACCCATTCACCCCTAAATCGGCCATACTTAGTATTTTACTCTATCTAACGCCAGACGATTTTACTTGTCAAAGGGGAACCCCCAGGAGTCAATTGGTTAAAGACATTTTAATCCTTTTCTAAGACATAAACATCATTTAAGGAAATTTGAACAATCCTCTACATGGAGCCTTGCCATTATTATATTATTTCTTCTTATTTATTACTGGGTTGCCACATCACAGTCCAGTCGAAAAACAAGTATAATTTCTCCTTTTTTTCCCACCCATGTCAAAAAAATGGAAACCTGACACTCCCCTGCTAAGTATTGTCTTTTTGCATTGAGTCTTCTGCACATATTTTGGGTAAGTTTCAGGGGGTAGTAGAAACGCATAGCTTTTATCCAGTGGACACAGTAGAAGGTTTAATTAACCTACAATGGCGTCCCATCAAAATGGGACAAGACATTGCAAAATAATTCAACGTGTGAACATGTGAGCAAAAGGGCCACTGCTGGCACAACATCAGGGTGACCCCTCAAATAGTCCACATGAACCCCCCTCCCCCCCCCCTCCACTTGAAAAAATTAACTGGAACACTGCAGTTCAATACCACCCAGCTCAGTGCCTTGTGTTTTTGTGTAACAAGTAGCACAGACAACCCAGTAAGAGAAAAGGGGAGAAGTAAGTACAAAGCTATTAACACAGGTAACCCAGGCATACTGAAAAGTACAAAGTGCTCCTGATAGGAGTCAAGCTAGCCTGCGAGAGAGCTCTCCAAAGCGAGGCAGTGGGCTAGTCAGCTCTGTCTTCAAAAATGCTAAGTGTATGGGTAATTGACAAGTACCAAATCAAGTTCATGTAAACTAGCTAATGCTTTATGTATACAATGTACATGCACTGGTTCCTTATGTATTAACTCTCCACCCTTTCGTGTACATGTCATTGCCGATGTGAATGCATTAAAAGAGAAAATAGCGAGGTATGCTGTAATTCATTTTAGCTTGCATTGCCCTTGTACACAAACAGACCTTTAGTGTGAACAGTCTAAATTTTAGATGTTCTTTGACTGAAACACCAGTTATGCACATTTCAGGTTTCGTTTGCAGTAATAATAACTATTATTCCTTATGGTACTAAAAGGTTTAGTGGGCACAGATATCACTTAAGAGACATCAGCTTAGGACAACCTTAAATGAGTGTTGACTGCAAAGCTATGTTTAGACACTCTTGTAGCATCCTTTTTTAAATTTTATAACATGAATATCATTGATCTAGCAGGTTACTGCCTTTCAATAACATGCGGACTCTTAAATTCAAAGGCCAACCGACAAATGCGTTTTTTGCTACTGTCAATCAAATGTTCGGCAGCTCCTCCCAGCTTCCGACTATGTTGATTGAACTGTGGGCTTAACAATGTGATTTGATTACTGCGCACTCCACAGTAGTCGGAAGCTTGGAGGAGCCGCCGAACGTTTGATTGACCGTAGCGAAAAACGCATTTGTCGGTTGACCTTTCAATTTAAGAGTCTGCATGTTATTGAAAGGTGCAGTAAACCAATGATAGGCAGTCTAAATGGGTAATCTGGGGTAAGTATCAGTGAGCCTCTATGCATTTTCTCAAGTCTGTCATGTGATTTGTTGTCAGATGTTGGCTTTTGTTCATTATGCTGACAATTTTTTTGAGCATTTTAGTGAGACAAACTCATCGAGCATTTTAGTGGCATTTTTCCCCAAAAAAATTTTTTCAGAGAAAACGAAAGTAAAATGTTTTTTTTATGGCAAAATCATAATATCAAGAACAATCCTTAGGAGATTACATTGAAACAACACTTACGTTGCAAAACAACAACAAAGACTAACTATCTGTCACTTGAGGTGGCGCATTTCAGTTTCAACACTTGAAAGAAACATTCTTATTAGAAGGATTGACTCTACAACACTTTATCATTTAACAGTAATGTTATGGTACCATGTCAAAACCAATTATTGCTGAAAAAGATTCATTACCGTGGCAAAAGGAAAGCCCTGCAAAAACACCCCATATTCTGGCTTTAGCTGTGCATATCCCAAAAATGAAGTTGGTGACCCACAATTTTTTTTTTCTTAAATGTAATCAGCATGCCAGAATGAAACTTTCTGCAAAGTTCAAAAAAATTGTGTGGAGCAGATTCAGAGCCACCTTAAATAACTGAAAATTTAAGATAGCTCTGAATCCACTTCACAGAATTTTTTTAAACTTTGCAGAGAGTTTCATCTTGGCCTGCTGATCACTTGTGTGCAATAAAAAAATTGGAGTTAGTTTTTCAGATATGAGCAACTACAGCCAAAATATAGGGTGTTTTTGCAAGGCTTTCCTGTTGCCATGGTAACTTGTTACATCACAAAAATGACTGCATTTTGTTCAGCAATAATTGATGTTTCACATGGTACCATAACATTGCTGTTACATGATAAAGTGTTGTAGTGTCAATGCTTCCAATAACAAGGTCTCATGGAAGTGCTGAAACTGGTTTGAGCCACCTTAAATATCAAATACCATATACTGTTAACTTATGATACTACTTTTGTGTTGTACATACAGAGTACACTTTTGTGAAGCCGAGCCTTTATTTGTGTTGAAATGTTCAAATTAAGACAATTCAAGTTTCAAAAACAGCCTTCACCCTAAGTTTATGTAATGAGCATTCACTGGATATTTTAGTGACTTTTTGTGGGGAGACCAAGCATTTTAGTGAGGAAGAAGGAGCACTCAAAGAATTTTAGTGGCAAAGTAAAAGCATGTACAAAAGCCTAGTCAGATGTCTACCCTTGTCAAATTCTATTGATTCTTTAGAATCTTGTTTTAGAAAGCAGATTTTTCCAACAGCAATATCCTTGAAGAATGAGGAAAAGTAAAGGAAGAACATTAAGGTTTTTTGGCTAAAATACCCATCAAGTCAAATCCTTTATTGCACTCTTAAAAGATATAAAGTAAAATTAATATTATATAACAATGTCCATCATCTTCACACTATCACAATAAAACATCATGAATTCTTTAAAAACCAATGCACACTTCAGGTTTTGTTTGCAGTAATAATAACTATAACTCCTAAGGGTTGTTTTTTCAAGCTGTTGTCTCTAAAGTGATATCTGTGCCCACCCACACAAGGCTAACCATAACCTTTTATGGCACTAAAAGGTTTAGTGGGCACAGATACCACTTTAGAGACAACACCTTGGGAAAACAACCCTAAACGAGTGTTGCCTGCACAGCTAAGTTTCTATGCAGACCTACAAACCAAACACTTAAAGGGGGCAAGACTATGGTTTTCTTCCACGTTAAGGATGATTTGGAGTAATTATGCTGTGCTTAGTGTACAATAAGAACCCTTAGGTTTTGGTGCTTAGTACACCTGTGACAAAAAATTCCAATTCTAAGAAAGCACAATAGGTTTGGATGTCAAGTCTTTTAAGTGATCATGCTCAGAAGAAAAACCTCATACTACAGTACTTATATTACTTGATAAGAAGGATTAAAAAGATTAAAAAAAAAAAAACTCCTTAGAGAGTATGGCATTCAAAACAAATATTTAAGCAGCACCAAACTGGAAAACTACCACACTGGCCACTATGTGTAACTTTCCCTTCAGTTGAGTTCTGGAACAATTTTGTAAATGGCTAAAACCTCTTCACATGTCTTAATGAAAGAGATGCTTCACAACTTCCATGCATTTCTAACCATCAAATCAAAGTAGGCATCATTATCAATGTTTGCTCCCACATTGGAGTAATACTCCAAAAATTCTGCTTCCGTCACCTAAGGAATGGAAAAAAGGTTACATGTACGTTGTGACACCATTGAAAATTTATTTCAACACTTGGATTTTGGAGCAACCAATCACATTTTCTGAAAAAATAAATTATTATTTTGATGGGTGTATGCATAATGGTGGTAAGAGTTAGAAGGAGAGCCTTCCTCCCACCAGCCACTCCGAGAGCTTGCTTAATTGTAGGCTAACACAAGTATTGCAGGTTCATATTTTGTTTTCTGAAACCGCTGGCAACGCAATACAGTGCGACAGCTTTGCAAATTTCAAGTTTTTGCAAATAAATTTCACATACTTAGGTTGCTCTTCTCCCCAAATTCAACATCACTCATGTCATGGAATACGGACAAAAATGTCACAAACTGTCCCCCAAATGCTGCCCTTTAAGTAAAGATTAACGGCTACATTTACCCTAACCTAAAAATAATGCTAACCTTTATCCTTACCTTGTTGTTGAAAATAGGTA
>OX421457.1:29534926-29537426 GCA_949126865.1 Montipora capitata | reverse complement strand
GTATCAAAAGCAGAGGTTTTATGTGTGTGTTTGTATTTCAAAGGCTGGCACAATCGAAGAGTAGTTGCATGTTGCATGTCAAAAAAAAAACAACAACAACAAGCTGTCATCTAAAGAAAACAAATTTTAGATGAACTTGTGATAAACGAACTTAATTCAGGTTGGTTTACTATAGTAAACTTTGCTTTATCCTGCCACTGTTGCCAATGCGACAGACCAGACAGACATTTACCATAGTAATGTGAGGTAAGCTGGTCACATTACAAAATGTCTTAACTATGGTAAACTACGCTTTACTATAGTAAAAAAAATGCAAGTGTGGCTTACTCTGAATGCCAAATAAAATTCATCTATATCAATGCCACCAGCTCCATCTTTGTCAAAATATGTGAACAATTCTTGTACCTCCTGCAGAACAAATAAAAGGGCAACACCATCAAAGTTAACACTAGATTGCAGAGATGTATCCAGGTTTTCAAATTTGGGGGTCCTCTGGACCCCTTTTTGAAAAATTTGGGGGTCCATTGCAAAATTTTGGGGGTCCAGCTAATTAATATTCAAGAATTAATATTCGATCTATTGTCTCTTAATTGCTGCTCCAGTACCCTTTCAGATTTCTAAATTGTACAAAAATAAAGTCTTATCCCTCCCCACGAATATGTACTTAAAATGATCAATTTCTTTGAAACTGTTATGCCCGTTGATTTATCGATCAAAATGTATGGGCTTTCAAAGCTCCATCGATCACATCTGAAAACGTCTTGAGGAATCCGTATGCTGTAGAACTGTTAGCTCCAGTTGATAAATGAGAACTGTATCTCAATTTTCCGTAAAGGAGCATCATTTATTTTAACAACACTCGAGACGTAATTTAGGAAAAAAAGAGTAAAGAAATAATTAAGCGATCCACACACACTTCATCGTCGGCCCGTGCGGCCGTGATTTCGCCATGGCCAATGTTAATAATCAAGCGATTGAATACATTCAAGTTTCATATTCAACACGTTAATTTTAACACTTACTCCGAAAAAGTTGCATAATTTGCAAAACAGACAAGTTACGAGCAAAACAAGAACAGAGACGATGACACGTGCGCGCCCGGAATTAATATCAACAGGGTCGCACAAAACAAAAATTTAACATACTTCGCCATTGGATTCTCTGTCATTTCGCTCACGATAAGCGAAATAATGCTTGAAATTCGCTGGAAAAGCATGCAACAAACTGAATTTCGACTGAAATGTTTTATTATCACTGGCGGCAGATGGAAAGTGTCGCCGATTGTCTCGCCTAAAAAACAGCTCAGATAATGTCACGCAACACGTGGAAATTCAAAACTTAACTCCACAAGCTGGACATAATGCTTGACAAAATGAAATCATTCGACTACAAAAACCTGAAAATAACAGCTTACCGTGAAATTTAAGGAACTCGATCATTTCTCCGTTCTGAGAAATGAGAATCTTCAATTTCCTTGTGAAATACGCCGTTCGCATGTTTTTCCTGGGGTTCGTAATTTGTATTAACATTCTATTTTTTTTCTGCGTCCAATTGGACCCTTTGTTCCATATTCTATGCGTCCAAAAGGAAAACGAGTGCGTCCCAGGACGCAATGACGCACTCTGGATACATCTCTGGATTGTATATACACATTCACACACACAAACCAGTCTTTGAATGCTTCAAATCTTCACTTAAAGTAAGATTGCACCAGTTAGATCTTAAATGAACAAGTTTTTGAAACCTTAAGAAAAAAAAGAGAAGTGACCTAAGGATCGTCATCACACTTAAATTAATTTTAAGAACTTGAACAGTGTTCTTCATACCTCATCAGTGAGCCCACACCCATAGTCATGAAGCCCTTTCTTAAACTCGTCATAGCTCAGAGTGTTGCTGCGATCATCATCATAGATTCGAAACGCCCTATCAAAATGTAAACAAAAAAGCCAGCTCTGTGTCGTTCTATGGTTGCAAAACTTAATTAAGAGCCTTGGAATAAAAAAAAAGATTACTTAATTAAGTCCCTCTGATAAATATCTCCAACAGGTGACAGACTCTCTCTTGAATTCTTTTTACTATTATTGCTTTCCTTAAGTTCTGCTCTTTTTCATAAGGTGCCAGGTACACTTCATGAACTTGATGCAGTCATAAAGGAGTTATGGATTACTTGGTGGACAGGGTCCTTCTTATTATGTGAGCAGTTCCTCTTCTGAAGCTCTTCTATTGATGTTCCAAGGGACTTTTTTGCTTGTGTACACCTTCCCATCCCCTTCTTCACAAGCCCAAGGGCACCTATGACCACTTGCATCATTTCTGTTTTCATGATCTTTATAGTTGCAGAACTAGTTTTTCCACTGTTTTCACTGAGGTGTTTCTTTCTGTGGGGGGCTGACATGTCGATGAGCAGACAGATTCTCTCCAATTTACCTTTCACTGCTTTATCTGGTGGATTTGCCATAACCTCTTTCACAGTTATCATCATCATCATCATCGTCGTCGT
>OX421457.1:29527426-29529926 GCA_949126865.1 Montipora capitata | reverse complement strand
AGTGTCCCAATCAGTGCTGCAGCATTAGAAGACTAGACACTTAAATAAAAGTCCCTTGGTGAGGAAGTAAAACCAAAGATTCCAGCTCCTGGAGCTTAATAAAGAATGAACAAAATCGACCGACAAATGACATTGGGTCCAGCATCAAACGCAGGCCAAATCTGTGAAAGAAAGTGCTCTCACCACTATCCTAACCCTGTTCCCTCATCCCAAAGATTTGATCTGAATTACCGTCTTATCAATAGCAGAGCACAATGATAATCATCATTATTATCATAATATTAATGAGTAAAATGTCACGCTGACAATTAAGGCCAATGGCTGGAGGGGGTTTTAAGACCAACAAAGGCACCAAGCTACCCACCAAGAAAGCCACTACTAATATTATCATTATCATTATTATTGCTGCTTTTGAGGAGAATTATTCACAATATTATTACTATCATTAATTTATAATGGAAAGAAAAATTCCTGTTGGTTTGCACTAACCAAAATATTATTAGCCTGGACTCTCAAAACAAGTACTGTAATTCCGAAAAAAAAAAGGCCTTTCAATTTATCTTTCAACTGGAAGTATCGCAAATTTTGGTGGAAAGAGACGCACCATAAGAAGGACAAATGCAAATGCCAGTTCAGCATCATTTGTGGAAGAGCACCAAATACCCGAATTGCTGCACGGAATTAAACAAACTGTTCTTGCAAACATTTTAAGTTTATACCGAAGAACTATCATCACCGCCTTGCTATTTTGAACGCGCATCAAGAATCGGTGATAGTTTGCTGCATATAAGCATAAGCTAAGTTTAATATTAATAGCGCGCCAATTAATTATACGACGATAGTTTACTATTTCTCTTATACCTGACAATGCTTCTTTCTACTGCTCAATGGGACAACTTTGCATCTTTTGTTTAACGAGGTCATAGCAAATTCTACCTTTACAACTGAGTCAAAAATGTTTAATATTGGCTTATTCCTCGATCTCGAACTGTCTAAACGATTCTTCAACGGTCATCTCGGATGCGTAATAATTAAATGTTGTTGAGTATTCAAGAAAGTGAACATTAAGTCGAAGCTACGGAGGTCAAGAACGGCCAAATGTAAATAAAACACCAAAAAGTGTACTTACAGCAGTTTCACAGTAGCTTTTTTCAAAAATTCTACGCAGACAATTTTTCCCAACAGCTGAAGTTAACGAACACTCCCCGTATGAAAGGCTTGGCTACTGGGCCTGCCAAATGTGCTATTTTTAGAGTAGTTGCGTGTCGTTTCGTTACACACGTGGAAAGTAAAACTGCTGTATTCAGTATGCGAATGTTCGAGAAAGCTCGAAACTTTGTGTGACACCGTGTAAAAATGCGATATAAAATATGCAATTCCTCATATGTCATCTATTCTCCTTGTTAAACATGAATATTAAATATTACAATAAAATGCAGACAACTGCTGAGGAAGATAGCCGCTCTACACAAAAGAACACGAGGTCTCAAGTGGCATCCCGAGACAAAGCGAGCTTTCAATGCGGCGTTTAATAGGTCGGGGTCACAGTGGCCTAAATATTGTTGTCTAAATCGTGCTTCAACAATTTTATCGAGCGCTCGAAGTAACAAACTTAACTCGGGTGCATCAGATGTAAGAAATAGCCCTTCTAGAAATCATAAACCTTTGCCAAGAGTCCGAGATGACTTGCCCCTCTCAGTAGTAGACTGAGACAGCTGGCTTCATTTGAATACTTTTTAATAGCAGAGTAAAAGTATTCAAACTGGATTTTAGGTTATCAAGATGGGAGTTTATAATTATGCATCGAATTATTCAGAATATATTTCGCGTGGTACATCATAAAATTTTGTGTTTCAAACTCTCTTTGGTTAGACAACAAATTCCTTTCAGACATCACGAGGGATTTCAGCATTTTCACCGATTTTTGTAACTATTTAGAGCGTCTTACACACTACAACCAAATTTAACTAATATTTGTTAAAGTCATCAAAATTAATTCAAACGAACCGCGCCCGCTTTACACTAGCCCAAAGATCTGGCACGGCGCTCCGAAATTTCGCTACCTTAAACCATGTTTTTCTTTCAGTTCCTAGGCACCCATGCAAGAAAATTTAGGGGTGCTCGGCACTCCAAACATTGGTACCGTGCCGCTATTTCGGAGTACCGCTCCATTTTTTTGTGCGTGTGTAAAAGGGTTTTATGCAGGAAGACATCACCCTCGTCAGACATGTGAGACAAGAAGTTAGACAGGGTTTTTGTGTAATATTTGCTACAGGAAAGAGAGAATTTGTGAGCTTTCATGCGACCTTATAAGCAAACAGAACAGCTGCAGCCGACGGTCGAGCCTTTTGTCGATTGCTAAGAAATACAGAATGAATCAGCTGCTAGGTTTTTCGTCTGCAATTCAATGCCCGTAGATAGTTTAAAAAAATCTTTACTTACCGCAATAAGATAGTAGGCCTTTGAAAAATTAAGTTCAGCGAAGACTAGCGTGTTTTGC
>OX421457.1:29514926-29522426 GCA_949126865.1 Montipora capitata | reverse complement strand
GACCATTTGAGAGGTCACCCAGACGTCGTGCCAGCTGTGGCCCTTTGGCTCACACGTTCCCACGTTGAATTATCTTGTAATGCCCTGTCCCGTTTAAAGTCTCCTACTTTTTTAAGCTTTGGTAATAAATTCTGTTCAAAGACAACAACACTAGCCTGCAAGCAAGCTCTTCTGTTGAAAATGGCGCGGTCGAAATGTAAGGGCTTGGTTACTCTTTTCAAAAGAAACTAGTAACCTGCTTGCAGGCTCTAACGAAACACAACCTTGAGTAAAACTCACTCATTTCTTCTTTAACTTAAGGCAAGAGTGAATTAGATAAGAGTGTTGATCTATCACTTTGCGATCTTGCCCAAGCACAGTCACTCATGGATTTCTTTTTAGATACACTTTTCCGCGAAACAAACAAAGGGCCGCCAATTTCAACCAATTAGAAGAATTAAGAATGTAGGCATTAAGTATGTACGTAAGCCATGTCACGCGAGACTGCTTCTGCCATGTTTTTTCGGGCACATAACTGATTGGTGACTGTGCTGGGGAGCCCATCCATGCCATAACAACAGTCTTCTCTAATTCACTCAAGATCTCGGTAAAGGTAAATTTGGGCGTCTCGCTCAAATTTCTTGTTTTGGCAAATCTTGAATCGGTGGGCTTTGAATTATATTTCCCCCCTCAAAAAAAAATCGAAAAATTTAATATTAAAAGCGCTAAAACCGCTTTTCTTTGTTTCCCGCCATAATCTGCGCGCGAAAAATGATTGAAGTATCATGTCAATCACACGTGAAAGGGTTCGGTGTCAATGTGCCATTTCCGAGTTGCTGTTTGTCTCGGTTTCGAAGTGAGTCTTGGTGCTCAACTATTGTAAGGGAAATGAGTTTGATTTGCATAATACCCAACTCATTTCCATTTGAATGGTTGTGCACCAGGACTCGCTTTGAAACTGAGGCATGCAGCAACTCGGAAATGGGCTATTGACAAATGAGTGAATCTGTCACTGACTGGTGGGAACCCCTTTTCCGCGAGCATCAAAGCCGTGTTACATTTTCACAACTTGATCATGAAATAGGCTCAAAAGATTGTGCGAATCAAGAAACGAATGACCGTCCTGGCCTTCCGACTTGCAGCTACCTCAGAACCACGTGACTTCCGTTGTAACGGCATTGCATGATGTCACATGTGACTACAACTCCCCCTTTCAAACATTTGCTTCAAATCTGCATTTCCCCATAGTCTGCAGTCTGCATTTTACCCCAGATCTGCAGTCTGCGTTTTACACCGACCGGAATATTACACAACACCATGAACGGCCGAAAAATCTCACAAAAACCTGTTCCAGCGTAAAATTTATTTAAACAAACAATATACTTTCTATTAGGCGTCGTGCACACGTATCCGTTATCATTTGAAAACGCAACTTTTTTCTCCGTTTTCGAAAAAATTTGCGTCCACACGTAGACGCGAAAACAGCGTTTTCAAAAATGTTCCACTCTGGAGAGCGTTTTTGAAAAGTTCCGATTTCAGTGATCGTTTTCATCGGATACGTGTGGACGGAAGCCGTATCCGTAAAAAACAAGTTGCGTTTTCAAATGAAAACGAATACGTGTGGACTGGGCCTTAGAGGCAATAAAACCCTTCCTATTTCAATTGCGTGCGTGCAAACAAGAAACACAATCCGCGTCACTACCGTCACAAACCATATGCAATTAAATAAATTTCTCACAGTTCAGAATCAAACCCTTTACTGAAGAACCTTTTCTGTGAACACTGTAGCAAAAAATAGACAAGCTTCTTTTCAAATAATTATTCACTGTCACATTTCCGCTTATTTTTTTAATCTGAAATCTGTGCAGAGTTGAGTACAAGTAGTACTATGGGCGCATATGACTCGGTTTTGACGGTTGGAAATGGAGCGTTTTGATTGGTGGATTTAAAAGAGTTAATGAAATGCATCGGCTTCTGATTGGCTAATGGATTTATGCATAAATCCATGATTAATGATGCACGTGTTTTCAATGAGATGCACCAGCTTCTAATTGGTGGAAAGGGAAGTGTCCAAAAAACAAGACAAAAATAGATTTTTTAAAAAAGGAATTCAAAACGTTTTAATGAGAAGAAAAGAAAAACGACAACTATTTACAAACGAGAACGTAGGAGGCGGCCTGGTGCCAAGCTTCATCCCTGACCCAAGAAACAATTTACATGAATAGAAACAGTAAAGCAACTATACAAGTATTTACACGATTCCCTATAGTGGGTTGGACTTGGCGGGAGGCCATTTGCAGAGTGGTCATCAGAGGGTCGTAGGTGAGGGCGGCCAGTGATACCATGGACGAGGGATATTGGCTTGGAGGGAGCCCAGCTGCCTCTCTACAAGACGATGTCGTTGATGTCTTACCGTGGTGCAGCCTCGCTTAGAAAAGGGGTTCGGCATTGAGGACACTTCCATTGTTGTCGATGGTCGTCTGTGGCGTAGCCGAACTGCGTTGTCAGGAATTGGTACAGGCAGCGAAAAACACTTTGGGAGATTTTTGCTGCGTTCAATTTTGCTATTGTACTTTTGGCTGCACAAGTAAACCGCTGCCACAGCTATGCAAACCCTCGACGCATAAGGCCTGGCCAAACGCTCGCAACATTTCAACGCAACATCTTGCAACATTTGTTGGGCACAACATGTTGCGTACGTTTGGCCACCCTGTTGCGATATGTTGCGTGCGTTTGGCCAGTCCATTCAACACATGTCGCAACATCATGCAACAATGTTGCGAGCGTTTGGCCAGGCATTAAATGTCTCGAATTCTCCCAACTTCCCCGAGTGTTTAGATGAGGCTATGCAAACACGGAAAAGGCCTTTATTGCTTTTATAAAATATTTCTCAGCAATAATTCGACAAATAAAGGAAAATGTTTTTTTTTTACTTCTTGATTGAAACAGATTTCTTTGATACACGCTTTTATTTCCTAGCAGCCAATCAAAACGCGCGTCTGACAACACATAACCAATCAAAATTCGTCTGATGTCCCAACCGTGTTTACATACTCTAATCT
Organism: Montipora capitata; assembly: GCA_949126865.1. Lineage (NCBI taxonomy): Eukaryota > Metazoa > Cnidaria > Anthozoa > Scleractinia > Acroporidae > Montipora > Montipora capitata. The sequence goes on along the minus strand of OX421457.1, from coordinate 29,519,385 downwards.
GAACCCAGCTATTGACCAATCGCGTACCATCCAAATTATTTTATAATTTTCTACATTTTTTTTACGAAATTACAAATACATTAAATTTAAAATCAATTGACCTAAATGGAAAACAATATGTATCTAAGAATACATAGAACAACTTGATTCATTGAGTACTACCATCCAAAAATGTTAAGGCCGGTATACACGGTGTGATTAGTCGGCCGGTTTTGTCGGGCCGATGAATCATATCGTGTAAATTGTGTAAAACGAGTAAGTTTTCCCCACAAGATCTTTTCGGTGTCCTTTTAGTAACCACCATTTCGAACGCTTTAATTTTTTTAGTATTTACAGCATTACCCACTATTATACCCTTTGATTCACACGGCGGTTTCTCTCGGAGTGTTGGCCTGACTTCAAACTGTTGCACTGCCACAGATTTATTGAATGGGACCGATTTTCATTTCCGTGGATTGGTCGATCATCGGCTGTCAAAATATACGTAAGGTTTGCGCTCCCACGCCGTTGGGACGACAAATAGTACCGTGTAAACAGGCCATTACCGTGACTAGTTGTAAAATTGCGTAAGGCGTAATTGCTTGTAGTAGTGTCATTGCCTAAAAACTTTCCTTAATCTGTTAGGGGCTAAATCATTAAGGATTTTGAACATCATTCTATCCTTAATTTTGGCTCTACGGTCAGCTACAGTACTCCAACCAAGGTAGCCACAGTGCCATTTCTGACTGGCCAGCCAGGTTCATTCTATCGGTATGCAGTTATTCTGGCGCGCACCAGTGTTGAAGTTTTTGAAAACGAAGGGCTATTGCACTACCAAGAGAATCCAATACTTCGCAACAGTAAGCAAAGTGTGGCCGAACCAACCCGTTATAAGGATTTCGAAAAGTCATTAATAATTCATGAGCCTAACAGCCTATCAAAACACCGATAAAACGTCACGTGGATGAGCTTTATATCTTGATAAAACACTCCTCGTTGGTATTCTTTATATAAAGAATACTAATAAGGCATAGCTTGTTTTTCTTGTGTGCTAATATTCACCTCTCACAATTTGAACCATTGTTTTGAATCCAGAGGGACACGCTCTTTATGGAATGTTTTTGAAGCCGTTCAAAAAACTCGCAGCATGTGTTTTATCGGGTCTAAAACCCCCCGGCTGCGCCTCGCGGTTTTAAACCCGATAAAACACTGCTGCTCGTTTTTTAAACGTTACTTCGCGGTCAACAAAGTTTCCAATTGCAGATGATATCTTCTTAGCAATTCCATCTACTTGTTTTCCCCTCGTAAGAAACTCATCGATCTGTAAACCGAGTGCCTTACAGTCCCTAACTCTATTGACAGTATCCTCGGCAATCACAATATTTGTGGTTCCGTTAGAATATTTCTCATCTTTTGTCTGGAGTCAATAGACCTTTTCGGCTTGTACATTTTGTTTTCCCAATACAGATCATGTGATAATACTCAGGAGGTTTGGTCTTTTGTTTTGTTCATTAAAATGAGGGCATGCAAGCATGAATATGCCTGCATGCACTCTTTTTAATGAACAAAACAAAGGACCAAGCCTCCTGAGTATTATCACATGATCTGTATTGGGAAAACAAAATGTACAAGCCGAAAAGGTCTATTACTACATATTCAGTTTTTTCTATATATTTAGGCTTAAATTGTTTGCAGAAAGCCACTTCCTAACATTTCTAAGGTCATTATTACGGTCCATCTCTGTTTCTTTAATTGTTTTTGTTGGTGTCACCAGCACATAACCTAGGTGTAGTGCGCCCAAGGCAATTGGTAGATCATTAATACAAAATAAAACAGAAGTCGGCCAAGAATTGACCCTTGAGGGATTCCGCAGCTTATGTTCCTATTGTCAGAAAACTTACCGTTTACATGGCAACTTTGCATTCTATCCGTTTAGTAGAATTTTAACATGCTTAGCGTGTGTCCTTGGATGCCATACATCTTATTCCAGAATGGCCGCCATTTTAAATAACGCTTTTCAACAGCGTTGTAAAACGTAGTTAATGGAGCGTGGCTCGTTAGAGCTATCCTCCACACGTCACGTTATTTCGTAAACATTACGCAACGCAAACGAGACATGAATGGATTCCTATATTCTAACAATTCGAGCTGAGTTCCTTTATCCTTGTCTTTAATAATGTCTGCTTACAGTTATATCCTTCATCTGGATTGGCGAAAAGCAACAACTACCCTTATTCATGTCGCGTTGAGCACGACAGAAGTTGTTTGTATTAGATGGTATGTTAGTCACCATTGGTTTAGTCCTAGACATTAGTCTCAGTATAAAAGGTCTAGTAAAGTCCAAAGTATCTCTCTGTTAGCTCTATAGTTTACTGTAAGCAGTACTTTTATTGTTTACGAATTTTATTCCCACCCTCCCTCCCTTCGGAGGTTTTGTTAAGGTCAACTTTAATAAACTCTGGTTCACCTCTCGCTACACTCTTCGGTTAAGTCTCGAAGCGACTTCGCCAAGCTTCGGTGATTTTCACGCTATGCCATTTTACGCTCTCTATCTGCCTTTTTTCTTGTCCGATCCAACACCTGCCGGCGGACTCGGCTCGTAGTGCTGGGGAGATAAGGAGGCTTGAACTATTTTTACTGCCTACACTCTTTCCATTATAGCACGATGCTGGCCGGAGGTTTAGCTCGTAGTGCCGTGGAGAGTTGAGCTTGTATATCATTATTTGGCTTTTACCGGCCTACAACTTGTCCGATCCGGCGCGGTTCGCCCGTGCGTCGGGGAGATAAGTTCAGGCTTTTAGTCACACTACGGAAGTCGTCTGTCACGCCGATCGTGGAGAGGTGCCCCCCCCCCCCCCCCCCTTTTACGCCAACATTGTCTCCTGCGTTTTGTTATTGTAGTGTGTCTGAAACATAAATACCCGCCGGAACTGCGACATTAAAGCATATTTAACCTTGAACGAGGGAATAGCGCTAACTTATTCTCAAATTATAAAAGCCTCGATCCATATTGATAAACTCATTCATTTGTGCAATGCAGCAGAGTTGAGGAAGTAGAAAGCCAAATTGATGATCGGACAATAAATTCTCCTTGTTCAAGTATACGTCAACTGGTCATACAAAACCCTTTCATAATATATATCTTACTTATAATTATTATATCTATTTCGTTTCGTGGGCCATTTTTAAGAAGGGGGATGACTCTGGCAATTTTCCATTCGGATGAAACAGTTCGCGAGTTGAACGAGGTCAAAGATGCAGAAATTACTGGCGCTGCTATTTCAAGACCTTAACCTGAAATTTTATCGAGTCCAGTGGCTTTAGATACAATTAAAGAAGGAAGCAGTTTTACATCCGTAAGGTAGTCGCTAAAGTAAGATCCACTGCTGTCAATGGATTCCGCAAGCCTTGAGCCTACATTGGTAAAATATTTATTAAAATACTTAGCTACATCCTCAAGCAGGAGATGTAAAAGAGTAGCTGTTGTATCGTTTATAATTTTTCAATTTTTTGGTTTATCCCGCTGTCTTTCCATTTGAGTCACACAGCATTCGGTCTTTGCTTTGTGAAATGGAATGTTGACGGCAATTTTTGAAGATTTGCACAATTTCCAGTCATTCCCATTGTTTTTAACAGGTGCTATGCGCTTAAGTCGGTTTCCTCCAAACATTGTTCCCTTCATGTCTTTAAAACAGTTATGTGCTAAATCCACATCGGTTACCCTTCTTTTAAAAATGTCATCGTTGCCGTTGATTTTGAGATGGAGGGTAGTTAGTGACTTGATTATTTCTAAAAGACGAACAAGCTTGTCCCTCCGCATGTGCCCAAGAATGCCACCGTTGCTGTTGATTGTGATATGAAGAGTAGTTAGTGACTTGATTTCTGCTAAACCATAACCAAGCGCGTGTTCCCAACTGCACCCATCAACGCCATCGTTGCTGTTGATTGTGAGATGAAGAGTAGTCAGTGACTTGATTTTTGCTAAACTATAACCAAGCTCGTCTGCCCACATCCACCCATCAACGCCATCGTTGATTGTGAGATGAAGAGTAGTCAGTGACTTGATTTCTGCTAAACCATAACCAAGCTCGTGTGCCCACATCCACCCATCAACGCCATCGTTGCTGTTGATTGTGAGATGAAGAGTAGTCAGTGACTTGATTTTTGCTAAACTATAACCAAGCTCGTCTGCCCACATCCACCCATCAACGCCATCGTTGATTGTGAGATGAAGAGTAGTCAGTGACTTGATTTCTGCTAAACTATAACCAAGCTCGTCTGCCCACATCCACCCATCAACGCCATCGTTGCTGTTGATTGTGAGATGAAGAGTAGTCAGTGACTTGATTTTTGCTAAACCATAACAAGGCTCGCATGCCCACCACCTCCACCCATCAACGCCATCGTTGATTGTGAGATGAAGAGTAGTCAGTGACTTGATTTTTGCTAAACCATAACCAAGCTCGCGTGCCCACCTCCA
>OX421457.1:29469926-29509926 GCA_949126865.1 Montipora capitata | reverse complement strand
GAAGTGAGAAACATTGGCTTCTGGGCTGACATGTTGATAATTTTCAAGCTCTCTCACAACTTCTTTCACCACAAGTTTAAGCGTGCCCTCTGAGCATCTGACAGCTTTGTAATACTAAAGGTTACTAAAGTTAAGCCCTGTTTAGTATCTGGATGGGTGACCTCAAACATATACCCCTTCGTAAAACAGAAGCATTGGACCGAAAATACTATTAACGCTAACAAATGCGAACTCAGCAAGGTACAGATTTTGTTAGCTTGCTTTATGCAAAAACAAATATTGATGCAAAAGTAAATTGATAACAGTTCTTAGAAAGAGCAGAAGAAAGTTTTTTTTTTGTTTTTGTTTTTTTTAAAAATTTATTTATTCCACACACACACACACACACAAAACAAACAACTTACTTACAGGATAGACATATTTACATATTTACAGTAAAACAGTATACATTGCTTCCCATACTGAAAAGGAAATCAAAGCATTAAAGTTTACGGGCTGTCGGTTGCAAGGCTGTTGTGAAAAGGCGATGAAGGATTTGTTGGTTTAGGGACTTATCAAAGTAAAAGAAGCAAGAAAAAAGAACGGTTTTCTAAATTAAAGTTTTCAGTAGTTCCCACTTCGTTTGTAAGGTGCCCGCACCCTTTTGTTCAAATAGATAGGTCGACTTAAGACATCAGTGAAAAAGCCTTCTACCTTTGGTAGCGTTTTATTGCTGTTACAAATCCAGATATAATGTCTTGCCAACAGGAGGCAAAAATTCATTTGACAATGATTTTTGGAGGAGTCTGGCATCAAACCTAATGCTATAAGAAGATTGAATTGGTAGTTTTCTGGAATAATCTGAGACGAAATAAAGCGTTGTATTAAGAAGGTCCAAAAAGCGGTCACTCTGGGACAGGACCAAAAGAGGTGACTAAGTTTTTCTGGTTCATCTTTGCAAAAGGAGCAGTTTGGGTCGTCTTGTAGACCGATTTTAACTAAGAATTCGTTAGTGAGCAGAAGGACGTTTCCAGGACGGTCGCTCGAGAATAACATCTTTACGACATGAAAACAACATTAATTTTGAACCGTGAATATTGAATATAAAAAGTTACGATCAGCGACAAACATTTTGGGAGATTTTTTGCTACGTTCAATTGTGTTATTGTACTTTTGGTTGCACAAATAAATCGCAAAATCGAAAGTGACATCGCCGGAATTCAGCGGGCGCCGTGATTAAGTTACCGCGGCATGTTTACTCGCCAAACAGTGAAGCATCTGTGTCAAATGACGGCAAGATACCGGGTTTTCGTAAGTTTCTTTTTCTGTCAAGTGTTATAAAGTTTGACAATAAATGAGCGAAGTCAAAACAAAGATCACAATCGCCCAAACACTTGAGGGTTGACCATTGTTTCTGCTAAGTCAAAAATTTACTCTCCAAGACAAGGTTATTTATCACCAGGTAATTCCATCATTTTGGAAATAGCAGCTACTTTATTATTCATCGGCGTCACAATTTTTTGCTGATTTTGGGGCTCATTTTGTTGAAACTCAAGCACGCTTCCAACAGACCTGTTTATTTTCCTGAGCAATACTAAAAATATCCTCCCGTATCACATTTCAACCTTAAGCTCGAAAATTCAATACACAACATGATATCATAATTCACAAAGGCAGAAAATATCACGGAATCCTTTTCCAGCGAAACATTTTATTGAAACAAACAACATAAGTGCACTACAACGCCATCCGCGTTGCAATGACTTTCGACGCCATTGCTGGTGAACGAGAATAACAAACTCACGAGGCAGAATGTATATTTATATTTAATTAAGTTAGCACAACAGAAAGACGCTAACCTTATTTTGACACGAAAATGCTTTACTATTGCCATAAAAACTATCCAGTTAAGCTCGCATATTATAAAACATGATGAATTCATAAAGGCCACCTTTTCCAGCGAACAATTTTTTGAAACAAACAACATATTTGCTATTAGACGCAAAAACCCCTTCCTATTTCATTACGTGCGTGAAGAGAAAAAACTCAATCGTGTCAAATATGCGCAATATTACAACAAACTAAACTTTCAGGATCAAACCGTTTTCATGAAGTACCTTCTCCTTGAATAATGAAGCACAAAATAGACGACGAGCTTTCTTTCAAATAATTCTTGGCTGTCACATTTCCAATTATTTTTTTTACCTGTAGACTGTGCATGATCACAGATCCACTTAAGGTGTTCGATTCGTTCTCTGTCTTTGTTGAACCCATACGTTACCAGAGAATTTTCCATTTGGTTTCAGTGTTCTACATAACAGCATACTTGGTAAAATATATTAGAAATACATCTCACTTTGATTTCGGCTCGACGGGCGATAGATTGTTGTCGAAGTCCATTACTCGTCGCTTTTAAGATTCCACCGCCACTCTTGTTCAATATCCAATTGACTTGCCATTATTGAGCTTCATAAGGGTATAATTTGTTTAAAGATCCACTAAAACGCCATTCGCGTTACATGACTTTCGACGCCATTGCAGGTCATTCTACTATGTCCACCAGAGAAATCTACGCATTTCCACTACCCTCTCTATCCTAAGGAAATACGAGCAGAAGGCTCTATGCACAAAGACACCACTTAGCAGGGGAGTGACAGGCAAAACTTTTACCGACACGGGAAAAAAAAAAGAATAACACCGAACAAAAGCTACCCACTTTCCGACTGGGATTGCCATACGGCAACCCAGTAATTACGGGAAATAATATTTTTCGGCAACATTTTCGAAGCGGTCGAAGTCCATGCTTAAGCTCCCTATCTCTTAATCACGGATTAATCGACCCTATTCTCCAGCTATGCAACTGAAAATTAACCCAAATATCACTTTTGAACAGCATCATGAAAAAAAAATTACAAAAGAAACACTTTCTGCTCAGTTATTTTAAGATCTTGATTGTTTATCAGGCCGGGCTTCGAACCCACAACCTAATAGATCCCAAATGACGTCAAAGTGTGATAAGAACAAAAAAGTGGCGCACAAGGCGATAGACGTGTGTCACACGGATGTTCTATCCTCTATTTTGACGTCTTCCATGATCTATTACTGAACAGACAAACGGCAACCATGGGACCTTTTTTCGCTTTTATACAATAAAGAATTACAATTTTTTGACGATGACGTCAGCGATGCGTCTGTCCTCCAATAGCTCACAGGTGAGAACCAATCAAAATGCGTGCACTATAGAGCTCAAACGAACGATATGATATATGAAATGAATCATGTATTGATCATAGGTTCACTTGATTTCATATCTGCAGTTCAACATATGATTTACTTCACATATCGTTTCGTTCGCCGATTCATTTATCACGGGAACAATTGAATCCACAAATTACCAGCTCCCAACATCAGTGGATTCATAGCTCAGTTGGTTAGAGCGTCGCACTGGCATCGCGAGGTAACGTGTCCAAACCCCGTTGAAGTCCTGAATTTTTCAGGCTTCTCTACGCAATTGTTAAATTACGTTCACAAGTGCGATGATCATAGGTTCACTCTATTATAGAGCTTATTACATAAAGTTCAAATATATGACTTTCATATTTTCTGTTTTTCACATATGTCCATCCTCTATATGTTAATCACGAACTAACGAGGTGACCAGCTCCCAGTTGATGGCTCAATCGGTGGTCATGGATTCAAATCCTGTTCATGCCTGAATTTTACAGGCTTCCATTTCGCTGCTGGTAAAGCGGCCCTCATAATTGCAATGATCTTCTTGAGACTCAATATATTAGGGGGTTGTATAGTTTGAAGCAACATTAGTTCAAAACAGGCACAGACAAGATGTTAACTTACCCTGGCAAGACAAAGATGGTAATGTTAGAAGTCTTCTTGGTCGAATTAATAGTCCAGCAATGGTGCATCATGGCATGCATCCAACTTAGTGTAAGTGCTTGCTTGTCTCTGACGATCTATTTGAAAACAAAGCCCTAACATTTTAGCATGCCCCATTTTCGGCTTATTCCAAAATCGAAAGGTATGTGTTTCCCGCCCTCGTCGATCACACCAGATTTTGACGAAGCAATACACCCAATCAGGACTTGGCAGAAGTACCTGGCACATTTACAGAGCACAAGGAAGCAGAGGCCTATTTCCCAAAAGCTCCGAGATACACCACCATCCCCTTCCCCAGGTTAGAGAACGCTGTTATCGGCGGCGAATTGTAGGTCTCTAGCCACCTACAAAGAGGATTCTGCACAATGAAAATGCACAAAAGGCCTCTTGTCACTTAAGTGTCAAATTGTGGTACCCTCCGCTTCAAAATACATTGCAATCGAGCAGCATAGACGAAAGGTAGAATTGGGTTAAGCTGTAATTGAATAAGTTCATTTTATCGAGTTACCACATAAACTTGGTTTCCCAATTAGCTTACATAAGTCACAGGAATATCTGCACGTGACTCCATCTGCGACTTCTCTCCGCCTGAGGAAGGACACAAAACGATTTATTATATAAACACCAATGAAATACCAAGTGAGCTTTCGCGCGAAAAATGCTGCTCTCGGCCTCGGGCAGCATTTTCAAGGCCTCGGGCACAGTTTTTCATTATACGGACCTTCCAGCCGGCAAATAACATATATATCTTCACTCGTGAAAAGATCATCGTGGCTATGGTTACATATAAAAATCGTGCCTCTCGATGCCTTTCATGAAATGATTTAGTATTTCATTGGCGTTTATATAATAAAATGAATATCACATGGCTGCTTGGAGATAAAAAATATTTTTCAACACTCGAAGAGAAATTTGGTATCTCCGCACAGCCATTTATTTTCTCTTGGGACTTACAATGGTCCCACGAGAAACTGGAAACAATGCTTATGCAAAATTCTTCAAGGACAAACAAAGAGTATTATGGTATTTTTTATACTGGCTAATGGGCCATTTCCGAGTTGATGTCTGCCTCCTCTTCAAAGCGAGTCTAAGTGGGAAGTTTTTCTTATGAAAACAGCTTTCATTCAACTTTAAAGTAGAACTAATTACCATCACAAAAACCTTGCTTTGAAGAGGAAGCAGACATCAACTCGGTCGTACTTGGTGTAAGCCTAAGTATAATGTCCCAAGCACTATACAATTACAAAAAAATGCATTGCCTACGACGGAAGCCGTGCAAGTAGTAGCTGTACTACCTGTAATACACCTTAAATACTGGTAGGGACTGTCGAAACTATGTAGTACCAATAGTTGCTGTAGTAGCTATAATTGATGTAGCGTCTGTAGTTGCTGTTGAAGCTGTAGCTGCTGAGGTACAATGTAGTGGTACAGTAGCTGTAGTTAATGTAGTACCAGTAGTAGGTGGTTTCTGTAATTGCTGAGGTACAATGTAGTACTATAAAAGTAAAGTAAAGTAAAGCGACCATATGTAATGTCGATAACTCGTAACAGTAAATTTAATTACTGACAAACCTGAGGTTGACGGTGCGCTCATTTTACTCCCCCATCTCCATCAGTGCTCCGTTTTACGGGTATTTAAAGCTAATTAGCTACACGGAAAAGAAAGAAGTCGAAACAAGAATGCGAGATCCAGGAATCGAACTCAAGACCTCTTGCACAAAGGCCGCGCACTAACCGACTGTGCCATCCTTGCTTCTCTGAGTATATAGTATACTTGGAGGAAGTATATTGCAGTTGTAGCTGTAGCAGCTGCAGTAGCTGAGTGGCTGTAGTTGCAGTAGTATCGGTAGTTCCTCGAAGTACTATAGTAGCTGTAGTTAATGCAGTACCAGTAGTAGTTATAGCAGCCGTAATTGCTGTAGTACCGCGGTAGTTCCTGTAGTGGCTGTAGTACTGTAGTACCAGTAGTAGCTTTAGTTGCTGTAGTATCGGTAGTTCCTGTAGTACTGGTAGTTGCTGAAGTAGCTGTTGAAGCTGTAGTTGATGTAGTTGCTGTAGTACTGGGAGTTGAATAACTGTAGTACCTGTAGCACCTGTAATAGCTGTGGTAGCTATAATTGCAGTTGTAGCTGCAGTAGCTGTAGTAGCTGAGTGGCTGTAGTTGCAGTAGTACCGGTAGTTCCTATGGTAGCTGTAGTTGCAGTAGTAGCTGTAGTACCTGAGGTAGTTGTAGTAGCCAAGTACCGGTAGCTGTAGCGCCTGTAGTAGCTGTGGTAGCTATAATTGCAGTTGTAGCCGTAGCAGCTGAGTGGCTGTAGTTGCTGTAGTACCGGTAGTTCCTGTAGTAGCTGTAATTGCAGTAGTAGCTGTAGTAGCCCTAGTGGCTGTAGCACCTGTAGCACCTGTAGTTGTAGTTGTAGTACCTGTAGTTTCTGTTCCCAAAACTGGAACTGTCTTTTCCGAGCAAAAATAAGTTTTTAGTTACAAATCTCGGACTACAAAAACGTGCACAAAACGTCTTCAAAATAAGGCTCTCGTCCAAAACAAAAAGATACACGAATCTTTTGTAACCGCGACCTGGCTGACGTATAAATGTTCAAAAAATATCTCGCGCCCAAATTTCAACTACGCTCACAAATAGTAAAAGAAAACCTAAACATTCTTGAACAGTTTCTGTATAGTTATTGAAGCATCTGTAGTTGCTATAGTATCAGTCTGTAGTACTTGTAGAAGCTGAAGTACCAGCTGTAGTGTTTGTAGCATCTTTATCATCTGTAGAACATGAATTACATGAAAAATATTATGCATTATCAAATGGGAACTCGGAAAAGTCTTAGGCCCAGATGGGCCTCGGGTTTTTGCGAGTTCCTATTTGATGATGCATAATATCTTTCACGTATTTCTCACGGAACATGAATTGCCTTTAGTATCTGGAGTCGCTAATACTGAACGGTATTCTTCCTAATTTAAATACTTTTTTTTGTGAGTATTAGTGAAACATAAGTGTATTAAGGACTGAGGCTGAGCTGTTAACGTTTCGGCATCACATTGCCAAGTGAACCAATTACGGCTTTAAGAGATTTGCTACACATATGAAATAACACTTCCTCGAAAAAGGAAGGAAGACAGGATCCAGAATACGCTCTACATTTGCTGTCGCACAGCCCAGGTCTGGTGTCGTGACAGTTGCCGACTTCTGTTGCTCCGTGCGATGAGCTCAACTGTATTCTCTTTTACAGCTTTTTAAAACACCACAAATACTACAGCTACTACTGATGTTAAAGCTGTTACAGCTGCTACCAATGCAATGCCTACTACAGCTACTACACCTATTGCATATACTATAGCTACTTCATGTCCCACAGGTACTACAGATACTACAAATGACAGACACTACAGATACTAAAGATGCTGTAGAAACTGCAGATGCTATAGTTACTACAGCTACTACATCAACTACATGTTCAGCTACTACAGCAACTACTGGAGCTACAGTTACAGTACTATAGCTACTACATCAACTACAGCAAATACAGCTGCTACAGCAACCACTAGTACTACAGCCACTACATCAACTACAGTAAATACCGGCAGTACTGGTACTACAGCTACTACATCAATTACATCGACTGCAGCAACTACTGGTACTGCAGCTACTACATCAACTACAGCTTCTACAGGACGTACCAGTACTACTGCTACTACATCAGCTACAGCTACAGCAGCTAAGGCAGCTACAGCAGCGGTAGTAGCTGTAGTAGCTGTAATTTAGGTAGTAACGGTCGGTAGTTGCAAAAAGTAAAATTCCGAAAATACGCCTCGGGGCTTATATTTTCAAAGGCGGTTAGGCCCTTTTCGAGGGGGCTTATATTTGGAGGGGCTAATCTACTGAGGGAAACTTGCGTTTCCAAATCGATTGGGCTGGCCCTATAGTTGGAAGTAAATTTACCGTTTTTGCTTTGTTTTACTTTGTATTTGAAGGCAATTTTCCAAGTACAAGCTCCCGAGGGGCTTATATTTGGAAGGGTGACTTAACAGAGGGTTTTTTGCGTTACTACTTTGGGGGGCTTATATTTGGAGGAGCTTATACATGGAGGGGCTTATTTTCGGAATTTTACGGTACATCAACTACAACAACTACCGGTTCTACAGCTATTAAAGGTAATACAGGTACTACGGCTAATGCAGCTCCTGAAATATCTATTACGTGTTCTGAAGTTACAACTACTGCAACAACTACAGCTACTGCAAGTGCAATGGATGCAAGGCAGAATTCAGGGCATAAACTATATATACTGCTAAGGACGTATGCTGTATGGTGCTCAGGACAAGCTCAGTAAAAATGAGTGAAATGTCTCGGCAAATAACTTAGAAGCGATGCACCAAACAGACTTGAAGGAGTTATTTTTGTATTAGTCTTTTGCAACATTTCATTTTCTTGGCTTCTTTCTTAGCACGGTTTCGGATTTTCTTTTTTATTGCGTAACAGTGAAAACACTATACATGTTAAATTTAAATTCAGGTTTAAAAAAAATGATTTTGACCTACAATACTAGACATATTTAGTTGGAACATTGAGCGAATGGTCTAGAATCATCGTGTTACAAGATCTTAGCTTATACCACACCCCTCCCAACAATTCAATGTTGTGTCAGGATTTTTCGGGCGACTGCTAGTAGCTGTGAAAATCAACATTGGAGGAGGGGGGAAACGAGTATTGCAGGTCATAATAATTCTAACCTAGGGTGAAATTGAAAGTAGTTTAAAAATCAACAGAAATCCATCAGTTATTAGCATGTACGTGTATAGTAGTAACTAACTCTGTGCTGGAAGTAAGAGGGGGTGTGGTTAGCGTAAATGTTTCATGAGCTAGTCTGTAAAATCCCAATGGTTATTATTAAGTCTAAGCACTAATTTTAAATGGTTAGCATCATGGTTAGGGTTTGGCACACTGTGCATGGTAACCAATTCTGCTTTTCTATCTCAGGGGTTTTGAAAAGGGCATCATTTATGGCTGAATACCCTAAGGAGGGCAGAGGTCGACAATACCAAAATATCATGTTCCAAGGAATAATAAAATACTGAAACATACATACTTAGTTATCATTACTCCTTGCTCGATCTTTTGCTAACATTGAATTAATAATCAAAACTGTGACGTGACAAGCGTGACCATGGTCTAATTCGAGCCAAGTGATCTTCAATTTGAGCAAGCAGTACATTTAGATTAAGAGGCGTTTACTTGTGATGTCCTCTTTTTTAATTTCAGTGCCACATAATCTTGAAGTTCGAACTTCTGCTTTTTGGGCCTTCCTTTTTTCATTTTTTTGTTATATTCTCTTTGTAGTTTGCATACTTTTTCTTGCAATAGTTTTCTTTTGCCTGATATTGTAACCTGTTTATCAATTTGGTTGTCAGCTTCTTTCACTTCTTCTCTGTTAGCAGCAGTTTGACTTTGGCGGAAAGATTAACTGCCGTGATGGGTTGAACTTCTGTGCTGCTAATACATTCGATTTTTTCTCCTTTTTTAACGTGACAAGTGCTTTTCTTTAATTAAACTGCAAAAGTTTGCCTGTTCCACTAGACCCTGAGTCTATCGGTGGATTCCTTGGTTCACCACGAAGATGTTAAATGTTGTGTTTGTTGCAAAGTCAGTCATCACTTTACTGACTCACAATTTTTTTTTCCGAGAGCCATATTTATTTGAACTGCGGAGAGATTCAAGTTAAGATGCTGATCATTGCAGTCATTAATTAACGTTACTTGAGCAGTAACGAAAGGAAGCCTAGTAGTGAGCCTGAAGCGAACGAACGAGGCAGCTGTCTAATCGGGAGAAGGGCACATTTTTCTTCGAATTGCAACGAATTGTGATTGTGTTAAGATCAAAGACGCAGAGAATTGTGGTTATGCGCGAATGGAGGAATTAAGACGCTTGGTCTGATCTTTTGTACGTTACACAGAAGATACTGTAACACTCTCTCTCTAACCCTCTCTCTGATAGTTTTGTTGTTGATTGGGGTGTTCCACAACGGTCCTGTCTTGGTCCTCTATCGTACATCATTTATTCCTCCAAACTCTTTCACGTAGCTGAACAGCACCTCCCAAATGCTCACTGTAATGCTGATGACTCTCAGCTGTATCTCTCAGCTGTGCCTTTAAGCCTGATGAATAGGCAAGCCGGAAAGATGCCATAACCGCGATGAAAAACTGTATAAATGATATCCGTTCATGGATGGAACATAACAAGCTGCTTCCAAATGATGATAAAACTGAGTTCTTTTCATAGGAACCCGAGAGAAATTGTCTTAACTTGATACTTCTTCAATAAGGTGGGAAATTTTGCCGTGGGGAGATCGTGTGTTGTTAAGAACCTTGGTTCTTTTACTGATGACAAATTGTCAATGACTACCCATAAAAACAAACTTTGCAATGTATCATTCTAGACATTAATAACATCTGGCGAATAAGGAAATACTTATCACTTGATTCCACTGAGGCCTTAATTCCTGCATTTATAACAAACCGATTAGATTATTGTAAAAGTTTACTTAACGGTCTGCTGATAATTGATAAGCTACAAAGAGTACAAAATGCGGCTGCTAGACTTATTCACAAACTACCCAAATTTACCCATATAATACCAGTGTTAAATCATCTTCACTGGTTACCAGTGAAGTACCGCATTGAATTCAAATTCCAAGTGTGTTGGTCCATCAACCTGTGTTGTGGTTCGGGGGACTGAAATTGACACTGTGGCAGAAACCCTTGGCCTCCCAGTCGATAAGTTTGCCTCTACCAATGACCTGCTCATGGAATGGTCTGCATATAAGTGGTGCCGTAAGAAGCAGTTGCAGTCACTCATTGGCTTACTACATCATACCTTGTAAAGAGGTTTGGCCTGGACGTACCTTCCTTTGCAGGATGATTGATTTACTACGCTGTTTTAAAAATGACAATCACCCAATCCGCTTGAATGCAGAGTTCAAGAAAGACCTGCTCTGGTGGCTAGAATTCTTCAAGCAATGAAATGGGATAAGCTTCTTTCCCCTACCTTCACTAGAACCGCCCCAGCTGTGGTTGTTGGTTCGGACGCGTCTGGTTCCTTAGGTTTGGGGGCCTTCTTGGAGTCTGAATGGTTTAATGGCCGCTAGCTCTCTCAACAGGCTAGTTTATCCATTGCTTACAAAGAATTGTGCCCTGTGGTTCTAAGTGCCCATGTTCGGGGTCATCGATGGGATCGACAGCATATCCTTTTTAGAGTTGATAATGAGTCGGTAGTAGCTGTCTTGAACTCTTGAACTTCGCGGGACACAGCGATTATGCACCTTCTTCGCAGCTCTCTCCAGGTGGCATCCCAGTTTGCTTTCTCCTTTGGAGCAAAGTATGTGGCAAGAGCCAATTATGGAATAGCTGACGCTTTATCTCGTTTCCACTTAAAGATGTTCAGGTCCCTGGCTCCCAATGCCAAAAAGTTCCTAACACAGATTCCTGCTCAGCTAGTGTTCTCCCTTATTCCAGATCTATAGACAGTCGGTGCTTGTTTCATTTATCAGAGGGCTTAGCTCAATCCATGCTGCTTTCAATCGGGTCATTTATCTTCCAGTGGGATAGCGTGCCCAACTGATGAGTGGACGCTGTGTTTGTTTGCCACAATGCTTGCTGAGTCGATGCGTTTTTCCTCAATAAAGGTGTACCTTTCCGGCGTCCGCTCTCTTCATATTGATCAGGCTTTTGCAGACCCATTACAGAATTGCCTCATGCTTCATTAAGTCATCAACAGGGCTGCTCTTCCACCTCACAGCGACTTCCTGACTCCCCTGAAGTGCTAAGAATCGTTCGTTCAGCCTTACTTCTCTCACGCTATGATGATTGTATGTTTTGGGCCGCCTGTATCTCGGCCTATTTTGGTTTCCTGAGGTCAGCAAAGTTTACCGTGCCGTCCTTAAGGTGGCTCAAACCAGTTTCAACACTTTCAAGAGACCTTGTTGTTAGAAGGATTAACATTATAACACTTTATCACGTAAAAGCAATGTTATAGCACCACGTGAAACATCAGTTATTGCTGAACAAGATGCAGTCATTGTTGTGACGTAACAAGTTACGATGGCAACAGGAAAGCCTTGCAAAACATCCTATATTTTGGCTTTAGTTGCTCATATCTGAAAAACGAATGGAGTGATCCCAATTTTTTTATTGCACGAACGTGATCAGTAGGCCGAGATGAAACTCTCTGCAAAGTTTTAAGAAATTCTGTGGAGCGGATTCAGAGCTACCTTAAATTTTCAATTAGTTAAGGTGGCTCTGAATCCGCTCCACAGATTTTTATTAACTTTGCAGAAAGTTTTATTCTGCACTGCTGATTACATAAATAAAAAATGGCGGTCACCGAGTTCGTTTTTGAGATACGAGCAGCTGAAGCCAAAATATGGGATGTTTTTGCAGGGCTTTCCCTCTTGCCACGGTAAGTATGACAGTACTTGTCTCCACGGGGCAGTCGTCCAGGACCTTATTTTTGTTTGCTAATGGTCAGCCGTTGACAAGACAAATTGTTTCTCATCGCTCACATTCCATCCTGCAACCCGTGGTTAGGTTGCCATGGTTAACTCTTCCCAATTCGCTAGCTTTGCTAATCGCCTTACTTGCAAAATGACACCTACCCTTCGTTCATGTATTAACAAGTTAATAGCAGTATAAAAGATCACAGGTGTGTCATACCTGGAGGTAGCTTGTCTGCTTTCAGCCTTTCTGTGAATTTCAATGAATTGTTTTCACTTCTGTTCCATTTCCAGCAGCGTATTTGCAATTCAGTGTCTTCATCCTCGAAAAAATAATTGTGGGGTAAGGCATCCCTCCTGTCTGCAAACTAACAAAACGCGAGGCATTTCATTATTGTAAAGAGTACATTATAGTGCTTCTCAGTGTAGAATTTCTTAAACGTACGCCTATCTGATAAACATTTGAAAACATGTAGCCCAGTAAGGCCAAACCAATAAAAACGAGATATAAGAAAACCTTTATCATTTAATGGTAACAAAGTTCAAAACAAAACTACAAGAATGCCACAAAAACTGAATCTTCTGGTGCATACTGAACAAGTAATCGCAATGAGGAGTTTCACTTACATAAACAAATAAGGTCTTTCTCGTTGGTCGGAATGCAGAGGTAAATACCCACAAGTCACAATGTGTATGTAAACGAAGTTGTTTCACTGACATGTCGGATGATTTCCGCTTCACTTGTATGGCCTTCTCAATAGGCATTTGAGTACAAACCCCAGCAAAAATATCTGAATTTAAGAAGAAGGGAAAATTCCACTTTTTCCCTGCAATGGTCCTGTTTTATCCAAACCAACTACGTTATCAAGCGAAAAAGCCCCTGTCGAGGGCTTTACAGTGCAACGTGCCTTACCGTGGCCACCCAAAAAACTTTCACATTTGACAATTGCGTGTAAATACGTCAACTCAACAATCCATGCAATGGTATTCAACTTACAGCTCTGCGAACTTAACAAGGAGGCGTGACTGTCAATCAAATTCGCACATCCTTCTTGGCGGAAAATTTGTAAAAAACTTTGTTGGGTGGCCACGGTAAGGCGCGTCGCACTGTAAAATACAACAAGCCAAGGTTCAACTTATATATTTTTTTAACAACTTAGTTGAATATAATAGAAAAAACACTATTATTTAATAATGGGTTAATGTGGAGAAGGCCTTGATGCCCATACAAAACTTTACTCCTAAAGAGAACGGTGAAACATTTTGCACAGTACTGTAACGGGTGACATACCACAACATTAAGGCAAGAGGATGAAAGAAAGCAAAGAAAATTCTTTCTCCATCTGTTTTAACAGTTACGTCCTCAATTTTGGATATGACTCGAGACAGGTTGTTGTAGAAGTTCTGCACCATCAATTGCTTAAACTTTTGCAGCAAATTTCTGTTATCATCATCTTTACCGAGTCATTTGAGGATGCTGGGGTTGTGGGTATTTCTAAGCAAAACAGGAACAATTGTAAGAAAGTGTTGCTTCATTCATGTATTTATTTGTACCTTCATTTAGTTGGTTCGACGGTTTAGAAGCAACAATCCTTAATGTGTGGTCATTGTTGTTTTTGACAAGGCTGCTCTCTATCAGCCCAACTGGATAAGGACGTAACTTGCAAAATGATATTGTTGGCTGACGTATTATGCTCTCTCTCGAAGCCAGAAACCTTTCATTTGCCGTGTGCAGATGACGTGGGATGTTTTTGCTTCCCGTAGCCAGTTGGAAAGCAAGTGCATAATTCAGACCTTTTACCACCTCAGGTAGACTAGAATCAAAGTGGCTGTCTTCGAGTATCAAAACTGTACTCTTTTGTTTCACGCCTTCTATGTTTTGTCTGATTCTCTGCATTGTCCCATTTTCAGCAAATGCACCCTTGACAATGGATGAAATGCTCTCGTGGGCTGATGCTTGAGTTTTTTCTGTTTGGAGGAAAGGAATGAGTGTTACAGTTAATCATAACATTTCAAGGTGAATCATTATGTAAGTGCAAAATGGGTAACAACTGATTTGATCACCTCTAGAATAAGGCTCTAAAGTGTCATCCTCAGAAGTGGACCTTGATAGCTCCGGTGAATCAATCGACGATGTCTCCACATCCGCAAAATAGCGGGTATCAGAGTCATTTTCACTCCTGTCATCACTGCTGTTTTCTTCTGTGTGACCTGTTAGTTGGAGAACCAGGTGAGTGGAGACCCCAAAGAGAATCATCACAAGGTTTTTGAAAATTAAAATTAATTACTGATACATAAAGAGTGCACAAAGAAACCAGTTTTTAAACATATAATGAAAGTAAACTATTTTTTATTAACACTTTAAAGGAACCTCAGCCTTTGTAGCAAATTAGAGCTAAATTGTTTGCAATATTGGCTTATGCAATAAACTTATTGTTCTATAAAGACAAAAAGACAAAGCCGTTTCAGCAATTGAAAAAAATATTTGGGTGTCATCTACTTGTTTCTCAAACTTTCCTTTGTGCTGCCAGTTGGACTTAATTATGCATTGTGGTTGCCTCTATTGTTTGGTAACCTGTTGGAGAGGTGTCATTTCAAGAAGATAATAGGTGTTTTCTGTTAAACATGGAAAAAATATCTTTATTCCAAGCAAAGTACCACATAACCCAAGATTTGTTCTGATTAACTTCTTCAGACTGGAGGCACCTAAAAATACAGTTTTACATTGCACATCAATTACACCAAACACAAGACAAGGCATCTACAAAGTTAACATCTAAAAAGTTAATTGATTGCTTCATAAAAATATCAAAAACCAGTTTTCGATTTTTTTCATTTTTTCTCCAGTATGTCTACAATGTCCAAAAACACACCCACCTGCAAGTCTGTGTACCACTAAATTTTCAGCTCCGTTTTTCAGTGTTGTATTTTTAAAAGAAAACAATGGCTCCCATAAGTGGCCAACGACATAACTTGCAACTACAGTAGTTAAAGCGGAACTGAAGGCAAAAAAAAGCATTTTTTCATTTACACTTAAGATCACGCACAACAATGTTTTCAACTTTTTTTCTGGCATATCCGTCGATTTTCCACCTAAAAAAAATGTTTTTAATCCGATTTTGGGCCATTGCGGCTCAGAATGGAGGAATCAGCGGTCATTTTTGCAGCTTATGACGTATCATATGGGGAAGACATGCGAGAGCGCCCCATCTGGAAGCAGCGTTTTTGACTGATGTTTGTCGCGAATATTGAGTCTGCGAAGAAACAGCAAAACAACGAAGAACATATCCAAAGCAGCACTCATTTCTATTCATTACGAGTCTCTGTTCCCCATATCATACGTCACAGCAGGGTGCTGATTTAGTTTTTGAGCCCACACTGAAAAGGCCGAAAACGCGGGAAAAGTCCAACTTCGAACGTAATTTTCTCGCAAAAAACAGAAAACGAGAGAAATAATCCCAGACACTTACTTATGTTAGGCTTTCCAAAAACATTGTTGGAAAAATTGCTGATTTTGGCCTTCAGTTCTCCTTTAAGGTGTTTCTTTGGTTATCTTTTCGTGAACAACAGAACTGACCCTGATTAGCAAACGCAGAAAAAGGATAAAGTAGGATTCCCATGTGTGACTGAAAGTACAGTCAAATAACTATTACAAGCATCAAAGAGCGAGTTTCAATCGAGTGTCGTAAAACCAAAACCAAAGTAATTACTTTGGCCAATCAAAAAGGACGGAGACAATCCAGTAAACAAGTCAAAACTCGAAGTAATTACACGTAGCCCACACAAAGCAAATGTGTGGTTTTGGTTTCACTTCTAATTGGTTGTAAAAATGGCGTGAGAACTTTGAACCAATCACTTAGTGAAGTTATGCAAAACCAATGCAATTCGCTAATTACTTTCGACATTCAATTGAAAACCGCTCTAGAAAACATGTTGAGCACTGTGATTTCAACAAATACTTACACCCTCGTGTTCGAGCTGCAGTAGCAGCTGCCTCAAGTTCTGCCCAGTCAATTACATGGGCCTCCTTTTGAGTAAACTCAGGCTCCTTAGAGAATCTGCAAATAAAAAAGAATTAAATAAGACTGGATGGGTGATGAACTTTTAAGGCCATAAACCCAACAACCCCTAACCAAAATACAAAAACATTTATAACACAATGACAGCATCATGATTTTTCGAGTGTTCTAAGGATGTCAATATGACTTGAGGAACTATACCACTGGAAAAAAGAACAAGATGCCTAGATATTTAAATATCTGCTGGGTAACTATGGAAAGTACCTCTAAAAACGGTATCTTTTTTCAGTTAATGTAAAGGTTGTTTTTCAAACCAGGCCCCCTTATCAATGGCTCTTGGCTGAGGCATAAATTCAGAGTTACTGCTTGGTTAATGAATTGAAATCAAACATTACGAATTTCTCAAATACAAATCATTTTTCAGTTCCTACAAGGAAAAATTTTAATAGGTGCCTATGGCCAGAAATGAAAACAGGAAATCAACCACTTTTATGAAATAGACACATCGCACTTATACCTTGTGGTTAAATCTTGCAAGTAGTTTGCCAAATCATCATGGCCATTTGCTCTGGCAACATCCTCAGGTAACTGAGCTCTGCCCTTGTAGGAATCAAAGACAATTTGTCCAGCAGAGGTGCTGAAGATAATCTCAATTAAATGTTTTTCACCTGTCTGTGCAGCTGTATAAACCAGTAACTGGAGAAATTGAAGTGAGTGTTGCTGTTTGGTTTGATTTGAGCAATCTAAAACAATTAATGGAACAAAAAGCATAAAAATTGTGTATTGTTAATTATGGCCAATCATACCAGTTTTGTGTTACAACATCTTTTACTACATTTCCATTTAAATGACAGTTCCCGTTTCGAAAATTAAAACAGAGCAGCCTTGCGTGCATGACGTTTAGTTAAAACATAGGTGCTTTATGAAATTGCAGTCCATATGAAACATGGTGTCAGAATGGTTTTAAAACAACCCTTAACCTCTTTATAAGTTGCAAAACTAGTATTGATGTAAAGTAGCTTCAATTACGAATTAAAGACAAAAAATTACTACCTAAGAGCGGGAAACTCCTTCGCATTCACATGCATTTACTACCCCTATGAGAGGATGAACAGCTCAACTAGGACGTCTAGCAATTTATGCCAACAACTCCAATTGTTGGGAGTTCTTTAGACAACAACGGGAGGACTACGAAGTGGCCATGGAACTATCTTTTCAGATAATAGCAGTTAGATTACTTTTGCTGATATTGATCATGGGCAAAGAACATCTTCAAATTTTGAGAAAATTTGAGCCTCATGCCTCAGTAATGAGGCAGCATATTCAATTATTTGGATACAACAGAAGTGTATTTTTAACCCCAGTGAAATGTGGTTTATGAGAGGCATGTGTTCAATACATGCAGTAAAAATCAAGATGAAAAATTATGTTGATACTTCCGTTAACTGTTTGCATAAACTGGCCTCCTCATGCAATTTTTACCTGTTGGCTGATAAATTAAATTGCAACCACCAGGTGATGTGAGTTAAAGATAAGGATTTGAAAGGATGCCTGCTCAGACAAATATAGAGTCCTAAATGTATGTCAAAGAAAGCCATTAAAATAAGTAGATGTGTCAGAATTACAAAACAATAGTCAATATCCCTGGCAAATGAAGAGAAGACCTCTGACACTGAAGAAATCAACCCTTTCAAACAGAAAAGCTGATTACCTAACAGTACAGAACACACAAATCATGGAGATGAAAGAGGCAAACTGGCAAAGTTTAGTCAAGAAAAGAGCTCTCACAGTTTAACAATGCAAATTGCGCACAAAATCAATGCATTGTAAAACACAAAAATGTTCTGCTTAAGGAAAAGTATCCCTCGAGTGTAACAAAAAGAACCATTTTGCATCACTTTGTCAAGAAAAGGATCCAACTGATGTAAAGATGGTGAAAGATGAGATGAACTATGATCTCTCCATACTTAGCATTAATACAAGTTAACCCAAGAAGGCAAAGGAAAGGAAGTTCTAACAGAATAGACCATAATCGTATTCTCAGTATTGGACTGGAAATTAGCTTGCAATGGAGGCTAATGCGGGGGAATCTTTTCAAATGCAAATACTTTTATTAATATATTCCCCCACATTAGCCTCCATTGCTAGCTAGTTCCAGTCTAATACTGAGGGTACGAATATGGTCTATTGACCTTTTGTGTAGAGGACAATGATCCAAACAAACACAAGACATCAATAGTGGGCTAGCTTGATACAGGAGCCTCCTGTAATCTCATCAGCTACTCAGACCTCAGAAAGTTTAACAGAATGGGACCCTAGCATAATGAATAAAAGTAAAGTGAAGCTTTAAATATGTGATGATTCTGAAATCATGAGAGCACTGGGAGAAACGTATTTGACAGCAGGATACCAAAACAACTATCAGAGACGCAAGTTCCAAGTAGTGAACACCCCAAACAAAACTTCACTCTCAGCACACAATGTGCAGCAGAGACCATGTTGTGTTCCCATTGCTCTCCAACAGGAAGTAAGAAAGAATTTGTTAGCCCTAGAAGAGAGATGCATCACCAAAAAAGTTAAAGGGCATTAATGAATGGATAAGTAGTATGGTCATGACAGTCAAACCTGGCAAAGTAAGAATCTGCTTGGATCAAAAGGGATTTGAACAAGGCTTTAAAAAGACCCAAGTCCCAGATGCCAACCTTACAAGCGATTCTAGCACAGAAAGCCAAAGCAAAGGTGTTCTCCACTCTTGATGCTAAAATGGACTTTATCAGATTGGTATTGATCAACAAAGTAGCCTAAAACCACCTTTTGAATACCATTTGGAAGAAATAAGTACCAACAATTGCTATTTTGAGTGAGTTTAGTATCAAAAGAATAAGAAGTGAAAAGTTACATGTAGATCTTCAAAGGCACTGTGGTTATAGTGGATCACATTCTTGTTATGGAACATGACGATGCCAATAAAGAAGTAGTGAATGACAATGACAGCAACCTGAGGAAACTTCTTTAAAAGCAATAGAGGAAGACCTTAAGTTTAAAAAGTCTAAGATCAAGTTCAGGTAAACAGAAATGCCCTTCAGGGGTCACGTCATCAATCAAGGGTTAAAACGAGATACTGAAAAAGTAAAAGCTGATGAAGAAATGCTGCCCAAACCTGTCACATGAGGCCACCATGTCCTAACCTTGAGAAAGTTTGCAAACAAGAACAGGAGAGAAAGGTAACCCAAACAAACTGTTACAATGCAAGTCATTGATGCACCAAACTGCCAACCTTGAATCCTGAAGACCATGTGTGGGTTGTGGATTAGAAATTAATACCTCCAGTTGGTACCAAACACCAAGGTCCTAGGTGGTTGAAACTCAGAATGGCAGTCCTGTACACAGAAATCGTCAACACCTTATCTCCATGCCCGAAAGCATTCAAGAAGTGTTCCCTCTAAAACAAGCAGATACCTTTGTGTTTATGGAGTTTCTTTAATGTAAAGAGGACTGAAATGATTTTTGCAAAGAATATGTCAACATTCTAAGGAGAGTCAAAGAAATGGAGATTTCAAGCTGTTTTTCATCTTGAGGGCCACATAACTTTAGTGAGATACCTTAACTGGAATTTAAATTTGTTATTCTTCAAATTCCAGCCAAATCTTAAGCCATAATAAACACTGCATGACTTGTGCAAATCGTTATTGGTAGCATGGAAAAACTGAGGACCAAAAGACAAGAACACACAAAAAAGAATACTCAATCCTCTATTTTACTTTGGCTTGCCTTCATTGTTTTGCATATAACCTGCACTTATTTAATCTCAGTAAAAAAGTTTCTGTTTAGCATTTGAAATTTGCCAATAACGTGACAACAGAACCAAAATGAAAAAAGGCACCCCTGACAGCTATGAAGGTAACCCTACAATTCAAACATTCTCTTAACTTACCTACATGTAGGGATGTTTCAAACTTTTTTGATATTATGGAAAACAATTTTGATATATTTGCACTGCCACTAAGTAACTCCATTGCCATCAGGTATTCTCCATCAATATATTTGAAATGTGTTATGCCAAGATGCTGACCAGTCTCAGTCATGACAGTAACTTGCACATCACCAGGGTGAGGGGATCCTAAGTCAAAGGTTGAAACAAACAGTTCGAGCACAAGTTGAATAAAACTGAGCACCAATAATATTTTAATTTCAGCATAATTGACTTTCATGTTCTTTTACAACTATATGCTCGATTGAAGACCCCAGAATTTACTTTGATGGCTTGATTTAAAGGTGGCACTAATTATTAGTTAACCCCTAGAAAAACCTTCATACAAAAGAGAAACATAGCTATCCTACATTGAAAATGCTTCAATGAGAGATTTATTTGACAATGCTTAGATTTTGCACCACATTGACGAGAATAAATGCAGTGGGGAGTGCTTACTGTTTTTGCAAAAACCTACAGACTGCATTCAAGGACAGCATTTGATCAGATACATGCAATATAGGCATGGTAAATTTTACTCACCAGGAACAGTCCCTTGGAAAACATGAGGGTTCAACTTTGTCAAATTAGCAGTAGCTACATGACAGAATTCTGCTTTTCCAGATGTGATATCTCCTGGCAAGGCTTCAGATAAGAATATGGAAAACAGATATCCACCCTAGTAAGAAACAACCATTGTCAGAAAATTTTTGCAGCTGCACCTTCTTTAAATTTGCAGCACCTTTATTTTATTTGCAGCAACTCTTTAATTTGCAGCATTTCCCTTGTGGGCCACCATAGAAAATGACAAAAAGAAAACAGAACATAAAATAGAGTCACCTTAGTTGAACCTTCTTGAGGTGAGATTCCTTGAACTGATCTGGAAACCCCTGAATACAAATATTAAATAAATAAAAAATAAATCATTTATTAGGTAAAACACCTCACAGTTGGTCGACTTAATTACATGTTAAATGCGTCAAAGATTAAATGATTTATGAAAAGTTGTAAGATATACTGACTCAGTGAGATAAACTAGTAAATATGTACATGGTCATGCTTTACATGTAAAATTAAGAACAATTCAGTCTCTACATGAAATGACTGATAATAGAAGAGTTCTTATATCTGTTCATTCTGCATACAGGGGTGTTGAAGAGATGCTTGTTGCATAGCAAAATGCTCTGAATGAAATGAATGTATGTTTGAAGTGCGAGTTATAGATGGAAGATAGAAGTGATCCTTGTACTTAACAGCTGGACAATATTATTGTTTAAATTGTTTAGTTAAGTACAAGGATCACTTCTATCTTCCATCTATAACCCGCACTTCAAACATACACTTATTTCATTCAGAGCAATGATTGTCACTTTGTAGACACCTGAAAAATTCAGGGTTCCATTCCATTTCAAGTACCAGCTACACTTAAATACACAGCGAAATTCAAAAATTGGATTCTTGCCACCTGTCACAGAGCTCAACTGCGAAACAAAGCAGAAGACCTAATGGCCCATTGCTGACACTGCAGCTGAAATTTTACATTGCAGGGTTTGTTGTTGTTGCACAAAACTTGAGCCTTATGACTTCTCTGTAATTGATGTTTGAATACCATGCCAATGTCCTTGTTGGCAGCATTGTGACTGCATCTTTCCTGGCACTTGTTCAATTTGTTACCTTTGAGGAAAAATTGGGGTTGTCACCATCGATATTGTCAAAAGTTTTCGTCATCACAGGGCCAGAAGTCCCAGGAAGGAGGTTGGGGGGGGGGGGGGGTACTGCCATATATGGGCTATATAGATATGTGCTGCTGTGAAGGGTGTGGTTTTCAAGCAGTTTACTCTAGGATAGGGTACATAAAACACAGTGTTTCGGTTTAGAATCGGCTATAATTTTTCACGAAACTGACCAGTTGGTTGAAGATTTTATCTTCACTAAGGAAACCAGGAAAAGACTGAAAAAACCAAACAAGTATAAATAAATCCATTGTGATATGGGTTTTGTTTTGGCTAGACTGTGCTACTGACCTCAGTAGTTTCTGAAAAACAAAACAGCTACTCTAGGATAGGGAGG
The DNA here is from genome assembly GCA_949126865.1 of Montipora capitata. Taxonomy (NCBI): domain Eukaryota; kingdom Metazoa; phylum Cnidaria; class Anthozoa; order Scleractinia; family Acroporidae; genus Montipora; species Montipora capitata. Next base: position 29,487,499 of record OX421457.1, on the reverse strand, counting down.
ATTTGGGGAGTTTACCCTAGTATAGGGTAGCAAAATTTAGCTGAACCAGCCCTGGTATAAGCTAAGGGTTCCAAGGTCCCAGCAGCACATCCCCCACCCAGAAATTCCTATAGTACTATCCCCAGGCCAGAAGCTAAGTAACCCTGGACTCCAGTGCGTTAAGGCTTGACCAAGCTCATAAATCGGCATATTTTTGTTTTACGAGGAAACATTTATCCAGTCGACGTTAATAAAATCTGCTTGCTTAGCTTTCTACTTGCTCTTTTATCTCAAATGTGTCATGTGATTTTTTAACGGATGAAAACAATTCAAATCTTTTATCGGAAACAAGGATGGAAAAGTCATCTCATATCAAGATATCAATGTGTTTTGTACATTCCTCTAGTACTCCTACTGAGGCTTTATCATTCTGCCTTTTAATCATATCCCCATCTTAATGGAAATGGTAAATTAAAATTAAAGAAAAAAACAAGTCAAGTCAGATAATAAGTGTCCATTGAATTACAACATCTTGCGTGTGAAGCTTAAAGGGGTGTCTAAAACAACTGCCTGGTATGTTGGCTACCCCATGCTGATGAGGCCCAGCAAGGCCGAAACAGCTGTCCATGGTTGCTAACTGACTGGGTGAAATGGTTGTGCGCATGCATGATGTGTTGGCCACACCAGGTTGGTGTTTGAGTCACCTTGCTTTTTTTGTTGTCCATAGAAGTCACAATGAAAATGAATGATGCCACATTATTAGGTATACTTATACGTTAATGGTTGTTTTAAACAGTTTCAAGCAAAAATTTGTCGGAATTTTTTAAGGTAAGCGTTCCATAATGTCAAAAACAAATGTTATGACATCTTCAGTCAAGAAATGTCACATGACACACACAACTACGAGTGAAATGCATAATCGGTCAGTACAAAATGCAGACTGCAGACTGCAGACTAGGTACAAAATGCAGACTGAGTATAAATAACTAAATAAGTGATAGAATGTCATTTTGTAACTTACCTTAGTGTCACGCAATCGTCATTTTTCACGAAATTAGCATTATTGCTGAATATTCCTTGCTCGTTTCTTAATATATCATGTCTTAAACAGAGTGGCCAGGCCACAGTCTTTCTTCAATTAAATGTCGAGCTGCTTACTGATCTGCTAGCTGACTTGGCGATCTCCGAAAAGGCCGCCATGCTGCCGAGATGACCCACATGCAAAGATTGTCTGTTATGTGTTATGTCACCTCTCCTCGATATCATTTTGCGTGTTGCTATTTTTAAAATATTGATATTCTTCATAGTCACGCGCGAGTAGTTTCCGTGACAACACAGTACTCTGAACGTTTTTAACTGATATACGTGTCCATTTGGATGACAAAATGCGGACTAAAACCCAAATTGTTCCTTCAACTTGATACATGTTCAATGTTCAAGGGCGTAAAAACAATGATGTTCACATATAACATTTGCCTTGGCACTAAACAGATGTGAGATGTTAACCAACAATGTGGACATGCTACACTGCTGCATTAACATCAAGTAATCAGCTAATCAGCAATAATATAATAATAATAATAATAATAATAACAATAATAATAATAATAAATTAATAACTGTAACAATGTAAATGGCAACATTAACACTCTTATTAAAATTCAAGCCTCGATATACTTGGGGAATTGTAAAATGATCTGAGAAATGGTCATACAGTCGAACCTCGATTATCCGGATTTCTCGATTATCCGGACTTTTTCTCTGGTCCCAATTTTGTCATGAATATTTATTAGTCATCATCAAGATCCCTAGCCATATTCTTTTTAAAACTACAGCGTTGAAAAGTAAAGTAAACGCGAGTTTGTTTCTCTTTGAAAAAGCAAAATAAAGCAGCGCTCGCACATGTCGTAACTAATGCAGAACTTTCAAATGAGTTCTGATTGGCTTAGAGTTGCTTTGTTGCTAAGTGAAATTTCACTCTCTATTGGCTCGTTCGGCGAACAAGCTGCACTACGTCACGAACGTTTATTCACGATCGTCATGTCCTTGAAGCGTAAGCGATCCCTTCTTTCGATAAAAGATAAACAGGCTATAATTTTGCGATTAGAGAAAGAAGAAAAAGGAACCAATTATTTGTCAGCTGAATATGGCGTTAGTAAACGGCAGATATCTGATATCCGCAAGAGCAAGGAAAAAGATCATAACGTTTGCCGACACGTGTACAGGTATTCACAACGGACAGTGAAGATGTAGACCATATTGTTTTCCAAACGATTTGCAATTGTTTTGTTTCACGATTAAATGTCGCTTTCTTAATGTAATCAGTTTTTGTTCCTCATTAATATTCATATTCTCGATTATCTGGACACTCGATTATCCGGGCTATTAAGTGTAGTCCCAACGAGTCCGGATAATCGAGGTTCGACTGTACCAATGTTTCGTTTATGTCAAATAAATAAGGACTTAATGCAAATAAAATTTTCCCTTCGTTTTCCCTAAATTACTCCACTGTGTAATGACCGTCAAGTGATTTATCATAAGAAGCCTTTTGCTTGCGCTTTTGCATTTTAGAATATTAAGCCGGTATTTAAGTTACGTTTCAAGTCTTTCCATCATTTTCCCCTAAAGTCCCCCAAGGGAGCGTAAAGAGCCTTTAGCAGGATGCACGAGCTAGAATTATGACATATTTGTAGATATGATGCAGCTTTTTCACGCGACAGTAATCACGACATTTCTTCGCAAGCAAGTAACTTACGTTGTTTTTTGTTGACATAAGCGAAGCAAGTCAACGCCGAAGTTTAAGTTTTCCAGCTTCAAGTTTTCAACAAGTGTTTTTTTCAAGTGTTTAACATTGTTTCAGTGATTGCAAGGGCAGCACCAAGGTAACTATTTTGCCTCTGCATACTAACTAGTTTTAGCTTACACGATTCTTTTGCCATGCCGCTTTATTGTTAACTTTTCTGTAATCATGTGTAACGTTTCTATTAAGTTTCTTTTTCTCCATTTTTGTATTTGTTCAGAAGATGTAGTTTTAACTTTTCTACATAACCAAACAATTTGTCCATAGTGTAATTTCACTTGTAAGTTCTTACCTTGTTACGATACGACTTTGTGATTTTGTGCGAACCTTTTTTCAGTTCTCATGGTGTTAATAAACTTAACATCAGTTTGTGAACATTGTTGATGTAATCACTGGAGCTATAGTGAGAACTTGAATGCAACTTCAAGCAAGCTAAAGGATCCATGCAAGCCAAGATTCTTCAAGACTGAATGCAATTAGCCATGACAGACAAAGATAAACAGACACAAGGAAGAGCCTACGTTCGTCAGCGGATAAACGCAGTAAATACAAGCACTCTATTTAAAGAAGTTTAAGAAGTGTTGAAGTCAAGGAGAGACTTGTATTTACTCGAACTGAAGCGTAGTAATCATATGAGAACTGTTGCAGTTGTAAGGTCTGTTTTGCCAGGAAGATATATTTTGTCACAGTATTATTAAGTTTATCTGTGAGTCCTGGCATAGCAATTTTATCCCAGTTTAAGATAACAACTTTGGACGATTCTAGCGTTCAACATATTCCGGTGGATATATTGATTTACAGATTGTAGTATTATTTAATACTTAAAGACGAAGAACTTATTTTACCGTATCATATTTAACTATCAAAGTAAAATTTCCAATAAGGACATTCCCGTTGAGAATTTAAATGCTCAAGAACAACTTTCGTTATTTAAGTGCAATCCTACACATGTTGATTATGAAAATGAAATTAGTTGGCAAGCGAGCAGAGAGCTATTGGCTGATAAGTACGAGATGACAGATTCATTAGATTCAGGTTCTTCAGAGCAACAACATCGAAGTACAGTTAGATCCCGAACCCTCACTGAAAAAGGTCAGGCCTATGAAGAGCAACGTCAAATAGAAAGAGCAAAAGAAGAAGATCGCGTTATTAAAAAGTTCAGCCGAGCCTACGCAAAATGGGAAGCACTTGCAACAGAAATTGAATTGTAATTCGCTTCCAAGACCTCATTGTCACTAGGAGAGAGGGAAAAAAAATTAGGAGTCTAGATAGTCTTTGTGAAGACGTTCACAGTACTTATGAGAAGCTAAGACGAGTTAAAACACCAGATCAAGAATTTATTTGCTACTGCTGGTTGATACCTGTGATGCACAGACGAAAAGCCTTCGCCACAAACTTTACCTACAGTCAGACTTTGTAACAGAGCAATTGCGCGATGATGAAGATAACAGGTCAATTCGAAGCACAATGTCTTCAAGGTCAAGAGCTAGCACTAAGTTTTTGAGAGCATCCTCCCTCATCAGTTTAAAGAAAGCCGACGTGGCTGCAGAACTGGCTGCGAAAGAACCTGAATTTAACGCTCTTCAAAAGCAAGCACGACATAAGGAAGAGACAGCGAGAATGGAAGCAGCACTCGCATGTAGGAAAGCGGAGTTGGAACAGATGGAAGTGAGAAAGCAAATGGAGATGGCAAGAGCAAGGCTGATGGTATATCAAGAAGTTGAGGAAGCAGAAGAAAATGTCGACCCAGCTGAAGATGATCTCTTACAAATCCCTCCAACCCAGTCAGAACCTAAGACGACATCAGTCCCCTTCCATCAATCACCACCAGTGAAACATTCAACTGAAGTCAGTGCAAATGCCTCAAGAACAGAACCTCAGCCCATTCCACTACAGTCTCAAGGCGTAAATCTTCCTCCAGCCCATGGTCGAGAAATTAATCAACAATCTTGTTATTCCCAAGAATTTACTCCAAAGGCAGATACCAAAGCGGCGATCATTGCTGCAATAACTGATTCCGTCAGTGTAAGTCGTCTTCCAGTACCAGAGCTGAACGTCTTCAGCGGTGAATCTATAAAGTATCCAGATTGGAAGTCCTCTTTCTGCGCCCTTATAGACAGAGGGAACTTACCTTCAAGTGACAAGATGTACTACCTAAAACGATACGTGAGCGGATCTGCAGGAGAGGCTATCAGTGGACTCTGTCTGTTGAACTCCCCAAGAAGCCTACAAATGCACATGGGATATCTTGGATGAGAGATTTGGCCACCCTTTTATAATATCTAAGGCCTACAGAGACAAACTACAGAGATGGCCGAAGATCGGTACCAGAGACCACCAGAGCCTCAGGAAATTCGCTGACTTCTTGTCAAGCATGGAAACCGCCATGCATGTGGTCCAGGGCCTTGATGTTTTAAACGACTACGTAGAGAATCAGAAGTTGCTCCTCAAGCTACCAGACTGGCTCATTTCTCGATGGAATCGAATAGCCAATAAGCATCTGAGAGAAGATAACACTTATCCAGGCTTCAAGATGTTCGTTACCTTCGTCATTACAGAAGCTGAGTTAGCATGTAATCCAATCTCCTCCTGCAACGCTGTGAAAGAGGCAGAAATGCTCGAAAATGTACGTAAGGGACAGAGAACCAAAGATGCTAAAGAGAACAGGACTACTTTCTCTATTAAGACAAATGAAGAAGATGCTAAGGAATCGAGTGGAATAGAAAAACAGAAGCTCAAATGTACCTTTTGTAAGAAGACTGATCATCAGTTGGATGGCTGTTCAAAGTTCAAGTTCGAGATGCTGGCAACTAGGATGACGTTCGTCAAAGAAAACAGATTGTGTTTCGGATGCTTAAAGAAGGGTCACGCATCTAAAGATTGTCGAAGGAGGTTGACTTGCTCTACTTGTAACAAGAAACATCCTACCTGTCTTCACGAAGATAAAAGTATTCAAGCGAAGACGGAAGAAAGAAAAGTATGTGACTCCGCATGCATCCCTGAGTCAACTTCCTGCGCTTTACAAGGGGTCTCACATACCAGTACATCAATGATAGTTCCTGTCTGGCTATCAACAAGTTCCAGACCTGACAAAGAAGTGTTGGTACATGTATACGCCAAGTTAGACAACTAAAGTGACGCCACATTTGTCCTGGATGAAGTCTTAGTGAACTTAGTGCCGAGGCAGAGCTGACGAAACTTCGACTGAGCACCATCACAAGTCAAGAAGAACTTGTCAGCAGCCAAAGAGTAAAGGGTCTGCAAGTCCGAGGGTACAATAACAATCTCAAGATTCCTATTCCCATTGCTTACACAAGGACAATGATTCCCACCGACAAAAGCCACATACCCACTAAATCAGTTGCCAAGAAATGGGATCATCTACGCCCAATAGAAAACGAAATGCAAGATCTCTTGGACTGTAATGTTGGATTGCTGATCGGATATGATTGTTCTCAAGCACTGACCCCAAGGGAAGTTATCACTGGCAAATCAAGCGAACCATATGGGATCAAGACAGATCTCGGTTGGAGCATTGTAGGCACCATGTGAAGAGTGAGAGATCCCTTTGCCACTATTTGCTGTAAAGGAAGTACCTGTTGTAACAATGAAGGGCATTGTAAGAGTCCTCGAGTCTAACTTTAAGGAGCACAAGGATTCTAAGATGACGTCCCAAGAAGATCTGCAGTTCCTTAAGATCATGGAAGAAAATATTAAGAAAACTGAAGATGGGCACTATGAGATGCCCCTGCCATTCAAGAAACGGCCGCTTTTGCCCATTAACCGCACTACTGCAGTCACCCGACTTGAGTTCCTAAAACGAAGATTTCGTAAAGATACGAAGTACCAAGAAGATTACATCAAGTTTATGAATGAAGTTAGATAGATATAGATAGATAGATATGTTTACTCACTCTTCTTGTAGCATTAAGCTAAATTACAAGAGGGGTCAGCAAAGCTAAAACAATAATGTCAATAAATATAATACAACGCAGTGCTACGTGTACTTGAAAGTAATGAACCTGTCTGTATGCTGGAGTCTATTGATATTTGTGACCTGTCTACTAGAACCTGACCGAAGACCAAATCCATGGTTGACACTTGTTCGTAAGGGAAGCAGGCTTGCCAGACACGGAAAGGGTGATACAGATAGTTCCTGGATAAAGCGTACACAGGTCTGGTTGCGGCGCTCTGACAGCGTCTGCAGACCCGCTCGAACCAGCGCCTGGCCGGGCCTGGCAGGTCCGGGAAAATGATTCTCAGTGCTTCTTTTTGAACAGATTCCACGAGGTCACTTAAGTAGGATGGCAAACCAGCCCAGACTGGGGCTGCATATTCTAATACAGAGCTACTAAGCTACAATAAACTTGAATAATATCTTGAACAGGCAGTCCTGTTTTTTTAGGACCCTCAAAGCATATAGCCGCTTGCGCGCGCGTTTTACAATATAGTCACAGTGGTGACCCCAGGTTAGGTCCGATGTGATATAAACTCCTAGAACCTTGTGGGTATTAACTTGATCTATGGGCGAGCCATCTATGTATATCGGGGGTATAGAAAAGGGTTTATATTTGAGGAAGTCAATGAGCATGTCCTTGCACTTAGCGCCATTTAGCCGCATACCATGTTGTGATGCAAACGTGCTGATAGAATTAGCTATAAAGGGGAGCATGCTCATTGAAGTTCTCGGAATTACCTCAACTTTTGTTAAATCATCAACATATTTAGCTCTTAGGTTCCAATGTCTGGCTAGGTTATTAACAAGGACAGCGAAAAGCAGAGGAGCAAGTTTAGTTCCCTGTGGGATACCGCCCTGTGGTGTCACTGCAGGGGAGATTGTATTACCCACAGATACCCTCTGAGACCTGGCTGTCAAGAAGGACCCCACCCATCTATCTAGGACCTTCGTGGACACCTAGATGACGTAACTCTCGTATTAGGACATTGTGGTCCACGAGGTCAAATCCCTTGCTGAAATCAGTAAACAAGATATGTACAAAACAATCACCCTTGTCTAGTGAGGCTAAGATATGATGTAGTAAGTATACTATGGCATGTGAGCAAGATTTCCCAGGAAGGGAAATTGCTTATCATCCAATTGATCAATAAGTTGGTTGATTGTAATGTAAAGCCCTCCATCAATTTAGCAACTTGACAGGTAAGAGTTATTGGTCTGAGATCATTCTTAATAGTTTTTGGTGGAGTGCACTTCGGGCAGGGCGTAACTTGTGATTCTTTAAGTTGTGATGGAACCACGCCCTGTCTCAGGGAGGTGTTGTAAATATCTGCTCAAGTCTTGAGCAGAGGGGATGCTGAGGAAGCTCCAGCCATCAACGAAGGAGTAAAGTGGTACATACCACATCACAGCGTTTACCATCCAAAGAAGAAGATCAGAATGGTGTTTGACTGCTCAGTAAAATTTAAGGGAACCTCACTGAATGAACATTTGCTCAGTGGACCTGACTTGACCAACAGTTTGATCGGTGTCCTGTGCAGATTCAGGAAGCATTCGCATGCTGTTACCTGTGACGTAGAGAAAATGTTTCACCAGTTTATTGTTCATGAAGAAGATCGAGATTACCTTTGCTTTTTCTGGTGGCCAAACGGTGACATAAGCCAGCATCCTAAGGAATACAGAATGAAAGTCCACCTGTTCGGAGCAACCACGTCACCTGGTTGTGCGAGCTACGGTCTGAAGCACATGGCAAATGAAGACAAAGAAACATACCCCTCAGCAGCTCAGTTTATCATACATAACTTTTATGTAGACGAAGGACTGGCCAGTGTGGATCGTTTGATGAAGCAGTATGTCTCGTTAACAGAGCTCGAGAAATATGCAAGAGAGGTGGTCTTCGTCTGCACAAGTTTATCTCAAATGATCGTGCCGTCATGGAATCTATACCTGAAAGTGAGAGAGCTGCAGACATCAAGATAGACATACCGTCTGAACAGCTTTAGATTGAAAGAGTTCTTGGCATACAGTGGTCGGTGGAGTTAGATTGCTTTGGTTTCTCCATTATTCTGAAAGACCAGCCCTTAACAAGAAGAGGAATGTTATCAACTGTGGCATCTGTGTACGATGCCCTTGGTTTCCTGGCCCCTTTGATGCTACGAGCGAAAAGAATCCTGCAAGAGGGTTGTCAGAAGGGCCTCAACTGGGACGATCCTCCATCAGATGTCCGGCCATGGTGGGAGCAATGGAAGTCAGACCTTTTTCGATTAAAAGAGCTGCAAATATCAAGATGCTTCGAGAAAAAGAACATGGGTAAGAGAAAGACCTACGGCTTACACAACTTCGCCGATGCTAGCACATGCGGTTACGGACAGTGCTCCTACCTAAGAGTAAAGGACGAAAATGAAAACATTGGTGATGGGCAAATCTCATGTTGCTCCTTCGAAGATAATAACTGTTCCAAGACTTGAGCTTACAGCAGCGGTTGTTTCAGCCAAGGTTGGTGCGATGCTGCAGGAAGAACTTAACTACGCCAATCTAAAACAGTAATTCTGGATGGACTCGAAGGTAGTATTTGGATACATCAACAACGAGGCCAAAAGATTTCATACGTTTGTGGCGAACAGAGTCCAGACGATAAGATCCAATTCTGATCCCAAAGAATGGCGGTACATAGATACCAGCAACAATCCAGCTGACCATGCATCAAGAGGCTTAAGAGTTGAAGAACTGATGAAGTCCAATTGGTTTAGTGGACCCTCATTCCTCTGGGAAAAGAATATTCCACTCAAAAAAGAAGAAATTCCTGCGATTCAGATTGGTGATCCAGAGGTCAAAACTACTGTGCTTATGACTTCAGCCGAAGATTCTTTCAGTATCCTTGACAGTATTGCGAGATATTCTAGTTGGGTCAAGGCAGTTGGAGTAATCACGTATCTCAAGAGAGTTTTCAAGAAGAATAAGTCAAGAACAGTCACCACAACTGTGGCTGAAAGAGAAGAAGCTGAAACATTTATCCTTAAGGAAGTACAACGCACAGCTTTCGCAGATGAAATCACAAGACTCAGCAGCAAAGGAGGCAGTGGCAAATGCAAAAAGAATAGTCCCCTCCTCAAGCTGAATCCTTTCCTTGATGACTGTGGATTATTGAGAGTTGGTGGAAGAGTGGAAAAATCTTCCCTTCCGTTTGAAATTAAACATCCCGTCATTTTACCAAGAAGTTCCCATGTCACCAACTTAATGATTGATCACTACCATCATCAAAGTGAATCATCAAGGGAAAGGAATGACCATGAACGAGATCCGTTCTAATGGACTATGGATTGTAAATCTCTCTGCTGCAGTATCGTCCCACATCTATACATCACATCTTTACCTACTGTGGTATGGACTGCTTCGGACCATTCACAGTCAGAGAAGGCCGCAAAGATTTGAAGAGGTATGCAGTAATATTTACTTGCATGAGTTCATGAGCAGTTGATATTGAAGAATTAGATGACATGACAACAGACACCCTTATAAATGAATTAAGATGCTTCATGGCCATCCGAGGACCAGTTCGACAGCTGAGGTCTGATCAAGGAAAAAATTTTGTGGCAGCAAGGAACGAACTAGCAAATACCCTCAAAGAGTTAGATAATGGCAGGATTCAATCTCTTTTGTTGGAAAATCGTTGCGACTTCGTCATGAATGTTCCCTACTCCAGTCACTGGAGAGGAGTATGGGAAAGGCAAATCAGAACAACCAGAAGCATCTTGAACATCGTTCTCAGCCGGTTTAAAGACGCCTTGATATGTCAACTCTTCGTACCTTCCTTTACAAAGCTATGGCTATTATCAATAATCGACCTTTGACCCAGCAATGTCTGAACGATCTGAAAAGTTTGGAACCCTCAACTCTGAACCATCGTTTGACGATGAAGACCAAAATACTGCCCCCACCTCCTCGAAACTTTGTCCGTGAAGATGTCTACGCTCTGAAACAGTGGCGACGGGTTCAGTATTTAGCGGAGCAGTTTTGGAGTAGATGGCAAAAGGAGTATCTCCTCGACATGAACGTGAGACAGAAATGGTTAGTGCCGAAAAAGAATCTGAAGATTGAAGATTGGAGAAACAAAAATTAACTGCAACATATATACCACACAGGTACAATAAAAAATGAATCAAAAAAACTTTATTTTTGTAAAATACAGTGGAGAATTTCAAACCTCGTGTGCCAGCTACTCAGAGGTGAATAGTACTTGGATAATCACCTCTGAGTTAGCCAATCAGTGTGTGCGGAGAGCACTTTTCAACTGTGTGGTATATACTAATAACTTGTTCTTTAAATAAATCTAGACCACAGCAAGAGGATCAGATGGTCTGGAAGCATTAATTTATTATACAGCCTTTCCTTAAGTAACAGACATTAATGATGAGCTTAGCTGCATGTAATGTAATATGGATACATGAAAGCAGGTAACTAAAGGACTTCACACAGTATCTATGATAGCAAATCACCATATACCTTTGTATCATAATCATTAAGTGAACTCATCAATACATGACAACTGTAAAAAATCATTTCCTTAACACAAGCAAGCATAGAAGTTTTTTTTCCTGCCTACTTTCTATTATAGGACAGGCTAGTTCTGAGTGTAGTTAGTGCCTGATAATCTACCATTGATAAATCTGTATTGGTTATGTATTTGGATTGTATTACAAATATATATCGTACGCTTTGTAAATAAAAAAAATGCTTGATCCCTATGCACTGACAGTGCGTAATGGTTTATTACAATTTATTATACAGTAGAAGCACCTGTGACAGGCAATAGAGGCCCCGCACAAATTGACTAGAGACAAACTCAACCCCCTTTTAATCTCCTGGGCCCGGTTGTTCGAAAGCCGATTAACTTAATCCAGGATTAACTTAAACTTTTGTTTCATGTTTTCAACTTTTTGATGAAAGTATCTTTTGCTTATTTTTGTTTTTCAAGATTGACTTCTTCTAATGTATAGTTTTGCCAAATATCAGCTTTGAACAGCATTTAGTATTAGAGAAATAAACTCCTTGGTTAATTTTTAATCTGGGATTAGCGTTAATCAGCTTTTGAACAACCGGGCCCTGGTACTGAAAATATTGTTAATAGGGCTAACAGCAAGAACCTCTTTGAGAAAATTAAAACAATTTTCACCTGAATAATGGTCACCATCTTGATGCACTGTAGTGGGATCAGACCCATGTGCTGAAGGGTTTTCAGAGCTCTCATCGTAATTTGTCTGTTAAATGAGGAAGAGAACTAGCTGTACAGTTTACTGAAATTAATTATTTTCGACATTCCAAGTGTAGAATGCAAAAGAATTTTGAATCAAGAATACACAAATGAAATCTTATTAAAGGAAAACCATTAAGAATAGCTGAAATCAAAACTGGTACAAGAATAAGCTGATGCTTTACAAGTTTCTGCAGTAGTGTTGAGAATGTTTAATAATAATAATAATAATAATAATAATAATAATAATAATAATAATAATAATAATAATGATAATTATTATTATTATCATTAATGCTTTCCTTAGTAAACAGCACATTTACATGAAATAAGCAGGGTAAGATGTGTCTCTGAGTAAAACAATAAACACCAGACAGTGTGGTCCTACCGTCTAGGAAAAAAACAAAAACTCCTTTGTGGTCAAAATCGCTTTCTTTTTTTCTTCAGATTTTGAAAGTGTGTTTGCTTAACCCTTTCACTCCTGTGCACTTCGCCCTTGACAAGTAAAATCGTCTGGCGTTAGACAGACTAAAATCTATACCGTAAGTCTCAGTGGCCCTTACAGGAGTAAAAGGGTTATACCCAAACCGGCCTAAAGTGGCCAGACCAGATTAACCCCCAGGAGTCAGTGGGTTAATCACTCACTGAAAAACTATGTCCCCGATAACCCTTTGATACCCAAACCGGCCTAAACCGGTCAGGTTAAAACTTGGGTTATTAAGTGTTTAGTTAACATAGTTTTGAAATCCAAAGAAAAAGAAGAATTGATTTTTTTGGTCATAGTAGTACATTAAAAAACTTCTCTTAATTGTCAAAAATTATTCATAAAAAACCAAGAACAATCAATGTCATCAATGTAAAGGCCTTCAATGACAATTACACAGAAAACATCATGAAGGCAGATACAGGAAGTTAACAGAATACCACCAATAATAATTATTTGGAAATGTGATAAGTCTGTAGGTATGGGTATCCAGTATAAAGGAGAGTTTGTGTTTGGGGGCTGGACAATCTGCGAGCCAGCAAGCCATGTGAATTTTGCATTTAAGTCTAAGCACCCATTTCAAATAGCGCTGATGAACAGTTATTAAGTCAAAGCACCCATTTTAAAACGGTTAACTTTCATTAACTGTGTAACTCGCATGTTGACTCGCATGGCTCGCCATGTTGGCTCGCACGACTCCCAGCCATGGCTCATATGACTTGCAGCCTTGGCTTGCATGGCTTGCATGGCTCGCAGCAATGGCTTGGATGACTCGCATGGCTTGCTGGCTCGCACATTGTCCTAACTCTTGTGTTTGCATTTATTATATACTTAAAACAATGAACTTTAATTACTAAAGAGAAAATTAAATACAAGTTTTGGCAACTGGTAAGCAAATACAAATTTGAGCGTTGAGGGAGCCCATTAAAGTGCAAACTGAGGGCCACATAAACTATATTAGGCCATGAAGCTTAGGTTTATTTGCCCTCTGCTATTTGGTGCAAAAGAAGAGTTTTCCTTTTTGCAAAGGAGAGTAAAACGAGTGCCAGGGAAAAATTGAGGTGCACGTAATTAACAAAAGAACAGTACGTTGGCAGGTAGTATGCAGTTCTTCATTTGAAAAACTATGTACATGACTTGTATACAGTAAACACCCGCATATAAGAACAAGTGGATTAAGAACATCAGGCTGAGATTTGGCCAATAAAGTACCATATAAATAAGAACAAATTCAGCCTGATAAATAAAACATGTTCTTAATACAAAGGGAAAGGGTATTAGGATGAGGAAACAATACAATAAAGTAACTTATATCAAAGTACTATGGTATTCAGGACCATTACAAACTACATAAAATCTATTACAAAACAGTATTGTATGTTAATTAAACCTCTAGTAATATATAATTTCAAGTATTTCTGAAACCAATTTTAAGAACATTTTAAAGCTGATTTCTCACTAAGCACCCCTCAAATAAGAACACGATCAGCCTTAAACCTGAAAAAAGTGTTCTTATATGCGGGTGTTTACTGTATACTATATATTACCAAGCTTGAGGTAAAATTTTGATCCCCAATGAGCACACTGTCCAAATCAGAACTGATCAACTCTCTATCTGCAACAAGGGTTTAGATATCCATTCTTAAGTGACTAAAGAGGCAATACAAACACAAAATGTACTGGCATAACAGTTATTATATAGTTACATTAAAACTCAAGAAAATGCATAGATTCACATTTTTTTCTTTCACAGTTTGATATTAACCTTTGAAAAGAGATGAAACTGGTCCAATAAAACTATAACAAACGATTGTTTCGTAATTCACTCAATTCCACAAATATTAGCAGACATTGAATTTCATGTCAGGTTTCAAATTAGGTGACTTTGTTGTCAAACTCTTAGCCCAATATCCCTGAAAATCTATCAACCAATTCTTTAGGAATTGGTCTGCTTTCTGCAAACTCTAGAAATTTCTGGCAACACTTTTCCAAAGGTAAAGGATAAAGGGTAAGAGGGTAAAGGGTAAGTATTTATCTTACAAAATTTAGCATTTTAATTTTTTAATTTTCAACAACCCGACCCGTGACTTAAGAATTACCACAGGCGATATTACCTTTTTGCTCTCATATCGTCTTTGTCTTTCAAATTCCTTGAAAGTTATAACAAAACTCACATGTAGTTCAACTATACCCACTGGGAAGTGACAACAATTTTACTTACATTTACTACAACTCGGTAATCTAAAAAGCAACGCGAGATATGAAGTAAAGACAAAGCGGTTTTTGTTTGAGTGTCGTATAAGTGCTGATACATACGCAATTTATAAGGTCACTCGGAACTCAAGAAGCAAATTAACGCATCAGTGATGTATGGCAGTTTCTATTGCACACTAGCACGAAATTTGTGTAGGCAATCACAAATCCAAGTCAATTCTAAATTCACTTAAGATACTCGAGTAAAACCTTTGTCCATCTCACTTGTCAAAAAAAGGTTTGCAAAGAACACAACATAGTCTACAACACAGATACAGTGGACCAGGCAGAAAACATTGCTTTCACTTCATCCCCTGTTCTCTCTGAAAAGTTTTCCTTACACAGAAAAACTAATTATGAGCACCAGATATTATTTGAGGAAAAAAATGTCATTTCGAACATGATTTGCTGCTCAAAACCTCACCCAAGTGGGGCTTACTTCACTTAATAGGCTAACTTAATCACTTAGCCCAAGAATAAACAAAGAGTGTGTTCAATTAAACTTGGGGGTGCGTTCGAGTTGAAATCCGTTTTCAAAATTGCGATCTTTCTGATTTTCACTGGAACACAAAATCCTAAAACGGATTTACTTGCAGATTTTATTAATTAATTGCACTCATTCTCGACCTTTCTATAGCAAACCATTTTAGGATTTTGTGTTCAGTCGCAATGCTGAAAGATCCGAGTCTTAAGCTCTGCATGCAGATTTTTGTAGCAAACGCATCCACAAAGTACAAGCGAGACAGAAAATATCAATTTGCCGTTTTTGCGCAATTGGTGGGATTTGGTCTGTGTTACGAGTTCAATGTTTTTTGAGGACAGGTAGCTTGCAAACTAAACTGAACGCAGGGTTGTCGGAACAACAACAAGATTTATTCCAAAATGAACGTAGTTTCCACGAAGTAAAACTCTAAACAGCATGTGGTGCAAATGATATAGCTTGCGGACAAAAGCTAGAACTAAACACTTGTTTTGAACGCTGCGAGAGTTGTGTGACGTATCGCGTTAAGTTATAATTTAGTGCATTGTATATGTAGTGTGAGTTGACTTCATTGTTATAAGAGCCTGCAATCCTTGTGGTTGCAGTTACGCCGCCATGTTTGTGCTAAAAAGAGATTTGGTGATTAAAGCCTAATATTCTCCAGGCAAACGTTTCCTTGTTATACAACACAGCACGTACTTGATAAACTTACATGACCTCCGCCAACTTGAATAAACACTGCTTCTGTCACGCTAGACTAAACACGGCTAACGCCAACTCTCTTCGCTTGTGAACACTAGTTAAAAAACATCGCTCAGACTCGCTTACTTATATACTTTCACAATGAGATTCTGGATCTTTCTAAAACAGTAAACAATCTAATAATAGAAAGATTACAAAACACACCAATTTAGAAACGCTTACGAACGAATCTAAAAATAAACAAACTACAAACTCTGGAGAAGCTTCTAGAAAGTAACGCTAGTCACGCAATGCTATTTTTCGTAACAGTCTGCTGTGCTCGCCTACATAGGGCACGCTTAATATTGCTTCCACAGAAAGATTAATTATGAACACAACAATTTCTTGGACCATGCAATCGAGTTCTCCCAATTTCAACAGGGTGTAATAGGAATTAATGGCTGCACGAAGCACTTCGGCAAAAAGGTTGGTTCAAAATATTACTCTTTACTGTTTTACCCTCTTACCCTTTACCCTCTACCTTTTACCCTCTTACCCTTTACCCTTGGAAAAGTGTTGCCGAGAAATTTCTCAGTTTCAATTTTGCAATCAACTAGGCATGCATAGCCTTTTATTGGGTTCACAACAAATCTGTACCATTTAGCATGTTGCCAACCAAGACAGGTGTACATTATTCAATTCTTAAACCTTAATTTTTCAACCTGTTATGAGAGGAACGTTTGCATTTTCATGGTAACTTTTTCTCTGAAACTGTATGAATTTCTTTGTCAGCATCTGTGGGTTGAAATTTGATACCAGCAGCAGTCACTGTCTTTCTGAAATTCTGCATATTTCTGACTAATTGGAAATCATAAATTTTGGTCTTTTGTCTCTGTTAAAAATGTTACAGTTTCCGCTGCTCTCAGTTAGATTCTAAGAGCCCATGAAAGCCAACAATTATTAACAACTGGTGTACCAAAGCCAGGGGTAATAATTATATTCTCCTTTATAATGAGAAAAAAAGTCTAAACCAGTCTCACAGCACTCCAACAGCCTTGCACTGGATTGAACAAGTTGTAGGCCACTAAAATTCATTTTGGCTTTGTAAAAGCTTAGCTCTCCACAGCACAGTGCAGGTACAAAACATAGGTCACAGGTCATTGTTTTCTCAGTACAGAAAGAACCCTAACCATTTACCAATGCAAACATTATAGCCCTAAAAACTTTTGTTTAGGCCTAATTAGGCCTAAGGTTAGCTTCACTGAATGTCAAGGATTCTTTTTGTACTGGACATGTGATTTGTGACCAGTGTTTGTACCTGCCACCACAGCACTATTAACTAAACCTCCAGCCAGCATTGTGCTGAAATGGAAAGAGCATAGGCACTTAGACCTATGAATCCACCAGCACATGCTGGACCAGGTGGCAACAAAGGCCTAATGTAATGTAGCCGAAACAAAAGCAAAACTAGTACTGTGGGAAGTTGCTGTGAGGTAAGGTATGTAACAAAGCTGAAGAATGGCATTTTAGCTTTACTAGATCATTCGCACTGTAAGCCAATGGTGAATAATATGCTAATAAATGCATGAAACCAAAGTTGCTTTAAAACCAGACATGAATTTCTGTCCATTTTGGCCAATGTAGCAAAGAGTGACAGAGGACTGAAAACATGACATGCTGCATTAACTG
>OX421457.1:29457426-29467426 GCA_949126865.1 Montipora capitata | reverse complement strand
CCTCTAATGGCCTTTAAAGGGAAGCAGCCATTATAGATTCTCGAATATTCATCTATAAAATTATTGTAAGCCATATTGGGATCTTCGTCGAGAAGTGAGGACCAGTTTGTGTTTGAAACGTTTTCGTTGAATTTGCGCAAGTTTTCGTCAGTAAACTTGCGTACAAAAGCCTTATTATCTCCATCGCGCGTCAGGGTTAGGTCAGAAAAGTAAGCAAAAACCGGCAGGTGATTGGATAAGTCGTTTAGGACAACTCCATTTATGACATTTTGTGAAAGATTGTTTGTAAATATATTATCAATTAGAGTTGCAGAGTAAGAGGTGAGGCGTGTTGGGTTGGAGATAAGAGGAATAAATGCAAACGAAAATAAGGCGTCGATAAATTCTTGAGTTGGTGTATGATGATTGTACTGGAGAAGGTCAAGGTTGAAGTCACCCATAACATAGCATTGTTTGTTGTTCTTAGAAATGTAAGAAAGAAAGTCATTCAATTTGTCTAGAAACAAAGCCGTGTTTTGGTTTGGCGGTCTATACACACATCCAACAATAATGTTTTTCCCATGGGGAACTGTAATCTCCACGAACAAGGACTCAATTACCTCTGGATCTGACAATTTGCATTCATTAAGAAGTTTGTATTGGAAGTCATTGTGTAAATAAAAGCCTACTCCGCCACCAGTTTTGGATTTGCGATGATTTGAGATAAAATTGTATCCGGTGATATTGACCAGCTCTACAGTGCAATCTGTCAGCCACGTTTCTGAAATACCAATCACAGAGAATGATTTTTTGAAACTTCCAAGCATTAAATTCAATTGGTCAAGATTTTTCAGCAAACTACGGGCATTTAAGTGCATAACGGAAAAATTTATTTTTTTGCTAAGGGGAGCTACTCGACTATTTATATCATCCTCGGTCAAATAACTACTTGAGGGCAGACCAGCTAAAAAATTAGAATCAGGATTTAAATAACTGGAAAGTGAGTTAGATAACTCAGGTTGTTCTATAGGATTAAATAATAGTGTTTCAAGACGGTCGGTATTGAAGTTTAAAGGGCCATGGGATATCTCATAGAGTGCTAGATTAAAGGAACTATCATCTAAGTGATTAAATGGAAAGAAAAATAGTAAAGCTCTAAAGATCACAATTTTAATAAAGCAAAAAACTACATTCTGCATTGGAATAGGGTTATAGCCTTTACAATTAAGTGACAAAAACCAAAAAAACTAGTGAAAGTTACCAGATGAAAGACCATAGCCATCAGCCTGGCAACCACTGTCCACCTCTGAAGCAAAACTGCTTTCAAAGAAAGGCATCTATGGCAAAAGATCAAGGAAATTACCTCCAACCTACAATGACAAGTCAAACTGCAACCCTCCTTGGACACCTTTTGCACAACATAAAATCAAGGAATATTCTAATTAAGGGTGCCTTCGATTGACCATATTCCCGAATAGGAATACATGGAATATAAGTTAGAAATCCTTCGAACGTTTTTATGGAGATTCACATTAAAATTGTCAAACATCTGCCAAAATGCTATTTTAACCCATCGACATCCAAACCGGCCAAAACCGGCCAGACTTGGTATTTTACTCTGTCTAACGCCAGACGATTTTACTCGTCAATGGGGAACCCCTGGGAGTCAATGGGTTAAACATATTTTTATTATCCTTGCTGCTTCAAAACGCGCCAAACATACCTTTTTAATCATCACTCCATGTAGTCTTATTCCGGACTAGGGTCAATTGAACACACCCTAAATATTCCCAAGACTGGGCAGCAGTCCAAAAAGATAAGTGGGCCCTCACCTAACTCATAATTAAACAACAATTAATTGTTATTGATGCTGAATCTTCACATTAAGAAACCCTGGTATGCTAGGGTTTGTGTCTGCAAAAAAATTAAGATGTCAGGGAGGGTCCTTTTACTTATTGCACTTAGCAGCCCCTCCTATCAATCTTTTTTTGCTTTGTCCCATGTTTTGCAACATGCGACCAGGCCATATACCTGGGACTCTCTCTTGCCCTGAAGGGTGGGAAGAAGAGAACACTTATTTTTGGATGCTTTATTATCATGATTAAATGTTTCATTGAATGTGTGGATGGACTGCATGAAAAACCTTTGAGGTATCAGTAGTCACACACAACAAAGTGATATTAATGGTAAGTACCATATTGAAGTTTACTGGCAATTCTTGTGGTACTTGTTGAACAGAATATTGCAACTAAAAGAAAGAGATGGCAAAATTATAAGATATAATCTTCCATGCAACAACAAAAACATATGGTGTAATGATTAAAATGAAAAATAATAATTATGATGATGATGATGATTATTATTACTGTCTAGTACCTCTGTTGCATATGAAGTGTCAGAACTGAGAGAATTCCCCTGTGGTCCTAAAGGCAAAAATAGAACAAATATCCATATAGGTCAAGTTGAGTAACATTTTTACTTGGTAAATCAGAAGGCAATACCTTTGTAATTTCTTGTTGTGCCTACAGATTCTTATAAAAAATTCTTATTGAGCTTTTGTGATAATTGGCAACTTTACAGACAACAGATAAGTTATGATACCATATGAAACACCGTATGGAAAATTTTATACTTTTTTTTTTAAACTTTGAACAGAGTTTCACCTTAGCCTGCTTTGGGCAATAAAAAATGGAGGTCACTGAGATCGTTTTTGAGATAAAAGAACTTAAAGAGAAAATATAGGGCATTTTGAGATGGTTCTTTCGTTGCCATGGTGATTTATTATGTCAGATCAATATGTGCATCTCGTTACCATCACATTGCTGTAAAGTAAAACAGTGTCGTTGAGTTAATAATTCTAATGAGGCATTAACCATTTTAAGAATTTGGAAGGAATATTCCTTCCAAATTCTTAAAATGGTTTGAGCCACCTTAAGTTACATTAAACCTTCATAGGTGTCCTTCTGTAACAAATGTGTACACAATCTGTTTTTAAGGAAACCCTCACAACCTGAGCCATGAAAATCCATCATCGACTTTTCATAGAAAATTCATGGCCTGCAAAATAGACCATGAAAATGAAATCTCCATATTCAGCGCCCTGAAAAATGCCTTCCTGGGTTTTTAATGACATTTTCATGGGATTTTCATAACTTCGCAGTTCATAGTGAATTGGGTGCCATTCCGCCTCATTCTGGTGTCATTCCGGTTCATTCCGGTATATTCCGGCACCATTCTTGTTCATTTCGTTTCATTCCGGTGTTATTCCGCCTCATTCCAGCATATTCCGGTTTATTCCGGTATATCCCGTTCCATTCCTGTGTTTAGCAACGCCCCCACAACAATGCTTATTTGCAGTTTGGAAGAATAAACATATGGGAGAGCATACACATTTCATGTCATTTTTCGGACAAAAATGCAAAATCGACGTTGGCGACCACTAAATTCAGATTCAGCTTCAACAATAATAAGATGGCACCTTTCGCCAACTTTTCCTAAGATTTGCCACATGGACTCTTAAATGTTCAATTCTTTTGGTATTTTGCCTTGTCTATCCAGCAAGAGAGGAAATAAATAACACCCTCATCCCAGAGAGACATAGCGAGACAATTTATTTTGTTGGGAGAGGGTACTGTTGAAAGGTATTTGTAACAATTATGTTCCCTAACAGTGACAAACAGCGGGACTAGCATTTCACATAAACCATCTTGTCACCCTTAATGCGGATGAACACGCAAAAGAAATCAACGCAGTTGTCATTTGCGTAGAGCTGAAAGCGCAAAAACTTTGAGTTCGCCAAGTAACGCAGTTTTGATATGAGAAGAGCTGATGGTGCAAAAATCTGAATTTCCACAACAACGCGTCATGATTCACATGAGTTGACAGCACAAAAATCTTGAGTTTGCCCAGCTACGTAGGGTTGATTGGTGCAGAGTTGACAGCGTAAAGATTGTGAATTTACCCATCAACGCAACGCTGTTTTAGTTAATTTTAGGTAACTAAAGACACCTATATTTATTTTAGATACCGTTGTAGCTCATTTGACATCATTTTAGATACCACTGTAGATCATTTCAGGTCATTCCTTGTTTTAGTAACTATGAACTGGTGGCACCACAGTAAGTGTGGTACATTTGGCATTTTGCAACCTCAGTACTGTAAAGCAGAGCCTTCTTCCTCTGCAATCATATGCAGGCTGAGTTTAAGTCGATCTCAATCTGACTGTAGCCTGCTGTAATGCTTTACCCCTCTGATTATGACTCTAAGGGCGCGTTCTTTTGGTACTATTCCGGAATGGCAATACACGGAATAGACAGTGTTCATGTTTATTTGGGATCTATTCCGTTTTCGGAATGAATGGAATAGAGCGTGACCAGCAGCCATATTGAATTACTGAAACAATTATAGAAAGTATTTGCATAAAAATAGAGTTCAATTCCCGCCAGAGGATTAGTTTGGTACACCATCATGGCTGCCATTTCTTTGTTTTGGAACACCAACATGGCTGCTGTGACGTCATGTGAAAACGCTCTATACTATTCCGTTCATTTTGCTCCCAATAGCAGAATGAACAGAATGACCGGAATATCAGTTCACTCTGAATAGACAGAATATGCATTCTTTTGGGAAAGTTTTGGCACGAAATGATATGTAGCTGGCTGGTCACCCACTGGCAGCTTGAAAATGGTAAAAATCTTAATGGAATAGCTATGCAAAATGTCTCCCGTAAATGAGGGTGTGCTGGCCTCTCTTCTGTTTCTTTAATTACCAGTGCGAGAACAAGAAGAACTCTCAGTTTGTGTTAATAAAGAAAGTGCTCTTGCCTGGTCAAAAGAAATGATGTTGGCATTAATTGGTTTGTACAAAAACCACGAACCTTTTTTCACTTCAGTCAACATCAAGAAGAAGAGCATATGGGAACACATTTGCACTAGGCAAGGCACTCACAAGTACAAAAAATTCTTCGTCATTTTCCCCCTTAAGGTTTTTAGGAAATGAAGCAAACCAAAAATCAAGTAAACCGCCAAAATACTGGTACTTTTGCCGATATTTCAACATTTTGTGTTCCAAACTTTCGGGAAACTTTTTTCAATTGCCATGCCAATGCAACTGGCGCATGCGCAGATACTATAGTTTCCAGGTCACCTTCGCTAATAGTATTCCCTTTGTATAAGAATATGTGTTTTTTGCCAATTGATATTCGGTGTATTCTGTTATTCCTAATCCAGAATGAGAATAGCCAGGATACTCCCACAAGAATGCACCCTAACTGTGTTGCCATCAAAGACAAGCCTTAGCTTTAAAAAATCATAATCAAGAAATAAACTTACCCATAGTGACCGCAGATGAACTACCATTTTGAAGCAACGAAGACATCATATCTTTTGTATCATGTCTGCAATTTAGAAAGAATGAATTTTCACCTTCTGGTGGTGCAAAAATTTCAACTGAAGGAAAGGCTGCTTGAGTAGTTCCTGTTATTGTTGCAGGTGTAACAGACTTTCCTTGAACATGTGAGTCAGTCTTCTGAAGATGACTAATTTCCTAAGGAAAGAAAAACAAACCAAGTTTGAAAAAAAGCATTTGAATAAAGAATTTAGGCACTGAGGGTCAGGTGGGGATAACAGAAGATAAGATACATGTAGGATTATATATTTTAGTCAAGTACACAGGCAGTAGTTGCCGGAGGCCCATGTTAACCCATTGCCTCCTGGGAGTGAGACAGATTTTACTCTGTCTATCACCAGACATTTTTTCTTATCAACTGGGGGCATCCTGGGGCACCAGAGGAGGGAATGGGTTAAAATTGTTTGACAAATTAAATCACCTAAACAGCTGAACAGGAAGAATCTGTATACCAGAAGACAATTGCAACGTTGCAGCTTCTTGTACCATTTAATTAAGGACAACAACAGAAATAATTTGATAATCCGAGGTCTAGATCTTCAAACTTGAGGGACGCTATTTGAAGTGCAAAATCAGTTATAAACTAGGGACTACTTAGATCCTTGAACAGTGCCCTACCTGACTGGAATGCTCTGCCTTCTCATATAAGAACTAATATCCATTGATGCTTTAAAAAAGTGTTGCATCAAAATTTCAGATGCAAGAACTGAGAGGTTTTCATTATTTTGCTAGTTTTGTAAAATTAGTTCGACTTAGTTTTGTAATTTTGTAATCAACTAGTAATCATAAATTATTGTAATTCTACCATGCCCCATTGAAAACCACCTTCAAGTGCAACATAGGCCTTCTTTACAGAGAATTGAATTATTATTATTATTATTATTATTATTATTATTATTATAATTATTATTATTATTATTATAATTATTATTATTATTATTAAGTCCATTATTTAACATATAAATCTATAAGGTAAAATTAAAAGGTACTGTAATAATGATAATGATATTGTCTAATAAGTGTAAAAGGAACTCAATGACAGCTGTAACAGTTGCATTAACATCTAATGAATTCAATGTCTTTTAAGCGTATATGAAAAGATAATATATTTAAATTTGGTGCATTCTTAACAGCTGTTGGTAATTGATCCCAAAAATGAGAAATCTGGTGTTGTGTGAATTTTGATCTAAGGTCAACTCACTACTTTTGAGGTTGTAAGGAGTACTATAGGGTTTGAAAATACTTGAGAGATAGGATGGGCCGTTCTACTTATAAGACTTAAAGAATATCATTAAAGATTGTTTGATATTTCTAAGATGTTCAATTCTACCATCCCAAGTAAAGTCTTGTAATCCGCACTGTTACTTTTGTTCTGAACTGTCCCTAATCCACAGTAATTAGCATTTTCTAGTTTCTTATTTAGTTTTCTACCAATACCAAGGAAAAGAAAATTACAATATTCAAAGTGCAGTAATAACACAAAGCTTCGCCTCTATAAAGCTAGTATAGTATTAAATTTTGCAGGGACTAAAAAGTAAGGAAGTGAAACAAAAAAATTCAGGGTCAGCATTTCAGGGCCTTGCTATGCGGCAGGTACAAAATGCAGGGCAAAGGGCACAGGTCACAGGTCATTATTTAACCTATACATAAAGCATCCTAAACATTCATAAAAGCTAACCTTAGGCCTTTTTAGGCCTAATTAGGACTAATTAGGCCTAAAGAAAAGTATCCCAAACATTCATAAAAGCTAATTTTAGGCCTAAAGAAAAGTTTTTAATCCTAAGGTTAGCTTTTCTGAATGTTTAGGATACTTTCTTATAAGTAAAACAATGACCTGAGACCTGTGCCCTGTGACCTACATTTTGTACCTGCTGCTTGGTATGTTACTGAGTTATTTCCTTTCTCTCTTCACCCAGGTGTATAAAATTAATATGAACCATCCCATTGTTATGGTACCTCCCAGTGCACATGGGAACAAGTAATTCACCTTGGTAACTTCTAGCCAATATTAAAGCAGAATAAGGGAGGAGTAATACATGTATAAGCGACAGATACAAAATGAGCCGAAGATCTGTTTGAGCATGTGCCGCTTGTCATTCTAAATCCCATGCAGATCCTGTGCAAATCATAAAATTAATGTGTGATGTGTGAAGTAGGTTAATTATTATTTTGTAACTTAATAACAGAATGGTCATTATGTAAGATATGCACAAGTGACTTGGATACTGCTTTCCTCTTGGCTGTTCTTCGATGAACAAGAGTTAAGGTTCTCACTGCATATTTTATTAGAGGCAAAACTCTTAGAGCAGAACACAATTTGGTATATATCTTTCCACATTGTTTTTCCCCTCTTCACAGAAATTCCTATTGATCCCTCTTTTAAAACTGCACAGAAAAGACTCAAGGAAGACACCTCCTTGCCTGTGGAGGATCTGACAGATCTGCCGTCTTTTCATCTTAACACCAAGCTGTTTACTTATAGTAATTACAATAAAGAAGCTTTTAGAACCACTGTGAAATCTCCCATTTTCACTGTCATTGCTTACATGGTAGAAATGCATGGTATAAATGGAAGATGTAGAACTAAAAGCTCTGGATTCTTTAACAGTTCCACCATTTTTTGGAAATGATTTGCTAGGAAAGCAGCAGAACGCTTTCTGTTACATTTGAATTCAGATGAGACACCTCTTCACTCTTGAACTTGAAACTACATGTAATAGATGCTTCCAAGCCTTATCTTGATTTAGATGTCAACATGGCGGATCAGGGCAATCTGGAGATTAGTGTTTACCCAAAACCCTCTAATATGCAGGTCACTCATTGCAGGTCATTGTTTTACCTTTTTGAAAGTAACCAATAACCCTCAATTTGGCTAACCCTAGGCCTAAAAACCAACCTTAGGCCTAGGGTTAGTCAAATTGAGGGTTGGGGTTACTTTCCAAAAGGTAAAACAATGACCTGCATTTTAGACCCCCCCACACACTCGGCCTGACAAACATTTCCCTTTTAACTCTCACCACCCTACTGGCCATAAAAAGTCCATAGCAAGAATGTTACTCACAATGGCTGATTGTTTGCCATCTTCCTGAGTTTCCAAAGGTCAAGGAGTGAGAATATGTTCATGGTGTTTTAATTAAAGGTTGATAGCTACCTAAAGATTTTCTAGAGTAACTGTACAAAGCCAGTCATTTCTCCTCATAACAATTCCGGGAACAAGGAACTCGGGTTTCTGGCAAAAGACAATGTTCCATGTGTGACAGATAATGGGAGTTATGCTATTTGAGAGATTCCCTAAGGGCACATTCTTTGGTTCCTTCCATGCTAGTCAACCATCCATGAGTACGCTTAGGCAGACTTAATTGAATGCTGGGTGTTTACCGCAAGAATTGTCAGTAAACTGCAACATGGTACTGTACTATTAGGTTTCAATTATTTACACATTAAAATGGATGGCTTCACAGGCATTCGTACTCAAGTTTATTCTGCCATACCCTCTTCCAAACCTTGTATGTTATTTCCATCATACATGACAAACCTATGACGTAACGGTAGTCACATACAACAAAGCAATATTCATAAATGAGGGTTTTACTCACAGAACTGATCAATTTGAAAATAATATTTAACCTATTCACTCCTGAATTGTCCTCCATTGATAAGTAGCATCAGACAGTACTAAAATCTATTAAGTTGCACTCCCAGGAGTCAATGGGTTAATGGTAAGTACCATATTGAAGTTTACTGGCAATTCTTGCGGTACTTGTTGAACAGAATGTTGCAACTAAAAGAAAGAGATGGCAAAATTATAAGACATCATCTTCCAAGCAACAACAAAAACATTATGGTGTAATGATTGAAAGGAAAAATAATAATTATGACGATGACGATGATGATGATGATGATGATTATTATTATTACTGTCTAGTACCTCTGTTGCGTATGAAGAGTCAGAACTGAGAGAATTCCCTTGTAGTCCTAAAGACAAAAATAGAATAAATATCCATATAGGCCAAGTTGAGTAACATTTTTACTCGGTAAATCAGAAGGCAATACCTTTGTAATTTCTTGTTGTGAATACAGATTCTTGCAAAAAATTTTTATTGAGCTTTCGTCATAATTGGCAACTTTACAGATAACAGATAACTTATGGTACCATATAAAACACCATATGGAAAATTTTATGGGTTTTTTTTTTTAAAACTTTGAACAGAGTTTCACCTTAGCCTGCTTTGGGCAATAAAAAATGGAGGTCACTGAGATCGTTTTTGAGATAAAAGTGCTTAAAGAGAAAATATAATGCATTTTGAGATGGTTCTTTTGTTGCCATGGTAATTTATTATGTCACATCAATATGTGCATCTTGTTACCATCACATTGCTGTAAAGTAAAACAGTGTCGTAGAGTTAATCATTCTAATAAGGCAATCCTTCCAAATTCTCAATTAAAAATGGTTTGTAGAATTTGAAAAAATTATTTTCAGTTTTGCCACTCTTTTCATAAGGCAACAGCAAGACGGTGAACTTGAAAATGACGGACTGACATGCAAAATAACTGTGTAGTGTTAAGCACAAAGATTAAATCTCTAAAAGGGTCAGCATTTTCTGGTATTCTCATT
>OX421457.1:29447426-29449926 GCA_949126865.1 Montipora capitata | reverse complement strand
ACTGTAAGAACTTTTTTGCCTCAAGTAAGACAGGAACAAAGATAAAATGTGTTACTTACTGCTATCAGCCTGTGTCTTGGCCTTTGTAACAAGGTAAAGTCTTAGTGTACTCTTAGTACCCCTACAGCCTTCAACAGTGAACCCTTCTTCATTGATTTTAAATCCATCGTAGTTAGCCAAATATGGCTTTTCCATATCTACAAGCATGCCATGTTGACTGGTACCATTAGGGTAAAAAATGTTTTGGGCTTTCAACAGACATTCCTGATAATTAGCACTCCTCTTCATGTCAAGTGTCCTCTCTCTTACCCCTTTATCCTTCTTGACTTGAACACACCTGTTCCCAATCCAATGCTTCCAGCCAAATTCAACTTTCAAAGTACTTTTTTTCGCTCTTTTTTGAGCAACAATTGAGCCTCCATAGTCAGCATTCCCTGAGCGCTTTCTGCGGCGATTCAAGACCCCTCTTGGGCGCTCAACTTCTTCATCCCAATTTTCTTCATTAGGTGCACAAAATTCCTTCAGTGCTAATTGATCTCCCATGGCAATTAAACCCAGAGTTGTAAAGTGACATTCTTCCATTCGTCTTACCACAGCACCATCAATCTACAAAATACAAGAACACAGCTACATGTATAAAAGAACAACAACAACAACCACGAAGATAGTCAGTTGAATACGGCATGTGTCTACTGTTTTCAGTGCAGTGGTGTTGAAACAATCACAGAATAACAATGTTTTATATCACTTATCATCACTATGGACCAGTAAACAATATTGCTTGCTTTGTGAGGGAAGGACTGTGTGGTTTAGAAACATATGCAAGATCTATACAGTTTCACTTTCACTATCTATTTCAACTGAATTTCCATTTGCTATGAAAATTGCAACATAATGCATCTCACCTGTGTCCTATGTATATTGGTCTAGGAATTTGTAGCATAGTTGCTGGTTCAACGACTTTTATGTCCACAAAATTTTAACTTGATTCTGTGAAGTATATTTTGAAATTCATTGCGTCTGCCACAGCTTGTATTATCATGTGATCAGCCCATGTTCCTTGCATAGACATCTGTTAAAATATTCTATCCATGACCTATGCACATTCTTTTGTATGAACCTCTCAGGATGCTCTTTGAATACCAGCTGCTCTTTCGTGCACGGACTAACGCTAAATAAATGTTGTATTACCTTACATGTGGTGTACTGTCGTTCTTTCACCTCACAAGTGGTATTTTAAGCGATTTTGAAGATTTCAAAGTTCACTCGGCTTTCCATCCATTCGTGGTGGTTGAAATGAGTACCAGTATTAGTGGGGACAAGTTGTACATGCAACGGAATTAGAGTGGCACCCACCCCTGCAGTGAGTTACGGTTGATGCCGTGGGTTACTGTAGAAGCTAACAGAAAGGAGCCTTTGGGTTGCCTTGGACTGTGGTCAGCCTCTTGTCTTGTCTTGTCTTGAATATTTCAAGTTCGTTGTTTACTGTGCCTCTCAATAGAAGGACAAGGGTGGAAGCTAATTTTATGAACAGCTCCAGCGCCAGGCAACTTTCCCCCAGAAAATCATATCACTCTGCTTTCAAACTTCGCAGAATGGTTGAAAGATTCACGCTTCTTCTCGTACTTCTCGCTTGAAAATGCATCCAACCAGCCTGGAGCTAGCGCTCAAAGAAAATCAAAATCCCATACCTTCCAAGCGACTGGAATGCGTAACACTTTTCCCGTGTGCCAGCCAAGTGTCAGCCTCAAACGGCCTCCAATCAGAAAGAGGCAATCAGCAGGCTGGCACACGTGAAAAGTGTCACGCATTCCGATTGCTCCGAAGGTATGGGATTTTGATTTTCTTTGAGCGCTAGCTCCAAGCTGTTTGGATGCATTTCCGAGCGAGAAGTACGAGAAGAAGAGTGAATCTTTCAACCATTCTCCTGCAAAGTTTGAAAGTGGAATGATGAGATTTTCTGGAGAAAAATCTCCCGGCACTGGAGCCATTCAGAAATTTAGCTTTCACCCTTGTCCTTCTATTGAGAGGCACAGTAAACAATGAACTTGAAATCTTCAAAATCGCTCAAAATACCACTTCTGAGGCAAAAGAACAACAGTACACCACAGGTAAGGTAATAAAACATTTACTTAGCACATATTTATCAATAAATCGCTACAGAAGAAGCAAACAGTGAATCAAATTCTTTTATTATAAAATTACAAACAGTTACACAAACAGATTGTGCTGGCTACCTCTGTGAGGTCACAAACCATGCATGCACGGTCTAGAGTTCAGTCAACAAGTTATCAGACCCACCACATGATACTGCTTTAACACCTGGGTTTAACCTAACATCTCCAGATAACAAAATACCTGGCTCTTAGAACAAAGTCATAGGATGTTGTTGTTCTTCTTTTGATATACTGAGTACTTTCTCTGAATATACTTGATATTCTATTACTCGGGCCCATAAGGGCACTGAGTTATAAAACCAGTTGAGTGTCTTTTTTTTTTT
>OX421457.1:29424926-29442426 GCA_949126865.1 Montipora capitata | reverse complement strand
TTGTACATTTCTTAGAATGTTTTTGGAAGCTATGACATAGTCAACAACGCTGCTACCGTTGTAGTGGAAGCAGGTCTTTTTACCATCCAGATCACCAACAATCCTTCCGTTTAGAATTCGCAAGTTTAGAGCAGTGCAAGTTTCTAATAAGCTTCGACCTCTACAATTTATGGTGCCTGAATCTTGCGACTGCCTTGTGTATTGTTCATCAGCTTTGTAGTCTTCGGGGACATTTAAGAAAGCATTGTCATCGTCTGATATTGTTTCTTGCATATCGCCGGTTCATGCATTGAAATCACCGTGAACGACACAATCTCCCCTTTGTGAGAAATGAAGCATTTCAACTTCTAATTCCCTGATTAAATCCACACTATTGCTTCTTTCAAAATTTGATGGGCTACGTAAACGGTTCAGAGGTATATATCTTTTTGAAAATTAAAATAAGTTCTATCGAGTTTGCACCAAATAGCGTTTTTGTTTGCAGTTGGAACATACAAGACACCTTCGGATAGTTTTTGATTTACATATACAGATAGGCCTCCAAAAGCTCGTTTTCCTGATTTGTCTCGACACTTAATAAAATTTTTAAAATTACTAATATTAAGCTCTGCATCATGTGTCACGTGCGTTTCAACGATTGCAAATACGTCATGCTTACTGATAACATCCATAAAATCATCTGTTCCCAGCTTATTTCCCAGTATACTACTGTTATACCCATTAATGTTCCAGAAACCTATTCGTAGTGGACGTGACATAAACTAGTGGTGAAGAGAAGAAAGTAATTTATCTTAGAAACATTTCACTTTCTCTCATGTATTCTGCTAAAAGATTCAATGCTTGGAGAGGTTGACTTATCTGACTCCTTGCTTGGTGTTGCGAGTTAAGTGCCTGTGTTCTTGTTGGGCCTTCCAAGCGTGTGTTTCTGTGATTTACGATCGTGTTTAAAGTTCTTGGTAAACTTTCAACATTTCTGCCACGTAGACCAAGATGGTGTTTAATGTTTGTAACTAGTTTCCTGGTGCCGATTTTGTTATTCAAATGAACATCATCATAAAACACTTGTTCATTTATGTTGCCATAAATGTCACTTGTCACCCTCTTGTTGTTAATGAATGTCACATCCAGATTCTCACATAAGCTTACATAATAACAATTGATTTCGTCGATTGACTTGTTTCTGTTCTCCTCCCGTGGGACGTGGGTCAGGCCCAACAACGCGATCCGAGAATTTGGCCATCTAGCTTTAAGGTTCGTAATACAGCTTTCCATGTTTCTCGTGATCTCGTTAATGTTCAATTTATCTAAATCATTTGTTCCTGAGTGTATAACAATGAGATCATAGTCGTTTCTGTCCTGCATGTGCTTAATATACTGGTTCATTTTTCTCGTTCCGCCTGTAATAGTTTGTTTGTTTACATACCGATTTGGCATGAACTTGCGTTGTTGTATTCCTCTAAGGATCGAATCACCTAATAACAAAACAGGGCCGTTCGAAGTATGCTTATGTTCCTGATTTCGGTTAGATCCTGCTGCAGTATGTTGTTGGATTTGGGGTTGTGTACTTTTAGGAGTGGAGCTTGCAGTAGTTGCTGGCTGATTATCAGACTGGGGGATGACTGGTTGCATGCCTGTAGATGCGAGTTCATCAATCGAACGGTTTTCTTCGGCCAGCGATTCGTATCTGTTCGATGTAACTACCCCGTACGTACATACCTCTTTTGGATCAGAGGTTTCCGTCCCACGTGGTGGTGCAGGTTCCTGACTATTTAGTCTTGCTGATGTAGCGCTGGTTTCTTGTAAGTGCTCCAGGAGTGATTGCTCAGATGAGCAAACTTTGGTTTTAATCTGGCCCAGTTGGTGTAAGATGAGCTTAATGGAGTCCTCCATCAACGATGCTTTGTTCTTCAAGATTTTAAGTTCGGATGACAGTTTTGAGTTTAGACTTGCAGTCTGCTTGCCCAGCTTTTGTAACTCTTCACCGATTTCAGATTGACCGCTTCGATTCTTCTTTCACAGGAAAGTTTGGCTTCCTGTTAGATTCTTGCATTTGTGTTCTAGATCCCGCACCTCAATAACGTTCTCGTTTAATGCGACCGAGTTCATCGAGACCTGACTTTCTATTTTGTTGTTAAATTGGCGTTGAGCTTTCATGAAGGCTTCAAACTCTTCGTAACAGTCGTCATGTGCAGATTTCAAACTTGACAATGGATCAGAATCAGCAACTATCACCTCCGTATCTTCTGCGCTAGATTTTGATGTCTCTGAAGCAACTTGATCTTGTTCTTTAAATACGCTTCCATTTTTAATAATATTCATAAGCTTGCTTGAGTATTCGTCTCTTAATGTACTTGTACTTGTAGCGTTTTCATACTTGGATAAAAGTTGACCATTACGGTTTCGAATTTTAAAATCTCGCTGCTTCCTTTAGATTCAACATTTGACAGACTCTCTATCTTTCCTTCTTCTAATTCAGCTATCCAAAAGTCTTTCAGTGCGTTTAGATCACCATTCCATTTGAACTGCTTCTTGTCTGATTTAAAATTTAAATTTTCACAGAGATTCATTAGCGCCGTGCTTGCCGCCATGCTTCCACGCTGAAGTAGCGTACAAGTTTATATTGTCTCAACTGGTCTCTCATGGGAAGAGGGTGTTACTTTTTTTTTTCCCCCTCTCTTCCCCCACCCTCCCCCCCCCCAAAAAAAACAACTGCCTTTTAGTAAATCCAAGGAACTGAGTGTGTACCATAACTGACCACAATTGGGGTGAAAGTTAAGTCCATTAAATAAAATCAATATGTTGAAACCCCTTGTGAGGTCAGCGACATAATTTGTACCATTTTGTCTGTTTTAGCTAATTTTAGGTGATTAGAGACATCTATATTTATTTTTGATACTGTTGTAGCCTATTTTAAGTCATTTAAGGTCATTTTAGAGGGTGTTACGAAAACTAAGACCCTCGAAAAATAACACCTAAGACCTAAGACCCCAGGGTCTCAGCTTTCGTAGTACGAAAACTATGACCCTTTGTTAATAGTGGTAATTAAAGGAAAGAAACCTGGGAAAACTTACCACTAGTCGGAGATTTACTACTTGGCACGGAAAATCTAATATAATAAGATACATATAGGGTCTTTCCAATGACGAGAAACTCAGTATGTAAACCCTTTGGTTGTAACCACTGAAAATGTGATACTCGGACGTAATTTTGTCAGCACATATTTGTTATCTTATTTCCAGTCTCAAAACAAGTCCAGCGTGTATCATTGTGGAGGTTTTGGACAGGCATTCACAATTTAGCTGTAAGTCACGCCCAACAATGAATGAATGCCATAGCTAGAGTATGCTATGTCTGATTGGGGACTGAAATAGTTTTACATGACTGTAGGACAAAAGTGATTTTCTGTTAGTTTCTCCTTACATGCCTCACTCACACGTACAATAATTGTTACAATGAGGATATGAGATATCGGCTATCAGGGGGTCTTAGTTTTCTTACTACGAAAGCTAAGACCCCGGGGTCTTAGGTTTTAGTTTTCGAAAGTCTTAGTTTTCGAAACACCCCATTTTAGATACTGTTGTAGCTCATTTTAGGTCATTCCTTGTTACTGGGTTGCCGTATGGCAATACGGCAATCCCAGTTGGAAAATGGGTAGAATTTCTCCGTTTTATTTTTTTCCGTGTCGGTAAAAGTCTTGCCTGTCACTCCCCCGGTAAGTGGTGTCTTTGTGGATAGAGCCTTCTGCGCGTATTTTCTTAGGATAATAATAATAATAATGTACTTGCTTATTACGCATCTAAAAATCTCGATGCGTTTACAAAAATATTATATACATATATACATATTATAAAGAAGTAAATCATAATTTAAAGAAAAGTTCAATTAGATGAATTATATGCTTCTATCGAGGATCGAGAGGGTAGTGGAAATGCGTACATTTCTCTGGTGGACACAGTAGAATCATTAACTTAACCTGTAATGGCGTCGAAAGTCATGTAACGCGAATGGCGTTTTAGTGGATCTTTGAACAAAATATACCCTTACGAAGCTCAAAAATGGCAAATCAATTGGATACTGAACAAGACAGGCGACAACAATGACAACAATCTGTCGCCCGTCGAGCCGTCTTTTACCAAGTGTGCTGTTATGTAGAACATTGAAGATTCGCAGGGCAGCGATAATAGTGAATTCAAAGACTAGACAAGGTGGATTGAATGGAATTTCAAGCGTTAAAATCGCTGAAAAGGTAAGATTATTGTTGAAGCGATGCCGCAACTGCGTGTCTTCACCACATGTTCCTTTGATCTCACATTATTGTGTTTTCCGTCAAAATATTCGCTTGTTTTCGCTTTCGCTCGAACATATCTACCTTTATTACATGTCCAGTGAATAGTTTTATCCTCTGAGATGAATTTTCCGTCGAAAAATCGGTTATTTGGGCGGTCAGTGTAAAACGCAGACTGCAGACTGTAGACCGGGGGTAAAATGCAGACTGAGGGTAAAATAAATATTAATAATAAAAAACGAGTCATAAGGATAAAATAAAGATTGTTTGAAAGACAATCCTGTTTTACATCTGTCAACAACTCACATTATTATGACTGCAGGTCGCTGCACCTTTTGGGGATGCGATCGTACGCGTTGAAATCATCTGTGCTTTGTTTTTGCGCTTCCAGATGCATTGCAATGTTCCAAATTATTTGTCACACCGGTACATCGAGGGAAATCGATCGAAAAACCAACAATTATTACTTCGAATACCTGAATAATCTCGGTTGTCTTTTTTCGGTGCAACGAAATGCACAAAGAATCTCATGTATTCCGAGCAATAAGGACGCGGGGATTTCATTGGTTAAGCTATGCGTGATAACCCCTAGGGAGAGGTTATAATTGAAAATTACATCTTCCAGATGCAAAACAAACGAGCTTGTGAACTAAAGGATAAACATAACGTACACGAAAGCGAATGAAAGGATCCTAATAAGAAATTTTTACACCTCAGTCATACTGGCTTAAGCCGACTGAATTGAAACGTTAAATGGTTGCAAAATCCACGTTATCTCTGTCTTTGTTAATTGGTACTGTAGCCATGCGTGTCAAAATAAATTGAGTTATTGGGTAATTACTCAATTACTTTGTTCAGTGCAGCAAAATGGACAGTTGAATTACGGGGTGGTGACTTCTTTGCCTAAAAGCAACTCACTTAACGAAACTGTCCTTTTTCAAACAACAAGGATTCAAACAGCTTCAATTCTTACAGAGTTCGATAAAAATCCGGATTTAAAACATGCGGTGGGGCAACCAAAGCGATGGGAGCTGTGTTGGGGTTTCAGTGTGAAAGTACAAACGGCTACTAACACTCTTATAACTCTTTTTTCATTATTATTTTATTAACCTGCAGTCTGCAGTCTGCATTTTACCCTCAGTCTGCATTTTATCCCTGGTCTGCAGTCTGCAGTCTGCAGTCTGCGTTTTACACTGACCGGTTATTTGGGTGGTTTTTGGCAACAGAGGTTAATTATTCGTAATGCGATCGCTTCCGTTGCCGTTAGCAATGGGTCGCAAATTTGACACTTTTATCGCATTATCACATTACGCATTGAACCACGTTATCTATTATTCCTAAAAATCTAAAAATATTCATGCCTTATCAGTTTTCGGTCGAATTTATGTCCAAGAAAGCAGATAAATTGCAGAAAATATTAGTTTTGCATCCAAAAATTCGTAATCAACGCCAAAATGACCAAATTTTGCCTAGAAAACATAGGTAAAGGTAAAGGTACACGTTATTTAACGTCGGAAGTTCCTTTACTCTCTAGAGAGTACTCTCCCAGGAAGCCGACGGTGCGCTCATTTTACCCCCCTCTTTCCATCAGTGCTCCGTTTTAAGGGTATTTAAAGCTACTTAGGCTACACTGAAAGGAAAGAAGTCGAAACAAGGATGTGAGATCCAGGGATCGAACTCAGGACCTTATGCACCAAGGCCGCGCACTAATCGACTGTGCCACCCTTGCTCCTAAATATTTTATTGTTATTTTTCTTAAATTTTTTCGTCCGACTTTCGCTTTTATAAAATGTTTCAGTTGTCTGTAAATAAGTTGTATGCTGTTGGAAAGCTTATTTTCTTAGCTTTAAAATGATGTATTTTTCCCCCTAACTTTAAATATTTTAAAAAAAAAAAAAACATTTTTTGGCGATGGCTGATTTACCGTGGTTTTCTCGCGGTTGGGAAAGTAGGAAAAAGAGTTAGGCCAGTAGCCAGGTTTTTAACCTCAGAAAAGGATCTGTTTCGTCGTACGAACGTGTGAGGACCTGTGAGCCAAAGGGCCTCTGCTGGTATGACTTCTGGGTGACCCCTTAATAACTTCTTACTAACCGAGCGCGAGGGCTGTACTGCCAGGGAAATATTGGCCCGAGGTTGTGGCAGTACGGACTGAGCGCAGCGAGGTCCGTACAAAAACGACCCAGGGCCAATATTCCCCAGTACCGCTTGAGCTAGCTCGGTTAGTAAGTAGTTTATTATATGGTTTTTTAATTACCTTTTGCTTTGTTTTTGCAAGCCCGTAATCGGCCCGTGGGCCAGTCACAATTTGCCTGGAACGCTGCACGTACCACAGGCAACCCAGTGTACCCTCACGGAGGGTCTAGTTTTGGATAGTTTCAGCATTTATAGCAGATATTAAGAGGCTATTCCATAATGGGGAAAAAGCAAAATAGCTTGAAAAGCTAGTCAAAAACAAAATAGCTTGAAAAGTTATTTAAAAGCAAAATAGCTAGAGTTTTGTTTGTCGTTCAAAACAATTGACGTGACAGCCATTTGACAACATCGCTGTAAATTTGTTCAGGACCTCGTGGTCGGAAAAGAAAACAGCTCGGTAACGCTTTGAACTGTTTTGCATTACAAAACAGAATACACTGAAGCTTGTGAAAGTTATTATTTTTGGTGTCCGAATTAGAGGACAACTCATCAAGTTCATTCACAATTTTTTCGCGACCATGCGCTCACAAAAATAAGCGTTACCCCCTCCCCTCCCCTCCCCCTCCAAGGCGGGACACTGCAGACTGTACATGGACTGTGCAGACCGTCTGTAAAATGAAAATTCGGTTAGCCTGAATTAGGTCTAAATAACATTCGGTTAGCCTAATTAAGCCTAAATAAAATTCAGGTTAGCCTGTTTACGGTTAGCTCTCAATAATATTGAGGGTAACACCATATTTTTTCCCTGGTCGATCTGCACGGTCTGTACAGTTTGGTGTGACCGCACCAAGGCGGTTTGAATCATTCAACCCAATTCTCAATTTTTCCTACACCAATGAAGGTATCAAACATAAAAAGATTGCCAACAACAATAACATAATGAATGAGGAGCAAGCAAAGGAAAATCTCAAACGAAATGAAGTGTGAGAAAGCTTCTATATATCACCTTATGCTTCGCGAACTCCTGAAGAACTGCTGATTCAACTTGGCGAATGCGGAGAAAATCCACTATCTGAAAAAACGAAGCAGTCCATTCTCAAGCTGAAAAGAATCGATTTTAAGTCCATTAAGGATAAAAATTGCGTTTAAGCATCAGAAATTACTTGCTACCTTTTGAACAGTAATGTCCGCCATCGCAGAGTTCGTATAAAAACGAGGCCTATAAATTGTCTCGTCCTTGTTTAAACTTTATACTAGTCAGAAATAATATCATAACTGCAAAATGATCAAGTCTGATTTTTGTCAAATAAACCCGAGTTGTATTTAACGCGGATTTTACAACTCGGATTTTTACCACCAAATTCCGAGTTGTATTCACTGCCAAATTCCGAGTTGCATGCTGAAAATCAGGAATGTAGAAATGGGGAATCCGGAATCCGGAATATAGTATAAGTCATTCAACTGGTTGACTGACATGATCCAATGTCTTTCAAATGTTTACTTTCATCTGCTGAGTAATTGGTCGGATGCTTATTCCTTTTGAGGAGGGATTCATGTACGAACTTCGGAAGAGGATTCATGTTACTGTTTTCTTTCGCAAGGACATAAAACCGTGCTCCTGCCTGCGGTGACAGTGTTTTTGACATCAAATATTCCCAGGAGCACCTGGGCCCCTGATACTACAGCAACTATCTCCGGGCGCTGGATTTTTTTTATTACATACGTTTGCTGATCTTGACCACTTGAGCTGAAGCTGTTTTTGTGTAGGCATTTGCTTGATTTCAAGAGCAATTTGAAATAAATAAGCACGAGTTAATATTTCGAAGACGAACAAAAGTGCAGGAGTCCATCGGGCGAGTACAATTTGTAGTCTTTGAAAACAATTACGACTGCTTCAAAGAAATACAACAAAAGGAAAGAGAGGCATGGATGGTACAAATGAAAAAAATTGAAACGGAATTGCATTTGGATAATCTTAAACTTTTCAAGTTTGTGGCAAATTTTTAACTTCAAGGCGAGACGTATCGTTACACAACAAAAGTATAGAATTTGCATACATTTGATATTATCACGTAACACAAATCACCTCGATAATCTTGGATAAAGGTCGTTTTTTCTCAGAATTATCTTGTTTGTGTTGAAACGATAATTGTATCAGTAAAGGAGTTCCACATTATCATTTTTGAGTTTTAAACTCGGGATAAACTGAAGATTTCCCTGAACACCCTAAAATAACGTGACAATTTAGCCTCACGCAACTGTAAGCGTCTCACGCAATCACGCAAAAATTGGGTCGTAATTTCATGATACGCTATGAAATTACGACCCAAAATTGGGCCACCTAGGGCTGGCATTTTGATTTGTTATGCTTGTTTGTTGACACTACATATAATAACATATTGTGTCAATAACACAGTATATATACTGTAACATTTTAAGCCACTAACTATGGTCGGTATAACAAACTATATACCGACTGCAACTATATTAAAATACGCCGTTGATTACTGGCTTAAAATGTTACAGTATAAAATATACCGGCCAGAAATTAAGCTATTTCTGCACTGTGTTACCTGAAAACTGCATTTCTGTCAGCCGGTCAAAACGGAAAAAAATTCAATGGATTTTTGCAGTAGACCGTCCGAGTTGTGAATTTCGCGATAAATGCAAAAAGTTGTAAATTTGGTGGAAATGCAATTCGGATTTTCGCAGTGGACAACACATACAACTGCCATTTATCTGGGGAAAATCAGCGTGGTGACCTTTTCAATAAATGTCCTGTATGAGCCACTTTTACGGAGGCCACCACATTTCTCTTTCCAATTATTGTCTCACGCGTTTACTATCCGCAATGAATTTGGATCGTTGGTACGTCGTCAACTTTTCGGAAAAGACTTCGGGTTTTCAGGACTACATGGCCTACACCTACTTATTTTGACACGAGTTTCCAGCTTTCGGCACGAGTTCG
This sequence comes from Montipora capitata, assembly GCA_949126865.1. Lineage (NCBI taxonomy): Eukaryota > Metazoa > Cnidaria > Anthozoa > Scleractinia > Acroporidae > Montipora > Montipora capitata. Next base: position 29,433,040 of record OX421457.1, on the reverse strand, counting down.
TCTTTTTGGTGCGAGTTTTCTAGCACGAGTTTGTCTTTTCAGCGCTACTCAATTGGGCACGAGTTTTCGCACGCCTTTTTTGTCTCGAGTTCAACTTTTCGGGACAACGTTTCTGGTACTTTTTTTTTCCTCACGATTTTGCCCCTTACCAAGCTTTGGAAGTAATGCAACAATACAGCAATCAATAAAACGTCAAGATTGAGGGATTCCCACGGACAAGAGAGAGGATGCTGCTAATCTGTGCATTAAACTTTCCTCAAGCTTGGGTCTCCGTGACATGTAAACATCTGAGAGCTTTTGAGAAGCGGACGGTAACAGGAAGTTAGCTGTTTTCCCTTTTAACCTATCTTCATATAACCACATTTATTTTGCTAAGTATCTTTTCTCCATTAGAGATGATTAATTTAAAAATCTTGGGGATACTACTGTCCTGGCATGCGAAATGCTTTCCTCAAAAATGTCTCAAAAACGTCGCGTGTTTAATTCAGCTCTCTAGGACGGAAACCAGAAGTGAACATTTCGCATGCCTGGACAGCAGTCTCTCCCAGAATCAAGCAAATCATATCCACTAGTACGTACAATATAAATGTGGTTGTGTAAAGACAAGTTGTTAAAACAGTCGTCTTTTCCAGCCTGTTCCAGTTCGGCGGTATTTCCGAGTAAATTTTAGATTTAACTGCTCTCCTCGTCAGGAGAAACTTGACACGGATGTCACTATCATCTTCACTTGAATGCAACTGTACTCTGCGCAAACCAATCAGTTAACAGCATTTCCTTCAACTAATTTTCTTTTTTAACTTCAACATTAAAATTTGTGTATTTCTTTGTTTAGAATAATCCTTTATTGCACATGTGCCTTTAAACTAGCGTTTGCTCATATGCGATATGTGGATAAATAAAGTTTTGCATCACTTCACTCAGTGATTGGTTCAAAGCTCTCGCGCCACTTTTTCAACCAATCAGAATTGAAACCAAAACCAATCGTGGCCTGCGCGTGCACATTTTTCCGCGCTTTGTGTCGGCTACGTGTATAAATTACTTTGAGTTTTGATTGGTTTACTGGATTGTCTCCGTCCTTTTTGATTGGCCAAAGTAATTACTTTGGTTTTGGTTTTACGACACTCATTTGAAAACCGCTCTATCCTACGTAGCATTGTGGGGTCTGAGCTATCTTATTGAAAGACACTTATGCCTTGTAACAACTACCCGTCTCGATTAGTTTGCGGTGTCTCGTGTCTGACATTTGCAAACTGCAGACTGCAGACTGCCTACAAAGGTCTACAAATAGCAATGATAAACAGTATTTAAGTCGGAGCATCCATTTCAAATAGCGCTGATAAACAGTATTTAAGTCAAAGAAACCGGTTTAAAGCGGTTAGCTTTCAATAATTGTGATTTAGGGTTAGTCTGCAGTCTGCGGTCTGCAGTCTGCAGATATCAGACACCGCTGCAAAACGGCCTTAGCCACGGCAAGCCACTGATTTCTTCGTATGCGCACGCACAAAGTCCTCTCGTTCTCAGCGTCTAAGTTCGCTGTTTTGGTATCAACAAGGTTTTGGGACATTTGTAGAGAAGGTTTAGGTTGCGGCCGTTGTCTTGTTTTGCAGTTAAAGGTCTGCAAACGAGCGGGTGATCACTTGCGAAGGTCTCTGTTAGCGTTCAAAAGAACGAAGGAGGTGAAGGGGGGGGGGGGGGGGGGGGTAGGCAGGGGTGTGAAAACCTCCCGCTTCCCGTACCTTGCCCTCCCACTTCCCGTACCTTTATCGCCCGGCTCCCGCCCTTTTCAGTCACGCTCCCGTCCCCTGTAAATTAGGAGACTCAAAACACGTCTTGGTCATTTAGCTACGTAATTCTCAAGTGATATCTGTCTTAATTGTTCCAATTTGCAGTTCTGAATTGTCTCGTGTTTTTAGAAATACACGTTTCTTTGGGGTGGATCCAGGTTTTTACAAAATGGGGTCCGATTAAAGGTGCCCCTGTTGGGGGACCCCTGGGAAATTTTGGCATTTTTAGACCTCAGAAACGCGGTTTTAGGCTTTTTTAGGCAAAGTCAGCGTGTTTTAATTTCTCATTTGTGAAAGTTTAAATTCCATTATTTTTGCATTAAAATATAACAGAGCTGCACAAAAAATATAAAAAGTTATGTACTTCGGATCAAATTTTCATTTCTAAAAGTATACTTCAGTTCAACTCTTTTAAATTTTGTGTTTCATCAAAGCCGGGATCTATAAGAAGCATTCTTCGGGGGTATCTTTCCGCAAAACGCTGAACCACAGCATCGCAGTTGACGGGCTTTTCGGAATGTTTATCAGAGCCAAGCCCCACAATCTTACCGTTGTCATAGTGGTGCAAACCATAGGCAATTTTCGAAGCATCAAATATTCAGCTTGATAGTGAGGCAGAGAGAACAAAAACAATTCTCGGTTTTCACATGACGTCACGACCGCCATGTTGGTGCCCCGACCAAATCCTCAGGGAATTTAACTCTATTATTATGCAAACGCTTCCTTTTGTTTTCGTTGAAAAACATGGCTGTTGATCACGTGAGTGAAAACCAGCAATAGAAACACGTTGGAATGAATGTGAAAAATATTTACAAATCATCCACTTTCCTTTGCCTTTGTCCTCACTGCCTCACTATGAAGCTGAATTTTAATATGTCGAAAAAGGCCTATTCGCAGCAAACAGTTAATGTTACGGAAAATGTCTGGATCACAGTCCTGATGAAAAAGGAACCACATTCGCAGCGAACCAAAATATTCAAATACTGGTACTCATTTGTTTCTTTTTAGGAAACATTCGCCCTCGTTTATCAAATATTACGAAAAACACTACCCAAAGCTAGCATAAATAAACAACAACACTTTATTTACACACGGCACGTAATTACAGGTAAAAATACTGTATTCTCCCTTTCAGTCCTAAAGTGACTAAGGACTATGTAAAAAATTACTTTGAAATGAAAAGAAGAACAAAAGTCACTGACAATAAAAATATACAATTGTAAATTGGAGGAACCCAATACATATAACTTCATTGTATTGGAACGGCAATTTTACAGAGCGAGTTATTTGTAAATCGATTTTTTCGCGAAACCAGACCTTTCCAGCTAATGACAAGTCTTGCACCTATGAGATTGCGAATAGTCACTCGTGCAAGCCAGGCTCATTTAAGAACTCGTCTTGCTTAACTTGATTTGTGAAAATGCCTTTATATAGACCTGGTATTGGATTTGTAGGCTCCTGCGTTAGTAAAATTTATTAAAACGCTCCTAGGAAAAAAGCAACCGGATCACTTCTGGACGTAGTGTAGATCGAGGGCCTGGATTCAGCTCTATATCATTTGATAATTAGACATTTGAAACCAGGGCCATATTTTAAATTAGTAGTACAAGTATAAGCTTCAAGGATTTCGTTGTGTTGGTCTTTTGCAAACATAAGAGTTTGCAGGTTACTGAGTTGAGCAAAGAATAAGCACAGTGGTATGTAAATCGTCCGAGAGCACGTAATATCCAATCGACTCTCATTGCATAGCAATTAAAAACCGTTGAGTCCATGACAACCACTTCGCAGTAACCACGGTAGTAATTAACCACAACTAGCTAGAGTTCATCCTAACCGACGGATTGCCTTCCAAGGTTCTGCGGACACTGGCGGCACATTTAGCTCATTTTCTCCACATCCATTTGGGCAAACACATAATGGTCATCAGCCTTACTAGACTTTTGGTTGGTGTCCTACGCCTGTGCATGAGCTATTGTCAGGATTGATTTGATCTTCCCGCAAAATTAGTTGTTTAGTAATGAGAGTCCATTCCCCCATGAGAGAACTTAAAGGAAAAGCCATGCAAAAGTCATCAGTCAACATGACAATCATCTGTAAAACGTCGAAATTGAGTGCACGTTGACACCTTGCAAATGTTGACTTCGTCAATAGTGTGAATGAATGACGGTTGAAATCCAATTTAACCGCTTCAAATTAATCTGAATCACATTAAGCCAAAATAATAACGTGACATTTTGCGGCTTTGACAACTCTTGAGTGATTCGAGCATTCACCACAGGATAAGATAAGGTCTCTACTTTCGCTTGAATGGCTACTAGGATATGACCTTGTGTAAGAAACTTTTATGTTAATCTTGTTGTTTTTCCAGACAAGAATTTATTCGCTGCGATTCAATGTTACAGAACCTTTAGTTTCGTTTTCAGCCAGCGGTTTTCGCCCTTTACACCCATCGTCCCTTGCGCGGATTAAAAAAGCATGTGCTTTTGTAAAATGGCGCCATTGTGTTTCAGCGCTTGTATTTCTGTCCGGAATTTTGTTCGAGTTAATCTTAGTTTTCACGGGACGGTGTCGATGCTCAGAACGGCAAAAAACGAGCAACAACGTATTTATGAACAGTGTGAAGTTTATTTCCCTCGCTGCTTGTATTTTTAATGTTGTTCGCTTCGTATATTACAAAATACATTTTGTAATTTCCGTCACTTAGGTTTTACCTAGCTGTATTCTAGCTACATTCTAACTACGAATAAACTGGAGTTGAAACGTCCGTTGTGCACTCCTTGGATCGACGCTGTTACACTGGATTAACTGGTACACCGTTGGATAAAGTCGAGAGATTCTTTTTCTGCCACTGCTAAATACCAAGGACATCTTGAAGCTGTCGTAAATGAATCAGAGCTTCTTCGATTGTTGTGTCTAATCAGTTGTGCGATATAATTTGCATAAATCTCACCAACATTAGCCTCGAAACGCAAGTTGCAAGCACAGCATAGTTGGTTACTTTTCCATTCTTCGTTACTTTTGTTAAAATTTCCAAAGGAAGTCTTTTTCCCCAACGGGCGGTAGACTGTACCGTACTGGATCTTGAGCTTTTGTTCTATGGTTTCTTGCCAGAAAAACAGGGTGTCGGGTGTCCACCTCTTCAGGACAACACCTGATGAACTTCGGTTGCAAAGTGCTGGACAGCGATGTTTTCGGTGGTGTAGGCCTTCGTCTAAAAAAAACCTCGTATCTTGTTTTCGATCCTCGATCGTTCTGCTTTCCACACAAAGACTTTAATTCCAGCGACAGGATCACTCACTACGTCATTGTCTCCCCACTGAGGTCTCCGACTCTCATTTCGTGCTCCAAAGCTGAAATGTAAAGGGAGCAACCGCCACACTGTAAGGTAGAGATTTTCGGAGTTCGTCTTCTCAAAGCTGGCTTGTTTGAAACAAGAAGTCGTCTTCATCTTTAGTTAGCTCCAGGGCAGCTTGAGTTTCTTTAGGAATCAGGAGAGCCCACCATCTCCGACATCACCTGCGATACAATACGAAACCTTAACATCAGCTATCACCCCTCCCCATTAAATCTGGCTTCAACGAATGTTTCCACATCGTTTCCAACGGATAGATAAGATATAGTCGATCTTCCTTGGGAATGATACCATGTATATTTCGAACTTCCAGAGTTCTAAATGGAGCCAACTAGGTGGCTTCATGGCTTGGTTGGTGGAGCATTGCACCGGCATCGCGGGGGTCATGGGTTCGAATCCCTTTGAAGAAGAAGGTGTCTCTAAAAAGAACATTTTTTAAACTGTCCAGTTGTAAGTGCGGGGATCACTTCTACCTTCCGTCAGTTCTTGACTTTGTTGAAGGGTTTCCTTTTTCACTCTTAAGACCTCTTCTTTGTGTCAGGTTTGGCCTTCTTTTTTCAGTTCCTGTACAATTTTTCCAAAATTAATAGCGACGGCGGCTGACCAAACTTTCTATTCTCACCTCCAAAGTACTTCAAAGAACGGATGGCGTATCCTTTGGGCGCAGTCTCTTGGTGGTTGTGAAGTCTTCAACGACAATTAGTTTAAAAGCGTACTTGCATTAAAATGATCATGGTTTGAAAAAGTACCTTTTAAAGCAGGATTTTAGTCTGTTGTGGATAGTATCTATTACAATAGACCTTATTCACGATGGCCGCCATGTTGGATTTGCTATTATCATGCAAATTAGCTACACACTTCTGAGGGGGCAAACAACACAAGTTCGAGAGGTTATAACGAACATCTTAGTCACACAGATGATTTTTTTTCACGTTCATTGAATGCTTATCACCTAAGTAGTAAAATAGGACGATTACACAAGTGACTTTGACATTTTGACTTTCTACTTCGTTATCTGCTCATTTTTCACTAAAAAAACATCGAAGGCAATCAAAGACATAAAGTTATTATAAAAGGTACTTAATTCTAAATTCTAAAATGCACTTTTAGCAATGTGATTTCAATATTTCGACGAGTCGATTTTCCGCACTTTGCCTTTTTCCCAATGTTTGCCTCCCAGCATAACACATGGCTAATTTCCATGACAATTTGAAAACCAACATGGCGGCTATCGTGAATAAAGCCTATTAATCTTGAAAATATCTTTGTGGAATGCCGACTGAACAGCCAGGTTCGCTGATGTAGGACTTAATCTGACATCAACTTAGTCGACATCTAGTACCTTCGAAATTTCTCGCCTCAAATCCCATTTGCCTGACTTGACAGCCTTGAAGGCGATCAAAACAAGGTTTGATATCTTTCGGAAGAATATGTAATCATTTAAAAGGGCTGCTTGGAAACCACTTGTACGCGAACTATCGCTAGCGCGAGCGTAGGCGTTTCCTATGAAACATATAAGATGCAGAGCAGATGACGTTGTGTAGAGGCGACCTTTAGCGCTTGACGTCATCTCGTTGTAAACTGCTGTAAACAGGCTTGCCCAATTTGACCCCGGGAAAAAGGACTGCACGAACTGTCGTTCAACTGCAGTGGCACCAAGAGGAGTGTAGGTGCCTATTTCTTTCTGATTTCCCATTGCAGTTAAAAACTGTATCTTCCTACCATTTGACCAAAAGTACGGGTGCTTAAGGGCCTCTGATGCCTTCGGCCGGTCATCTCTATTTGCACTTAACAATTGCACCACCAAGTCCTTGGCTTCATCCGTAACGTCTGGACTGAGTGATGTCGAATTGTTCAGAATGCTTTGCTCAATAGCGCCAATTGGAGAGTTTTGAATGGGATTGCTACCCTCCAAAGGGTAATGTCCCTTTGCCAACAAGTAATGCAAAATATGACCGGTAACAAAAATATCAGATGCAAACGAATGTACAAAGGGTCTGGTCGACTGTAGAAGCTCTGGGGCCATCCAACATCTTGATCCAGCACGGGAATGAAATACGCTGGTGCCAAGCCACATCTCAGCGCCAAGGTTTTTGCTAAGGCCAAAATCAGAGATCTTTAGGCATGGCCTGCCTCCGAAGTAAGTGTACAACACATTTGATGGTTTTAAATCGCGATGCAAGAGCTTATTCTCGTGCAGATAATTGACCCCTGTCAACACATCATTGCACAGATTTGGAAGGCAGTTTTTATCAAATGTCTCCTGCAAAAGTTCATCCAGGTCGCCCTCCCTAAGTTCCTGAACAGTCCAAGTAACTAAATACTTCACAACCTGGAAGCAGCTGGGAAGGTGAACCAGACTTTCAACTTCGCGGTCCATTTGATGTGATCTCAAAGCTGTCTCTCTGACATCGTCTTTGTTTATGGCAACATAAACAACGCCAAAAGTTCCCGAGCTAATAGGGTCTTCGTGGAAGAAGAATTCATCCACTTTCTGTACATTTCTTCTTCTCGCAACTTGCGATAATTTATCACGATGACATCTGGAAACAGGGTTCCACGGAATAAATGGCTCTGGCTGTTTTTGCTTACGGGGTCTTTGAAACTTTCGGAGAGGGTTTGTCATCCACCGTGCTATATCAAGCACTGAACAGCCCCTCTTGTTCTTTAGGCGACTGTCCGCTCCGTATCCAAGCAGTGACGGAATAATAAATTTCCCAGGAACTGCGTTTTCACCTTTTGGGGACAGCATGCGCAAAAACCTTCGGCAACAAATATGTAAAGGGCTGTCACAATCTTCATTCTGCTTATTCACATCAGCACCTGTTTGAAGCAGAAGATCAACCGAGGGCCTCACTCGGAGGTCATTGTAATTGCATAATCTATGCAAAAGAATGTTATCCTTACTGTCTCTAATAAAAATTGTTCCACTGTCCTTGTCAATACTTCCTTGGACAAAGGAATGCAGGTCACTGAAT
>OX421457.1:29394926-29414926 GCA_949126865.1 Montipora capitata | reverse complement strand
ATGAAAATGCAAAAAAGGTGTAATGTCACTATAGCATCGGTTTACGGTACCGTACACTTCAAAAAACATGAATTGCAGTCGAACAGCATGGAGACCTAGGGGGGTACACTTGCCGCACAAACACAGAAAATGCTAAAAAGCGATTTCCTTCGTCATTGGCACAGTTAAACTAAAAAACGAACAATCAAGAGCTCAGTTATTGAGGAACCACATTATATTTAAGGCAATGAACTTACATAAGTGACTGGAAGATCAACATCTGACTCCATCTGCGACTTCTCCCTGCCTGAGAAAGGAAAGAAAACTATTTCCTTCATGATTATAAACTGACTGACAACTTTATATAATGAAGTGTCTGTATTTAACTTTAAATCCTCCTTGTAATTTGCGCATCACAATGAATAAAACACACCGTCAATAATTAAGTTGTTACATGCCACCATTTCCAAACTAAATAAGGGAGATTAACCACAGAAAATAAAAGCATAAGGGAAGTGCTTTGTTCAAAAGGATTCCTAAAAGAGGGCAAGAAACTCTTTTGATCCTTCAAACAGGAGTAAGGCAGTTAAATAGAAATATAGATACAAAATAAATATGAAAACTTATTGCTACGGTAGGGTTTCGTCAAAGTTGTAACATTATAAAAACTGCCTGTTTTCAGATACAGCTGTAAACGTGTGGCAACATTGTAGATCACTGATGTGTCATACCTGGAGGTAGCTTATTTTCTTTTAGGCTTTCAGTGAATTTCAAAGAATTGTTTTCACTTCTCTTCCATTTCCAGCAGCGTACTTGCGATTCACAGTCTTCATCCTCGAAAAAATAGCTGTGGGGTAAGGCATTCCTCCTGTCTGCAAACTAACATAACGCGACGCACTTCAAGTTAGATTGCATTCTCGTTAAGAGTAATCTACAGTGCTTCTCAGAGTATAAATACTCACGCGTACTCTTATCTGATAAACACTTGAAAACACTCAGTCAAGTACGGTGAAAGCAATTAAGAAGTGATATAATAAAAAAAAAGTTAGTATATAGTAAAACAGTGGATAGCGCGGAAAGCGTGCTCTGATTGGCTACTCAACTCCGAACATCCTTTGTTATTATTCAACACATTGTGACAATATCCAAATATGGTCACAGCGCGCTCAATATTCGTCGTGCGTACTCAACGTATATCCTGCGATATACGTAATTTTGTGTATCACCGAGAAAAATGGTAGTTTTTCCAGATTTTTTTCCAACAAACGTAGAAAATTGTGCTTTGTTATCAATGTGTTGAATAAACAAACAATCTGCTCAATCTTGCGGAATATCGCATGATTTTAGCCACCTCGGCCTACGGCCTCGTCGGCTAAGTATCGGGATATTCTGCGCGATTTTGCGGGATAATAGTTAACTATTCACCTCCGAGCAACTTGCGCCCAAAAATACTGTAATCATTGCAGGAATAAATGAGTTGAATCATCTTTTTGTGCTAGCATGCTGTCTTCCTTCAGCAATAAATGACCAAACAAATGATTGAAATGAGGAGTTTTTAGCATCACTTACATAAACGAAAAAAGTCTTTCTTGTTGGTCGGAAAGCAGATGTAAATACCCACAAGTCACAATGTGTGTGGGCACCAAACTCTTTCCCAAAAGTGCCAGATGATTTCCATTCCACTGCGATGTCCTTCTCAATTGGCATTAGCGTACCAAGCTCAGCAACAATATCTGAATTTAAGAAGAGGAGGAAATTTTAATTTTTCCCTTCCTGTTTTATTTAAACCAACTACTTTATCTAGTGAAAAGCCCCTATCAAGGGCTTTAAAACACAACAAACAAAGCCTAACTTATAATTCTTTCAACAACTTGCCCAAATGTAATAGGAACAGAACACTTATTTACAAATAGGCTTAAATGGAGAAGGACTTAATCTCCACATAAAACCTTGCTCCAAAAGAGAGGGCCGAACCATCTTGCAGAGAACTGTCACGAGTGACATACAACAACAAGAAGCAAGAAGATAAAAAAGCAAAAAAGAAAGTTCCTCTATCTGTTTTAATACTGACGTCCTCAATTTTGGATACGACCTGAGACAGGTTGCTGTAGAAGTTCCGCACCATGAATTGCTTGAACTCTGGCTGTAAATTCTCTTATCAACATGTTACTTCGTAACCAGAGGACCCTGGAGTTGTGGGTATTTCTAAGCAAATAAGGATCAATTCTAAGAACCTTATGCTTGGGTTCATTAATTTATTTAATTCTTACCTTCATTCAGTTGGTTCCAATGACGCTGTTTGGAAGCAGCAGTATTTGATATCAAGCCCTTGTTGTTTTTGACAAGGCTGCTCTCTTTCAGCACATCTGGATAAGGATGTAACTTGCAAAAAGACATTGTTGGCTGTCGTGTAATACTCTCCCTTAAAACCAGAAACCTTTCATTCACCGTGTGCAAATGACATGGGATGTTCTTGCTTCCAATAGCCAGATGGAAAGCAAGTGTGTAATCCAGACCTTTTACCACCTCAGGTAGACTGGAATCAAAGTGGCTGTCTCTAAGGATCAAAACACAACTCTTTTGTTTCATGCCTTCTTTGATTTGTCCGATTTTTCCCATTGTACCATTTCCAGCAAATGCCCACTTGCCAATGGAGGTAATGCTCTGGTGGGCTGATGCTTTAGTTTTATCTATTTGGAGGGAAGAAATGAGAGTTACATTTAACTATATTATTTAAAGGTGAATAACTGTGCAAGTGCAAAATGGGTAAAAATTGATTTGATCACCTCTAGAATTAGGCTCTGAAGTGTCATCCTCAGAAGTGGACCTTGATAGCTCAGATGAATCAATAGATGATGTCTCCACATCCGCAAAGTAGTCAGTGTCAGAGTTATTTTCACTGCTGTCATCGCTGCTTTTTTCTTCTGTGAGACCTGTTAGTTGGAAAGCCAGGTGAGTGGAGACCCCAATGTGAATCATCACAAGGTTTTGTAAAAATTAAAATTAATTATTGCTACTTAAAGAGTGCTCAAAGAAACTGCAGTTTTTAAACATTATAATGACACAAAACTATAATTATTATTATTAATGAGAACCTCAGCCTTTGTAGCAATTTAGAACTAAATTGTTTGCAACATTGGCTTATGCAATACATTTAATACTGTTCTTTAAAGAAAACATTAGACAAAACCGTTCAGCAATTGAAAAAAATATATTTAAGTATCATCTACTTGATTTTTAAACTTTCATTTGTGCTGCCAGTTGGACTTCATGATGCACTGTGGTTGCGTTTATTGTTTGGTAACCTTTTGGGGGTAGACAATACTTTGTTTGAGACAATAATACAACCATAACTCATCAAGTGTCCCACACATTTCAAGAAGATACTAGGTGTTTTCTCTTAAACCTGGAAAAAATAGTTTTATTCCCAGTAAAGCAGAATATAACCCAAGATTTGTTCTGATTCATTTCTTCAGACTGGAGGCACCCTAAAAACACAGTTTCCATTGCACATCTATGACACCAAACACAAGACAAGGCATCTACAAAGTTACAGTCAAACTAAGTGAAGCGTACCCCTCAAGACTGCATTAATGAACTGATTATTTGAAACTTGAACCCGCTAGTCGTTTCAAGAATACAATAATGAATTGATTATTCGTTTATTGAACTCGCTCGCTCGATCCAAGAATATGGTTAACGGGTTCCGTTTTCGAAAAATCAATTCACTGTTGTGAGTAATAGGTTTCAAACCTACTAGTCTTTTCTAGGATGCAATAGTGAATTGATTTTTTGGAAACGGAACCTGTTAGCCGTATTCTTGGATCAAGCGAGCGAGTTCAATATTGAAATAATCAATTTATTATTGCACTCTTGAAACGACTAGCGGGTTCAAGTTTCAAATAATCAGTTCATTAATGCAATCTTGAGGGGTACGCTTCACTTAGTTTGACTGTAACATGTAAAAAGTTAATTGATTCTTTCATAAAAACATCAAAACCCAGTTTTCGATTTTTTTTTCTCTTTCTTTCTTTCTTCAATAAGTCTGCAACGTCCAACAACACACCCACCTGCATGTCTGTGTACAACTAAATTTTCAGCTCCGTTTTTCAGTGTTGTATTTTTTAAAAGAAAACAATGGCTCCCATTAGTGGCCAACAACACAACTTGCAACTACAGTAGTTAAGCTGTGTCTTTGATTATCTTTTCGTGAACAACAAAATTGACCCTGATTGGCAAACGCAGAAAGAACATAGAGAAGGATTCCAAGATGTGACTGAAAGAACAGCCAAATAACTATTACAAGCATAATAGAAAACATATTGAGCACTGTGATTTTAACAAATACTTACACCCTTGAGTTTGAGCTGCAATAGCAGCCGCCTCAAGTTCTGACCAGTCAATTACATGGGCCTCCTTTCGACTAAACTCTGGCTCCTTAGAGAATCTGCAATTTAAAAAATTAAATAAGACCAGATGGGTGATGAACTTTTAATTCCATAAACCCAACAACCCCTAACTAAAATACAAAAACGTTTATGACACAATCAAAGCATTATGATTTTTCAAGTGTTCTGAGAATGTTAGTAAGACTTGAGGAACTATTCAACTGGAAAAAAGAACAGGAGGCCTAGATATTTAAATATCTGCTGGGTAACTATGGAAAGTACTGGTTCATCTAAATACAGTATATTTTTTCAATTAATTCAAAGCCCCCTTGGTTACTATTAAGTGGAAATCACCAAACATTATGAATTTCTCAAATAAAAATCATTTTCCAGTTCCTACAAAGACAAATCCTAATAGGTGCCTATGACCTGGAATAAAAACAGGAAATCAAGCACTTTTATGACACATCGCACTTAAAAGTATACCTTGTGGTTAAATCTTGCAAGTAGTTTGCCAACTCATCATGGCCACTGGCTCTGGCAACATCTTCAGGTAAACAAGTTCTGTCTTTGTAGGAATCAAAGACAATTTGTCCAGCAGAGGTGCTGAAGATAATCTCAATAAACTTTTTAGCACCTGTTTGTGAAGCTGTATAAACCAGAAACTGGAGAAATTGAAGCGAGTGCTGCTGTTTGCTTTGAAGTGAGGAACCTAAAAGAAGAAATAACAGTGAGAGTAAGTATTGTTTGTTGGTCACTATCATGGCAAATCATACCACCTTTGTACAACCTTCATGCCCAAAGGTTTATGAGCTCACATGCAAGCTGAAATTATCCTATTATCTGAAGAGGGAGATGTGGCAAAAAGAAACCCCTGAGCTAACACTAAAGAAGCACGAGCAGTGGCACAGAACAAAGGATTTTGGTGAAGAACATCCACAATGACAACTTTCTGACAGATTTAGTCACTAAAATCTCAGGAATTAGTTACTTCCTGTCACCATAAAAGCTTGAAACCTTTGATTAATACGAAACAAAAGAGATAAAAAATTCCCACAGTGACTTAAAACACTTAGCACCATTGGAGCTACAGATAAATCATGATTCACAGAGCTTCAACAACGTCTGGAGGACTGAAGTTATTTTGCTAAATTGTATATCAACAATTCTAAACACCGTAAATTAAGCACAGGTTTCAAGCCATAATAAAAAATCTGAGGACCACAAGAATAGATGGGAAAAAAATGCTAGCCTCAACTTTAATTGGATTGCCCCCATTTTTTCATACAGCCATTTTTAGCATACGACCTACAACTATTACTTCAATAATTTGGGCACTGTTCACATCTCAAAATTTGCCCAACTTAACAAAGCAACCAAAATTTAAGAAAGTCACTTTCAACAGCTTTTAAACATGAAACCCTTAATGTTCTTTTCATTTAATTACCAGACAATACTTTGTGCTCCTCTGACAATTTGGAAAAGAACTTTGCTTGCTTTCCATGATCCACAGTTATTTCCTTTGCTATCTTGGTCAACTCATCAACATATTCAAAAGAAGTTGTCCCAAGATGCTGACCAGTCTGGGTCATCACAGTAACTTCCACAATGCCAGGCTCAGCTAAGTGACATCCTAAGAAAGGTTTATTAATAAACAAATATTTTAAGCACAAATTGTAAAATAATTCATTAATAATTCATAAGAGTTATGACCAATCAATAGGCAGTATTTGAGTCATATGTGCACCTCTGTAAACCCCAATACAAATTGTATTAACTTTTAATACAGACTCCTATTTAGCTAATTAGTGTTCATTAACTTTTGATACAGATCTTTACTGATTAAAATGCAAAATTTCATCATGAATTTAATTTGATTTAACCGTTTCCAGCTGCGCTTTTCTATTCATTCTTGTGTTCTGCCAGGCAGTAAAAGCGTTCACCTCCCATTTTTTATTGTGTTTCGTATTTTTAGGTACCGTTTCAGACAACAAGGCAATTTCTTCCTTCTCAGTCTTCGGAAAACGAAACTGTCCGGTCGCCATAATCACGCTTCATCAGTGACTGAAAACTATTCTTAGTTTCATTGTTGTCCCATGAACTCTCTCCTCTGGGACCTACAGTGTTTTGACATGAATGTCCAATTACTGAATCGCAAAACAATCCTTTCATTCAATATATTGTTTCATTTCACAAGTACAATAAAATATTCGCGTCCCATCTGTATGAGCATTTTCAATGGCTCGCCTTTGGCTCGCCATTGTAAACGCCCATACAGATTTTCCGCTCATATTTTATCTACTACTTAAATACAACTGTGCAGAAAGTTTTAGTCTGAGGACTGATCTCAAATTAAAGGAAGGTGTTTACGACAAATCACTGTGACAATATCTACCAAAACCTCAATGTAACAAATAAACTGTATACTGTTCCAGATCGAGAATTCTTTAACAAGACATCGATTTAAAAATGTTTTGATTGCGTTTCTCTATCTCCATGTTGAAATATTTCCTGAACATTTCCTTTAAAGTGTCCCTTTAAGTCTAAGCATTTGCTACCTATTTTCAACAATAAGGTAAGCATAAAGGTTAGCGTTATTTTTAGCTTTGGGTAAATGCAGCAGTTAATCTTTACTTAAAGAGCAGCATTTGGGGTACACTTTCTGATGTAAATTGTCTGTATTCCGAGACACGATTGATGTTGAAGTTGGTGAGAAGAGCAAGGGGACACTTCGTGACCCTTATTGAAATCTGCATGCATTAAAATTTAATTAGGGTCAAACCTGGACATATCTCTAATTTTCCGGTGGTCAGCAACTTTTATCATAAATAAGTATTTATGGTTTTTCTTATTAAGATTGTAATATGCTAGGTACAATAAAACATGTTGTTGTTGTTTTTGTCATTAACAGGTTTCTTATCTCTTACATAACTGAATTCATACAGTACACATGCAGGCAAGGTGAATTTCACATACGAGGAACAGTCCCAGAGAAGGTGTGATTGTTTAACTTTTCCAAATTAACAGTGGCTACACCATGAAATTTCGCCTCTCCAAAATTGACTTGACCAGGCAATGGCTCAGAGAGTGCTATGACAAATGGATATCCACCCTAATATACAAGAAAGATAACACTTAATGTCAGAAAAGTTGTCAGATTATAGTTTACAGAAGTTCAGCAAGTCTGACTATTGATGCTGAAATCTTGGTAAAGGCTCCACCAACATGTTAAAATATTAGCACGGAATGGCTGCATTGTTATAAGAAGTTCAAAACGTTCAAATGTTCAATTACCGGTATTTATTTTTAACAGGATGCTTGGCAAACCATAGAGACATACATGTATTACTAGTCTTGCACTTCACAACAATAATAATTGTTACTATTGTGACCTTACTCTCCTTGTTGTAAGTGTGCAACCCATAATAATAATAATTTTGTATGCCACATGTCAGTTCTGTTTTAGCTTAGTTTCCTTGGGACTAAAGAAATCTGCATTACTGTAGTTTCAAAAAATTGTTATAGCAATCTTTTCATGGATAACTTAACCGAGTCAGAAACCATTTAAACTAAATTATCTTTCAAATCTTGATCTTTGTAATGTATCTTCAACTTTATTTACGTTTAGTCTTTAAATTCTTTTGTCAATGTCTATCTTCAGACATCTTTGTTATTTATAATCTATTTATTTTTTGTATTGCATACAGTCAACATACATTTGAGGCCCGCCACAAAGCTTCTAAAGGTTCATGAACCATTCTGCTATTTAGTGCAACTCTCTGTAAATAAAGAGTTTTAAATGACTTACTACCTCAACAGACCCTGATGGGGGTATGATCCTTTGAACCACTACAATAAAAAGTAAATTAAATCATTAGTATTTAATAATTGACAAACACATGAAAAAGATCACTGTACATATGGACAATTTACTTGTAAAATAGAGTTAACCACTTGGAACACTCTTACATCTGCTTATCAACCCAGCAAGAGACCATATTGTTCTCATCAAATAGAACAGTGCATTACAAGGACCATGATAAAGATTCTATTATTTAATCAAATGAAATCTGGATACCCAGAAGGGCATATCTTTGTTTATACAGAATACAAGCCAGTAATGTTGCAAATTTGTAATTTACATCATGCTATGCTCTTATCAGTTCAACCACCCTGAATGCTTAATTGTCACCACTTTGCGGCCATGCTACTGTGTTTTGTAGGCTTTCCATGTACAAATCATTCTTTAATTTCTCCCACCCTTCCCTGCCCTTTTTTTTTCAATAAAGCTGGACTACAGGTATGGGTGCACACCTGGCACTTTGCATTGCACATAGCAGGTTGGGTGTGGCCCCTTCCCCTACCATCTCAGCTGTGGTTTTGCCCCACACTTTGTGAGCTCACATTTGTACTTGTCACTCCCAGCCAGATGCCACAGGGCCATTGTCCATTTATGCTCAGGGTGTGTTACTAGCTGCCACCCTCATTTGTTGCATTGCTGGGGGTGTCGCTGCCACCCCCTTTATTGCTCAGGGTGTGTCGCGACCACCCTCATTAGTTGCTGCCATCCCCATACAGTGACTCACAGGGTGTGTTGCTGCCATCCTTCCTTGCACTAGGGTGCACCCAATAACTGTAGTCCCATTTACTGCCAAAGACTGTAGTCCTATTGTATCACTATGACATAATGCATTATATAAAGCTATAAAGTTGTTAAGAAAGAGACAAGTTTTCAAATACCGCTAATGATAATCATTATCATAACTAACAAGCCAGACGAGTAGGATTATCAAAGGTACCATGTTAAAGTGTGACTTATCTATAGACAGCAAAATTAATGATCTCCGCTGATTTCTGAGCTGAAAAGGCTGCAAGTACGGTTTGGAAGTTGAAGACATGTGGTATTGGATAGAATCAGACAAAGCCAGGAGTTTCAATAACTTTTGAAGCAGATGCCTGGGCTAATCAATATTACTGGCAGTCATTCTTGTCTTTTACAAGGGTTTGAGTGAAACTCAAGCAGAGTAGCCGGCAGTGAGAGGTAAATTTCTGACAAACAGACTGCGGTATACCACAGGTGACAGCTTCTAATGAAACCACTGCAAAGGTCAGTCAGAAAACTATGTAGCTGACATCTTTCCCGTTCACTTATTAATTTCATTCTGTATGACTTGTGTACTTGTGTATCTCCATATCTATTTTAACTGAAATCATGTTAATATGTCTCTACTAGTATTTCAATTTGAATATTAGTGATTTAATTTTAATGAATGCTTTCTTAATGCTCAAAAGCATTTTGCTTCTATGGTAAGTGCACCTTTTCTTTTTCCTTACTTAATTTTCTTCTCCTTTTCTTACCCTTTTTGGTCACTGTCTTTATTTTTTGTAGGTATTTGCAAAAGAAGCAAAAAAAAAAAAAATTTAATTAACTCTGAAAATCATGTCCTTCTTCATGCTACTTGCTTTTTTTCACTTTGTAGCCAAACTTTAATACTGAATATATTGGGCACAGCAGGAGCCCTTGGTGACAAAAACAGAAAACAAAAATACTACCTGAATGATCAAGGTCACATTCTTGAGAACTGTTTCGAGATTTGATGTTGAGATCAGTGGCTGTTGTTAAACTGTCAAATTCCTCTGTAGGAGAATTCCCATTGCAGTCTGCCTATTAAGTGAGAAAAAGAAACTAAATGCAACATCAAATAAATGAAAAAGGTTATAGGATAATCCTTTTAAATTACAGTACCCAGCTGGTTAATTGGGGGAATAAAAATACTTATTAGCTTTGCAACTGAATGAAATTTGTTTCAATATGCTCCCTTAGGTACTAAATAGGACCTTACACAGTCAGGGTTGATCAGAAGTTAAGTTTATTTCACATGATGAACACGATCTAAGGTGGAAATTTAATATGGGTTATCATTGATATTCTAACATAAATAATTATTCACAACTTGTGTAGAGTTTCAATGAATTATTTTTAAATTGGCCAGGACTTAACTTAAGTTTGGTACTCACCCCTACTTGGTCTTGATGAGCTGTACCCTCTGTTGAATAAGCAGTCATTAACTTTTATTATTTTTGGATTAAGGTGTTTTTTAACTTTGGATATGGTAGCCCACTCAAATAACTACAGGTCGACAACCTCATGAAATACACTTGGATCATAGAGGACACCCAAATGGCTGAAAAGAACAGGTTTGAAGCCTTGAATGAGAAAGGAAAATTGTTGACAGAGGAATTCTAATCTATTGGATCAAAAAAAGATTCCCTTAACATTTGTGGTGGGCCTATCAAATGACCAGTTACATTTTGACATCTGCAGAAGCCACACCTGACAGTGTGGTAGTTTAAGGGATTGCTTTCAGACTGAAACTGGGCTGAGGAGATCTTTCTACCTTCTAGTACTCAGGTCCTTGAACTTTGTGATATAGTGATATTTCTTGTTTATAAACATTGACGTCACATTTCTTTTGATATTCAAATTTGCCAACCACGGAACAAAAGAAGACATTGTTTCAACAGCCAATTAGGTTCTGGTTGGCATATTAATAACAATGGATGACGTCACGAGAAACATTGTTATAGTCACCCATTTTCTATGTGTACTCATCCCCCCACACTTTGGCCTCGTCAGATTAACCCTAACACCCTCCTTGCTCAGCTTGATTCTTTCCAGAACACTCAGCCTCATCCAATAGAGGCACATTCACTGCAAATGTATTCACCTGGCTGGATTTCCATGGAAGACTGACCATCAACAATGTTCATCTGAAGATGAAAAAACAATGGAATAGACCAATTTCGATATGTTAAAATTCAGTCCCAAACAAAAGGCATCATCTTGAGGCTCTGGGGAATAAACTCGTACTAATCCTTACATTTATTCCCCAGAGCCTCAAGATGATGCCTTTTGTTTGGGACTGAATTTTAATACATGAAATTGGTCTATTAGTTGTTTATTCAGTAAAATGTGCATTCCCAACAAAACTAAAAACCTGTGTTAATGTAAAAAAAGGGAACATCTTTTTGAGGATAATTAAGGCACATAGACTCTGATGTTTGAGTACAGAACACAAGGACACTCTAATCTTATACACGTCGTGTAACAACTATACAGAACCAATGAATGTTTTGCCATAACATCTACTTCCAATATGCTAGAAATAAGGACTTCAAAGTGTTTGTTTCTGTTAGTTGTTCTTTTGGTGCTATATACTCTGGTTTGGAGAAATAAAAAAAGGTCCAATTCAGAGACCTAATGGTTTAAAACTCCTGTCCGGTATCTTCTTCATTGGGTAATCCAAAGTTATTGCACCAGTCATTTTATATGCTGACCAACTAGCCAAAAAAGGAAAGGGTGTGCCCAATAATAG
Source organism: Montipora capitata (assembly GCA_949126865.1). Classification (NCBI taxonomy): domain Eukaryota; kingdom Metazoa; phylum Cnidaria; class Anthozoa; order Scleractinia; family Acroporidae; genus Montipora; species Montipora capitata. Next base: position 29,403,183 of record OX421457.1, on the reverse strand, counting down.
TAATTTTAATTACTATATGTTAAACATCCTTATCTTTAAATAGGCATCATTTACTACCAAGACCAGACTGCTTTGAGTTGCTTCTACTGTCAGGCAAATTTAAACATTATTGTTCTTTGCGCCCAGGAGAGAAGAAAAATCTGAATAACAAAGCATTTTGACAAAGCACTCTGGTCTTTGTAGTAAAATGATGCCATCACGACAGTTCAAATGAACAGGGCTGGTATTGACGTGCCAGTAAGCCTAGAGAAACAACAATATTCATGGACTACCAGTTGGTGGTGATAATTAATTATAGTGCATGGGAAAATTGATGTGCATGTGATTGACGAAAAAAGAACCTTGGCAGGTAGTACGCAATTCCTCATTTGAAAACTACATAATGTATAATACCAGAAACCCATAAGGGTTGAAACGTGTAACGGCCCCTTGTGTGCAAGCTTCTGAATATTCAATTTGCTAAGTACCATATTTGGAACAACAAGAGCGAGGGGTTTCCAAATATGGTACTTAGCACTGAAACATTCAACCAATCAGTTCGCACTGAATATTCGGAAGCTGTGAACGTGTGTTACACGTTTTAACCCTTATGGGTTTCTGATAATACTATATATTACCGAGCTCAAGGTAAAATCTTGATCCCCAAAGAGCTGCAGTATCCTGTCCAAATCTGAACTGACCAAATCTCTATCTGCAACAGGGGTTTAGATATTCATATCGGATCCATTCTTAAGTAACTAAATAGGCAATTAAAACTTAAGAAAATTGCCTTAATTCACATTTTTTTTCTTTCACATTTTGATATTAATCTTTGAAAAGAGATGACAATGGTCCAGTAAAACTGTAACAAATTATTGTTTTGTAATTCACTCAATTCCACAAATATTAGCACTGACATTCAATTTCATGTCAGGTACCAAATTAGGTGACTTTGTTGTCAAACTCTAAGCCCAGTATCCCTGAAACTCTATCAACCGATTCTTTAGGAATTGGCCTGCTTTCTGCAAACTCCAGAGAATTCTCAGTTTCATTTTTGCAATCAACTACACATGCACAGCTTTTTACTGGCTTCACAATAAACCTTTACCCTTTAGCATGTGCGTGTTGCCAACCATGACAGGTGTACAGCAATAATTATTCAATTCTTGAAATTCTTAAACCATGCCAACATGTCATGCTGCATTAACTGTGTTTCACATTGCTTTAATTTGCACAACTTTATATACACGGCAATAAATTTGTATCTGTGGAGGACCAAGTTATTGGGGAATTAAAACCATATGGCTTGGCAATGAGGTCAATCTATTGGTGTGACTGTTTAGTCGGTTTAATCCAGAACAGTGTCTGCAGTTTGCTTATGTCATGATCTGGAGATTGTGCACAGGTTAAAAAAAAACTGTAGTAAGCCACTTTAAACAAAAGGCTTTTCAAAGAAGACATTTCACTTTGATGCATTATGTGTAAATGAATTTGTTGATATTTGCACTCAACACTTCCTTTGTTCTTTTAGACCCCAAGATAGTAAAGCTCTAAAATCATTTTAACAAAGCAAAGAACCAAATTCTGCATAGCTTAACTGACAAAAACCAAAAAATTAGTGACAGTTACCACATGGAAGACCATTGCCATCATCCTGCCAGCCACTGTCAACATCTGAGCTAGGCACCTATGGCAAAATCAAGGAAATTACCTCCAACCTACAATGACCAGTCAAACTGCAACCCTCTTTGGGCACTGCTCTTGCGTAACATAGAGGAATATATTTTAATTAAATATTCCCAAGACTGGGCAGCTGTCCAAAAAGAAAAGAGGGCACTTACCTAACTCATAATTAAACAGTAGTTATTATTGATGCTTCATTCAATATTTGCAGTAAGGAACCCTAGCTGGTATGGTAGGGTAACATTTGTGTCCGCGAAAAAACTAAGATGTCAGGGAGGGTCCTTTTACTTAAATAGTGACAGAGGTAAAACATTGCACTAATAGCAGTCTCTCCTATCAATCTTTCATTTGCTTTGTCCCATGTGTTGCAACATGTGACCAAGCCATTATGTACCTGAGATTCTCTCTCGGGCCCTGAAGGGTGGGAAGAAGAGAGAGTGTGAAGGAGATCACGCTTGATTTTTGGATGCTTTATTATTAAACATTTCATTCCCAGTGTGGACTGCGCTACTAAATTGAATTACTGTAAGTTGTAGCTCCCTCAGAACTTTTTACCAGATTGCATTAATCTTTTGAAGTCTCTAAAGGTATTTAATTAATTGAATTTGAACTTAGTATTGTTATTCTTCACCTTTCCTAAACAAATATGCCTAATGTAGATGAACTAAAGTATTGGCAACTTTCAATTTTATCTACCGGCAATAAATTTTCCAGCTTATTCTATTATTTGTCCTTTACATGCACATACCATATGCCGGGAATGCTTACAGTACTCAAAGTTGAGGATGCTTATTTTCACGCCCACTGAGTGGTTTCAGCAAGTACTGACATCCAATAAGAAGTGTTGGCTACTTAAGTCAGTGAAGTAGGCTACTTTTTTTCCCCAAATTGTAGTAATTTCATAATAACCTCTCTAACTAACCAAGCACGAGGGCCATTAACAGGGAATATTGGCCCCAGGCTGTGCCAATACAGACTGAGAGCAGTGAGGTCAGCAAAAAAACGATCAAGGGCCAAAATTCGCCAGTACAGTTCCGAGCAAGTAAGGTTAGTAAGTTGTTTATTAATATACAGCATGGTTTTTTTGAGCAATCGGACACTTCTCCACTTGGTGATCATGTTTGCAATCTTAGTCTTCCATCAGTGAACTTTGAACGGTAAACTTTGTCATTTAAAACTATATTCCGTTGCTATTTGTACTGTTCTGATGGAAAAATTGAATTATGCTTTTTAAAAATTTTTTTGTTTTGCTCAACTTGAATTTTGCAGGAAAGAGATAAAATACAGAAACAAATTATTGCCATGGTAATGGTCCATACTGTAAAATCCGGACCCAAAACCAGCCAACCAGAGTGTTTCATTTAGCTTGAGAATTTTCTTGCCACGTAATAAAGACAGATTCTTTCAAACCTAAGATTAAAATTCATTTTGTCGATGGCAACAGTCAGTTACTCTACTCAAACCAGCTGCCAACTTCAAATTTCATTGAAACCACTGCGCCCACTAATTGATATCAAAATTTATCATTAATATCATAACCTATAATTCTGTCTTAGTCCTTTATTCATCCACTTATTTTAATTATTATGTAACTTATGCAACTTTTCTTTACAGTCAGTGTATTGTGTAATTGCATTATGTGTTAACCGATTGACCCCTGGGAGTGAGACTTGAAATCTGTCTAACGCCAGACGATTTTACTCGTCAACTGGAAGCATCCCAAGGTGTTTGAGGTGTCAATGGATTAAACTTATAGCACTCTTTCTAAAATGTGTACAATGGATTTACAGTGTGCTGTATTTTATTATTGTAATCTTTTGAACACTTGTCTTTTATGCTTGGCAGAACTGTTTTGAAGTCTTGAGTATTTGAAGCATCTGCATGCCAATTTTTAATTTACCCATGACAAATATAACCAGTTCAAACCACATTCAGTTTGGAATGTTACTTACTGACATTATGAATTTGATGGAACAATCACACTCTTTTTGTTGCTGTGTACTTGTTTGTATTAAAACATGTTACATTTCACTTTTTTGCAGTTTTGACTGGCTCTTACCATGACCTTGTAATCTATCAACATCATTTTTCAACATAATGTATTGTAAGTTTTTTTTAACCTTTACACTGTATGTCATGCCTTATAAGTTTCCTTTCATCTATTCCATTACACTACACTCTTCAATCAGCATTGCTATACATGAGTAGTGTTAAAATTTAATAAACTTGAACTTGACTTCACATAATGTCAATACTCCTGGACATTTTGCTCATTGCTCATATTTTTCCCCTTCGAGGCACAGAAAGTGCGCAACTTTTTGTCAAACCAGATGTTTGTGTTTAGTGCATGGTACTACACAGACATGTCATATAGGAACTTTTTTCTGAACAACTCACAAATTTAAAAAAAAACCTTACATTTGCCGAGTCTAGTTCTGAGAGTTCTTGATGCCATGAATCTGCAAAGAAAAGTTTGTTACCATTTTAACAACATCAACTCTTCATAATGTGACAAAAATTGAAAGGGATTTCAAGCACAAGGGGTAAAATCCAACGAGCTGCCATTCTTGTTTTTGAAGGAGGCCGACCCTTCTAGCTTTCAAGGGTTTCATGACCATATTACAACCAACTTTGAGCCACTTCAACAATAATTTGTAATAACAATTAAAAAAAACAAAAAACACTAATTTGAAAACTATTGGCTAACTGTTCGCCAAAACAAAGCAAAATTATGCAATAAATCTCAAATTTCATAATACAAGTAATTAAATTAGGACTCTATCAGATGTAGCCTTCCCAAGCAATAATAATAATTATCTAGATCTACAGTATTTTTCGGAGTACTGTTAAAACAGCAAAATCACCAATTTCGTCAGAGTCCCAAAATGAAGCAGACTAATGGTGATTAGTGGTGATGATCATGATGACGACGACGATAATGTATCTGTCACAATGAAGCTTCACCACCACCACCACCACCACCACCCAGAGCATACCCTGGGCATTTGACACCTTTGCTGTTGTGGGATGGAGATGGAATTTGATAATCAGACAGTCTTCCACAGGGAAAATTTCATAAATTCCTGAAGTTTGCATTTATACTTTGCATGATAGTTGATCTGCATCAACGGAATGCTAATATGATGACAATATTAAGGACAAGGTTGTTGAAGACAATAATATTGAGGAAAAAACAAAGATTACTTCTTTCAGTGGAAACAGAGATATAAAAATTTTTAACTTCAGGTATTCTTTAAAATAATTTATCCTCCATTAAAAGACTACATAAATTTTCAAGTTTGCATTTATACCCAGTAATAGTTAAATGTTTGTTAAGTCAGTAAATTAGGTTTAATGATTCGTGATCAAAATTCGTCAACTATGATAAATGTTGCTTTCCTTTCATATACAGTTATAAAGCAGAACTTACAGAATGATAGTATAAATACTGTGCTGTCTATTGCAACCTATCTGCAGGCCTGGCTTCAAGAACATTAGAAAGGTACCACATAGAGAAATATTGTAACTTTTAAAAAATGTTCCCTGGAGTGGGTGCATTTCATCACCTATGACAATGGACCAAGTATGGGGCATTTGAATGGCGTTTTGGCTCAGGAAGGGGGGAATTTGAACAATAATGGCCATTTTACTTGTAAAATAGAGTTAACTAAGAGGAGCACTTTCACATCTGCTTATCAACCCAGCAAGAGACCATATGGTTCTCATATCTCATAGAACAGTGCATTGCAAGTACCATGATAAAGACTCTTTCATTTAATCAATGCAATCTGCATACCTTGATGGAGATATCTTTGTTTATGCAGAATACACACCAGCATTGTTGCCAGTTTGTACTTTATATCATGCTATGCTCTTATCAGATCAACCACTTTGAATGCTCAATTGTCACCACTTCACACACATGCTACAGTAACTGTGCCTTGTAGGCTTTCTTTGTACAAGTTATTGTTTAGTTTCTCCCACCCTTCCCTGCCGTGTTTTTCAGTAAAGATGGACAGCACGTACATGTATGGGTGCACACCTGGTACTTTGCATTGCACGTAGCAGGTTGGGTGAGGTCCCTTACCCACCATCACCATCTCAGCTGTGGTTTGCACCACACTTTGCAGGCTCACATTAGTACTTGTCACTTCCAGGTGCGTGTTGCAGGGTGTGTCACTGCCACCCTACTCAATTGCCCAATTATGCTCAGGGTGTGTTGCTGTCACCCTCATTTGTCGCATTGCTGGGTGTGTCCCTGCCATGCCCTTTATTGTTCAGGGTGTGTTGCAGCCACTCTCATTAGTTGCATCACAGGGATGTTGCTGCCACCCTTCCCTGGCTAGGGTGCACTCTTCATTCCAGGAATCATTATCTACTGTAGAACGTAACTTACCTGACAGTGTAGGGAACATTTGTGAAGCATTATTTGGACAAAGGCAGGAAGTCGTGCTGTGTGTACCAGTATGAGGTCTGCCATTTAATGGATTTTCATCTTGTGGAGATGAATTTGTCTCACTTAGAAAGAGGAATTCTTGATTTACTTCTGATGTCATTGCAGGTGCAACAGATGAGTATACAAAGTAATTGGATAAAAGCCCTGTGATGGGAGGACCTTGTATTTCTGGCTCCAGTGATCCCATTCCGATTGGCTGTACTAAATCTCCACTTCCCTGACTGACACATTGACCTTGAGACCATATAGGTGCTGCCCGTTCTGAAATACACGTATGTGAATCAAAGATCGAGGGACGACCACTTTCCTATGGAAATGAAAAGTAGCAGACAACAAAGCAAAACAACATAAGCATGAAGGCAAGATGGTGAAGTACAAATATAAAGTTCAACCTCATGGTCAGTGGTTTATAGCATATCTTTTGCATAATTTGTGTGTTTTCTGTCTCTCTGATCCACCCAGATGTATAAGCTTGTAACATTACTTGGTTCTGGCACCTCCAAGGGAACATGTATGTAAACTAGCAATTCACAATGACAACTTCTAATGACATTGAGGCAAAAGGGGACTGGGGTGCAGTTATAAGTAATATATATAAAATGAACGGAAGAACTGTTTGGGTATGTTTGGTAAGTCATTATCAATCCCCTGTAAAATTCATTAATAATTAATACGAGTTATGACCAATCAATAGGTGGTATTTGAGTCACATGTTTGTAAACCCCAATACAAATCAACTGTTTGAAAGCAAAGGAAGGGTTTTAAAAGGAAGCAGGGAAAGGCAAGGGTTGATAAATTAATAATTATGTAGATTTAGCCAAGCCTAAAAAGCGGAGCTCCCGTTCTAGCCCCAGAAGGCAATAGAGTGTACTGTATGTGGAAATAACTATGCTTGTGCATAAAGAACAAAATTAATCGTCATTAGTGTAAACAGTTTACAGTGATCAAACACCTCTGAGCTGACAGCAGTAAACAAACAAGCCTTGCAAACAATAACCAATAATTTTCAACAACTAGTTAAAACTGAAATTATAGGCACAGTATTAATCTCTGTCACAACATTTTCCATTTGACTGATCTCCACACCCTCTTTCTTCAGTTAGAACAACAGCAAAAATTACTAATTAAAACGGCAAATTTGGCAAAAAACAGCAAACAGAGGCTTGATTGGCACTGTGAATTTGTCACAAAATACAGGCTCGTTTGAAACGCAACTTGCAAGGTTTTGCGTAGAGAGCAGTCAGCATTTCTCTTCATTGTGACTTTCCTGAGTTGTGTTTCATACCAAACTTCCATTCTAACAAACTGCACAGAATAATTAACTTAACAGTTGTGTTCAAGTTAACACAAAAGAGATATAGCAATCAGAAAGGAAATCGTTATCCTAGTTTTCGCCATTTTTGCTTTGTACACCAACATTGTGCACATGGCCGGTTGCACATTTCCCGCCAAGAAAATATAACATACTGTCCCCTGCCCCCGACAGGATGACACCTGATTCCATTCCCTTCCCTCCCCCACAAAGACTGTACGGGCATACCCTGACGTCACAACCAAAATGTCTCGGATGGATAGTTTACCAAATTTTCCTACCTATGGAGCTCGATCGATCTGCTCTCACACATGCTTGCGTGCTTGCGAGGAGCTCTGCTAAAAATTAGCTCAATTGTCCATAGGATTAACTTTTAAAGTTTATAAAGATCTCTAACTCGCCTAATTAGATTGCTTAACTTTAATAAAGACAAGTCCTGTAAATTTGTACAGTTTATTAATCAGTCGCCGGTGGCTCACCATTTTAAATGCCCATAAACGTCTTCTGCTGACATTTTTACCCATCGTGTAGTTCCAGAAAATATCCATATCCCCCCCCCCCCACGGAAGGGATTTTACCAATGACCCCCTCCCCTCTGGAATTTCCAAAATCTGCTCACAAAATAGACCCCCCTACCCTCTGGAAATTCCATTTTTGTCGCACACCCCATGGAAATATTCAACCTCGTTCCCAGGGTCTTCTCAGCTTTCAATACAGTGGCAGGTCGAGAGAAGACCCTGGTACACAGCAGATCACGTGATCAAATTTGTCCATCGAGGATGAACAAATATGCAAATTTTTTTCAAAATGGTGGCATAGAACAAGGT
>OX421457.1:29364926-29389926 GCA_949126865.1 Montipora capitata | reverse complement strand
TTCACATTATGTAATAAGTCGCGCCTCGTGTGTGTTAGGCTGTTCTGTTCGGTTCTAGATTTGCTACGTGATAGTGTGTATTAAATTGTCCTGAAGATTATCCAGTTTGTAGTGATTTGAACAGATCCTCTTATCATGCACAAGCAACGAGAATGCGGTAAATGTCAGAGAAATCTTGCTTTTCTTTTCATTTCATGTTATTTTAAACCAATGCAAGTTTGTAGACAGCTATTACTTCTCGGGGCTGTGACTTTTAAACAGCTTGGAAACAGCCATTGCACAAAGTTTCACCCGTAACATCACAGCCATTTGATTACCGTAAAATCGAGTGAGCTAAGGTTTAATGAAAGCCCTGGTTCCAGCTGTTTAGTCACGGAGGTGCATGTGTTCACTGTCTTCCGTAATGTAGTTTACATTGCATGTTTATTTTCAATTAATTCAAACTGATTATAATTAATTTTTCATACACTTGAATGATTATCTGATTTTTTATCTGAGAATCTGTGGTACTTCTGTGGTGAAAGTGGTACCATTTGAATGTTCTATGGTGGTTTTATCCCTCATCTCATTGATTGACTGCACGTATTGTCATGTCGGTGTAAAATCAGTATTTTAATTCTTTTCTCATTGCCAACAGGGAACCACAGCATGTTTAGTGCCCACATTCTTACAACTTGTTCTTGTAAATAATTATACTTGTGGGAAAGTTGACATAATCAAGCCAATGTACATTGTTGAGCATGCTATTCCATAGCAATCCTGCTTCTTGTGCTTTTCAAGCTAGGAAAATAACTTTTCCATGTCTTGTCCTACCAGTGAAGACAATGTGATGTCTTGGAATGCTGCTCATGAAATCTTTTGGGCCTAATTAAAAAAGGGCACAATTTGTGCAAGTCCTAAACATAAGGATCTCATCATCTTTAGCAGTTCTTGTCGAATGAGCCCAGGATAAGGGATAGATCTGTGCTGTTTTATCAAACTAGCTTTTAATCTGCAGTTTTGGAGGCAGTGACAAAGGCACTGTTTGTTTTATTTGCCTCCATTCCTTAAACTACATTTTTGTTTCGAATCGTATCTATTTTGACTTCAGGGTGAACTATTTACACAATGAGGTAGAGTGGCCATTCAAAACAGAGTTTGTAATTGAATATCTGAACATCTATGAGACGTAAAAACAAACTTGTGAACACATGAACCTGAAGTGTGGCAAATCATAATGCTGACAAACATGAAAGTGAAGGAAATGGCTCATAAATATGAAGTTTTCACAATCTGAATGATTTTGGGTTACATTAAAGGGATACCTGTATATAATTTGTTGAAAAATCCAAAGCTATCTCTCTTCGTGGTAATGAGTAATGTAAACAATCTTTGCACTGGTGAGTTGTAGTTGTAGTAAATTGGGTTTTCCAGGAACCAGTTATTTTAAAGCTAGTACTTATGGAACGCCAAGGGTGACAAAAGTGTTCAAAAATACAATATGGGTTGTACCACTGAATATGTGCTGTGATGTGTTATAAATGGGTTGAAACTTACACAAATATGATTTACAGTGAGCAAAACACGGGCTTCTTGACAATCGATATATATGTTGTTGCAGCATTAAATATATAGGTTGAAATTATTGATTTCTTCGATCTCCAGAAAATCCTCGCAACACGCGGCCCCGCGCGTGTCCCACGTATGACATCACAATTGTGGGTCCCTTGAACATCCTGGAGATTATTTTTCGTGCCAAATCTGGTTTTGTTACTCAACATTCGCAACATTTGGTTGGCGTTCACTGCTGGAATCGTTTCTCGAAAAATAAATCTTTCTGATGAAGATATACAGCATATAGTCGAAAGACTGCGGATGACTCTCCTTCATATTTCACAGAATTCTGAGCCAGATTAAGCAACTAACAGGAATCCATAGATGACAGATCAAGCAACAATCTGCAATCAGGCTCAGGTGGACCATCGCATTTGTCATCAGACCAAACGCCTGCTGTGAGAGAATGGGTTGCCCTTTCACAGTTGTTTCTCTGCCCGAGCTGTGTCAACCCGTGGCCATAGATCTTCAACTCCCTACCAAAGAAATACCCAGAACATCCCTAACAGATGGACTACTGTTATTTCAAATGATACAGTACCTAAAGGAAGGGAGAAACTAACTTTAAAAGAGAGAGGCCTTGAGATCACAGAACACTCAATCGTTCGGATTCTGAGCGAACAAGAATAATAATTATTGTTCAGTAGCTAAGGCGTCAATTTCAATCGTCATTACCGGTGATTAAAAACCTTGGACTCCCACGACCACGCAGAGTTTCCAGTCGATAGCAGAATGCGTCTTGTTGATCTTCTCTTGAATCATTGGCAGAAATATTCTGTGTATACGTCACTTAGAGTGATCGCAACACTGTAATGAGAGAGTAAAAATCGTTTTGACTGTCCAAATCAAGGGGATTTGTTGCACAACACTTTCGACTGACAAGATAATTTAGCGAATAAAGAGCATCTCCGAATCTTCTATGAATTCGCTGGATGACCTCAAATTCAGCATCTCGTACAAGTCGACGAGCCTGAAAAATGATAGCCGAGAATTCCATCGAAAAAGTCATTGAGATAAGCATGATCAAGTCCAAATGGCGAAATCCTTTACCTGTCCCACGTCACCCTCGCCGCGTTGTGTTACGAACATTCTCCAAAGATCGAAAAAAAAAGGATAATTTTAACCCAGTAAATATTTGATGTTGTAATAACATATCTATCGAGTTTCAAGGTGCCCATGTTTTGCTCACTATGAACCATATTTGTGCATTTTCAAGCCATTTATGACACATGACAGCACATATTCAGTGGTACAACCCATATTTTATTTTTGAACACTTTTGTCACCCTTGGCGTTCCATAAGTACTGGTAACTGCCTAGGTTCACATGTAATGCAAGTAATGGAAGATTCACAGAAAACGGAATTTGAAATTTTATGCTGTGGCATTTGAAGGAAAAATAGGTATTTGTAGACAAGTATCTGTTCTTCTCTTTAATGGTTAATATTCCTTGACAGGCTTCTCACCTTTCAGAGAGTTTGCATCAACATTTTGGTCTTCATTTCTTGACAGTTTCAATAGATGAAGCGAAATAAATACATGTGTACAGGCGACTGTATGACAAGACCATAAGTCACCCACACTACAGTATTTTATCTTTTCTCCCGCGCTTACCAATTTCCAGAAACGAAAGACCATTTCTTTTTTTTGAAATAGCTTCTTGTGGCTGGTGAAGTTGCAAATTTCCTGTGCTTTGTCACCTTCAATTTTGTTTCCCAATCCCCCTGTCCAGTTCGCAATCTTCCCCCAAATCACTTGATGTACCACATCTTCAGACAGTAATGCCTCAACTTGAGCAATGCTAGATAATATTTTCGAAGCATGTTTTGAAAACGAATAATTCAACTTCAATTATTGGAGTACAAGAAAACTCACAGGAGTGTGATGCTTTTAACTAACCAAAAAAAGTCATGTGTACAAAATTAAAGAATACTGTTTAATATACATATTTATATTTTTAAATCAGAAGAAGCAGAAATGGAAGTTGTTAGCGAATTGACAGGTCAATAAGACTATAATGATAAGCCTTACAATTATTTTCAAGAATAATAACTATTGTTAAAGACTTCACAAATTATCTTAAATAACCCTCTTGGAAAATTACAAGATGATAGGTACTTTGTTCAGGGTGAAGAGATTAATATTTTTTTATTAATGAAAGTAAAAGGCAATGATGAAAACCGGCCGAGCTAAATCTCTCTGTGCACCACTAGCTGAAGAGTGTGGAAGGGATGATATGGGAAAGAATATGGATTACTGCAGCTGCAGGTCTATTAATTTAAAAATAAAAATCAGGTCTGTCATTCCACAGGTGAGTGTACATGTCACTGTGCTGCAGACAAATAACACCAAAAGCGTCTCCTAGCACTAATCACTCAACAAAAATGTTGTTTCAGGTCTCGGGGAAACTTTTGGCTTAGTTGTTGATTATTGCAGCAGCGACTTCTAGTCTTGCCCTGTAGAATGTGACCTGTATTTAACAGACCTGCCTTGCAATTGATTGCAGCCGTCACATGAGTGATACAGTGCCACATACAACTGCTAAAACAACCAGGTCAATAATCTATGAATCCCGTTGCACAATTTTATAATTTGTAACACAATCTCACATGGTGAAAACACTGACCAACAGTAACAATGCTCGCATTAGGGAATTACAATTATTGTGCGACGCCAATGTCAACCAAAATGTAAAGATACATACGAAATAAAATCACTTCATTACCGTTACGTATTTCAAACACCATTATGTCCTGTTATATATCCAGCGATCACTGTTCCAGAGGTCTAAGGTGCACAATAAGCGTACGTGAAAAGCCAGCGTAGCTTTAGTTGGAATCGAAGCCTGATGTAGAGCACCGTGCCACATGAAAAAATGGCGAATTATTTTTGACTATTATGCTTGTTAATTTGCGGCTGCTTCTTATGGAACAGCTACAATCTTGAAAATGATTAAAACACAAATTCTGTTCTTCTTCTGGCTCTCCTCACTAGCCGTCATCTTTCTTTCGACATTAAATCAATCAGAGTTCACGTGAGAAAAGCACCAATCAACGATCTCTTTCGTTCAAAATGAGGGGGAGACCTGTTTGGGTATGTTCAAATAGTCAGAATCAACCCATACAGATGCAATGCAAATCATGTAAATGTGTGATTTAGTAGCTTATACCACTTTGTAGCTTCATTACAGAACGAGTATTCTGTAAATAATTAGATTAAAGCACATGTGACCTGAATGCTGTTCTTCTATTAGTTATTTCATCAAGTTTTAGTGAACTTTATAAAAAGATTTTTGATGAAGTGGTGGGTGGCAAATCTAACATATGGAAGCAACAGAATTAACACAGGGAAAATTTTTTCCTTGATACTGTAAACAGCAATAGTATGCAGTTACTCTGATCTAGAAACACAACAACTGAATGCAATTTAATAGTAAGTCCTAAAGCTTCACACAAGGCTCTCCGAATATGGGCATTCCCAAATATGGCAATCTACAAGAAGCCCAACATGCAACAGATACTTCTGTACTTTGCATTGAATTCCTGAGCTCTGTAAGGTTTTAAAAATACCATTGCAATAGTCGCACTTGATAGGTCACGGCAGATTAAAAAATTAAATTATGACACTTAGAGGACCAAAACATAATACTAGATGGATATTTTCTGGAACAAAGCAATATTATTTTATTTACCTCTGCAAAAATGTAAAGGGCAGAATTGCCCTTTATTTTCCTCTTAATGAAAGACCCATCCCAGATACAAGGACTTCCATCGAAATCAAGTTTAGTGCGATTATCAACTGCAGCAGCACAGTAGAAACTGAAAATAATAAAACGAAATATTTATCTTAAGATTCAGAAATGCACAGGATGTTTACAAGCACCCTGTTAACTCATTTGAAACAACACATAAGAACATTTACATACATGTAGTTCAATTCAGCAGATAACTATTATATATGAGTAACTTAAAGCAATATCTCCACAACATGCTTGTATTAATGACAATCATGTTTTGTCAAAACAATCCCAGAATATTGTTTCGAAATGACTTTAATGACCATATGACAATGGTATTCAGTGATGTCCCTTTATTATACAGGGCTTCTGATATTATACGATGTTGTGATTTCCCATGTGCCCTAATAATCCTAAAAAAGCAACAAATTGTATAATTCATGAAAACCACAGAATTTGTACAAAATTGCACAATATTTACGGAAGAAAACAGCCAAATCTCACTTTTTCATCAGTTCTCTGATAATTTAAACATTATCTCAAGGCATTTTAGCTTTCAAAAGACGTCAAAAACTGGAATGAACGAAAAAAGTTCAATGCATCGTTTTACTTGCTGTGGACCTGGTCAGTGATAAGCAATTGCTCATTGGCAACAATTCATTTCTCTAAATAAACCAATCATAATGGCATGAAAACTGCTGGATCATCTTGAAACAACCATCCCCACGGATAAGTTTGTTGTTAAAACACTTAGCACTTCTTTTAGAAAAAAATCGCACCTTCCTGTAACATTTCGGCAAAAGACAGAGCAACAAACTACTCTGAAGGAATGTTTCATGTAGATGATGATGTGTTGTTTTGCACAATTCATGCAACATAGTAGCTATTTGAGGTGGACAAGTTCCTTGAAGCTGAGTCATGCGACACTAAATCAGCAAACTTAGCCATCTCTGATTTCAATAATTTAAAATGAGGCAACAAATGATTTATTTCAGATGTTTTCATCATTCCCTTAATTGTGCTCTAATATGTTCTTGAACAGCAAGAAATGGATTAATTATTGTGCTCCACTTGGTTTCCATATGATCGTCCGGATTGCCCTAGTCATTTCAAATAATGCTCAGGAGCAATTATATGGAAACAATACCAAGTTGATCGCTTAAACAACCCGGGCAACTGAGATTACCTCAATCGTCCAGATAGAACTTAGTTCTATCCAAGCGATCAAGGTAGTCTCGGTCGTCCATGTCATCAGCGATCGTCTGGGTAGTGTTTCCATATAATTGCTCCAATCGCCCCTGAACATTATTTGAAAAACTGGGGCTATTGGGATGATCTTGTGGAAACCACGCTTAAGACAAAACAAATTCTGTCAAATTAGCTAAAATTAAATTGCATAAAGTGCCGCATAATTTTCAATTTTTTTCCCACCCTATCAGAAGCCCTGTTTATACAAAGGTGCTTAAAGAAAAACTCTAGCATCCATTCCTTTACTACTGCTCAAGGGCTTGTTTTGGACCAAATTTTATTTTCAGGACCCATACCTGAACCAAAAGTTTAGAAGCTGCACTTTCCAGTTATTGTCTAAGAAACCACCCAAAATTCCATGTGTGAGGCAAACAAGTTCTGGTTTTAACTCAAATTTTATTTTACATGGTTACCAGAGAAGAAAGGACTGGTACACAAAGGTGTGCAAAGTTATTTGGATATTTCTGCAGCAAATTTTAAGTGGGATGGAGAAATTCAAGAGGTTTTAAAGGAGTGGAGTTCAACGAGTTCTCAAAAGTGAACCCAATGTAAACAATCATCCACTAAATAACTGATCATTTCTTTATTATTGAATGAAAGCCCTCTTAATGCTCTAAAAAGTATGCTTATGACTTCCTTCACTTTTGTTGGGAGAACGACTCAGTTTTGTCAGCATGTAGGTTTAGCTAATGCCCATGGCCACTGTAACATTTGTTCCAATTCCTACCACATTCAAGATGACTGTCTTTCTGCTGACCCCAACAGGAAACCAAGCTAGGCCACTGTGTGCTTTGACTTCAACAAGTCCTCAGGGTGCCGGCACCACAGTTGCAGCTACCTTTTATTACTGTTTATTGGCTTTTACATAAAAATGTCAGTTTTGAAGTAAAGCGACACCTGTTAATACGTGTTTTGCATTTAATTTACACTTCTCTTTCCAGAACAAACCAAATGAATGCAAAAAAACCTGAGTTAACTGCTCTTACTTTTTATCAAGACAATCGGTCACTTGGAAATTACATGTATCAGCATAAATACCCACAGTAGGCACCATACAATAATTTTTCTTCCTAATAAATGAAGTAGGTAAATAAAAATGCTACCTTTTCCCTTCAAGACAAGGAAAACATTCCTTCAATAACTTTTCAATTTGTTCCGCTGTCATGCCCGAATCAATTGGTACTTGTCTCCAAAATTGGCCCTTTCCAGGTTTCTTGAGCTGAGCCATTTCAATTGTGTTTGGCATGTACACAATCTTATTTCTTATTGTGACATCCCCTTTTTTTAAAACCACGACACTCTTTCCACCTGAGCTATTCTTGATCCGTTTTGCCACAGCTCCAGGTGCAGTCCTGTTGCCATGTTGCAGCTCCATGATTGCTACAACAAAATAACCCAAGAAATGCATTTTATACATTGGAATTAAATAGCATATAAAATAAAAGCAAGTTTTTAAAACCTTTAACAGAGGGTGCCCTATACTTTATATGTGAAACGTGATAGGGCGATTTATTTTCTCGTGAATCGTGATTTAGAAATTTTTTTAATCGTGATTCATGATTAAAGATGGTAAGATCTTTTCATGTCCACGTGAACGAATTTTTTTGATTAAACGTGACTCGTGAATGAAGATTTGAATTAAACGTGATTCGTAAACCACTGTGTTTTGTGTGATGAATTTCCGGCCATTTTATTGTTTTAAAATTGTTCGTATTGTTTTTGAACGGCTTTGGTTGGGTTGATAGCACATGGATTTCATATGGATCAATAAAAGTCATAAAATAGACCACCATTACGTCATCTTTTGTCGGCGTAACATGCTCTGATGTAGGGCTTGTTTGAAGTGAACTGGCTTCAAAAGAGAGGTGAATTTTTCTTCCTTTTTATGTGAAGCGTATGAACCAACTATTGTTCGTTAGAGTGGGAATAGTCCGAATATTGACCAATATTTTGGCTTTCGTGCACAGACGCTACATATATGACTACAACGGACTAACTGTGCGTGACTGGTGCAGGAAATGTGCCTCCATCAGACAAGGACAGGTCCAGAGATTCTAACCCTCCGGATTTGATCGGGAGTCTCCCGATTTCATGTATTTCCTCCCGCTTTCCCGGTTGTTATTAGATTCTCCCGAATTATCATGAAATTCTCAAAACAAGGAAAAAATTGCTTATCTTAAGTACTTTTTTTGCAATTGGAGTGTAAAACGTTTAATACGTATCCTCCAGAGTATCCTATAATGTCTCGCCCAGTCTCTCCATTGAACACCCTGTGTTGAGCAGACTCGTAATTAAGGCCCGCAGTCTTACTCCATTTAGCAGCTCAAAAAATGGCAGGACTCCAGTATTAAGAATAAAGACCTTATAGAATATCACAAAAATACTCCCTAGTTTTCTTCAAAACTCAAAAGGAGTTGGAATCTCTGCAGGTCAGACAGACCCAGACAGACCTGTTTGCGATTTAGATGACCACTTGATCAAAGAGCCAAACTCGGAGGATAAACACCTTTATACAAAGGTTACAAAAAGTGACAATATTTATTCGTGAATTTCATTTTTATTTTTATGTCAAACATGATCATCTCGAATTTTGCAAGAACGGGAAAGAATTTTGGATTTTATTCGTGAAACGTGAAAAGGCAAAATATTTTTGCGTGACTGAGTTTTAGAAAGGGGTATAGGGGACCCTCTTAACAGAGTTAACAAACTTTTCAAAGTTTCTGTGGCTTTGGTATCAAAAGTTGTCTAAAGAAATCATTGTTTCTAGAGATGTCTTACAGCAAAAATTAGTGCTGATGAAGGAATGGTTACAGTAAAGCATTTGAATGTGGTTTGTCCAAATCTGCTGTGACTATGGAAACACCAAAATTTGTTCACAAAAACAATACTAAAATTATTTATTGCATTTTTGGCCATTGCTGAATGGTTGCAAGAAAAAAGTATGGACAAAATTAAACTATATGGGAAAGTTATATAGCACTAGCACGTCTTTCAGTCACTTCATCAGCTTCTAAGTTGGTCCCAGCATCTTAAAAGATACAGCCACAGGAACCAAAGAGGAGAGACTCATTCAAGACCAGCTATGGGTAGGTAGACAGGGAAAGACAACTCAAATGGGCTTCAAATAACTTGAAAAAAACTCAAAACAATTCTCGACCAAAGCAGCAAGAAGGCACCAAACCACTCAGATATATAATTAAAACTCCATCATTAGGTTCTTTCAAAAGGGGGAGAGTCCTTTAAACAATATGCTCGTTACATATATAAATATTTTAAGCAAATGTTTCATCCCAGCGAAGGAAGTCTTGAAAACGTTTGCGTGTTCGCTCTCTGTTTTCTACCGAACGATGTTTTTACTGCTGCTCCTTGATTTTTCTTATTTTCGGGTTTGTGGTTGCACGCGTAATTTACATCATGGCCAGTACATAAAATTTCGGTAGACAATGCAAGCAATTTTCCCGTTGGAAAAACAAGGTAAAGAGATGAAGAAGGCGAAATTTCCAGAAATTTCCGGGTATATTTCCGGGCATATTTCCGGGCAAATTTCCGGGCAACTGGTTTGCCTCCCGCCAGTCGGGATTTTTAACAATTGTATATATTCAATGCTCGGAGATATTAGCTACTAGCTACTCTAAAAATCCGAGAGTAAACAAAGTGATTATCTTATATTATAGTCTACGAAGGAAGAAGATGGAGCAGGGCTTTAGCTGCAGTTTTAAAAGAATTTAAAGCAGGACACGAATATTTTAAGGCTCAGTCAAAGAAATTAAAGACATGAAGCATATAAAAGATCAAATACTACACCTTTCTTTGCTTTAGGAACTGTTTAGGGCTACAGAGGGAAAAATACTGACCACGTCAAACTTTAACGCATTTCAGTCGTGCTCAAAATGTCACGCATTGCGCAGGGGTTTGTCTTTTATAACAAGTAGAACAACGATCACGTGAGTGTGGAGCAGTGTACGTCCCCACAATTGGTCTGTTACTAATTTCCTCGTATGCGCACGCATTCTTCTTCGGTCCCGCTATAAAAAGCTTGGCATACTCTAGTGCGCATGTCGTACTATTTGAGGTTTGTTCGTACGGTGCAGAGCGAAGTGTAAATCACGGTCGACCCAATATGAGATCTTGAAAAGTTGTAATGGCAGCTCTGAACAGGAGTTTTGTGCCGTATCCGTTCAATTAATTTGCATATGCACAGCGTTGACATGTTTAACATAATATACAGTATAGTTTTTTTTCCTTTCATCTAATTCCTGTGGTAGTGGCCAGCTCGAAAACATTTCCTACTATGGCCACTACGCACTTTTCCACTTTTTCTCACTCATGTATAATTGGTCTATTTCCTTCTTTCTTTAATTGTTATATCCACTATGTATTTTCTGAAATAGTGCATAATAATAATAAATCTTGAAATCTTAAATCACTCTTTACAAGGTAAGCAAGACTAAAAGCGTAGCAAATTATTTATTTGTGTTTTTGTTTCCAGATGTTTTTATAACTAGTGTACTTACCTTACGACCAGTGCAGCCTGCTTATTAATTAGATTAGAGTGTAATGTGAAGTGCTAGTTTTCTACCCTATATGAACAATGTGAACGTTAGCATTACTAAGTCAGCCGGTTGAGCAGCGGTGATCAAATCCGAATTAGTAGGGCTAACGCTCACATGGTTCATGTGGGGTAGAATACTAACACTTCACATTACACTCTAATCTGTTAAGTCAGTTCAAATGTAAGTGCTACACGGCAAACGTTTGCAAAAACGTAATCCTTCCTTGTGCTTATTAATTACCTGCTTGCGTCGTTAATTTATTATCTTTAGTCTCTTTATTTCTTTTTATTCGGTCTCTCTCTTTTTTTGTCACTAATATTTCGCCTGTTTCAGTCTCCTGCTGTCAGTCGCTCTCTTTCACGTTGAGCATCGCTTACTCGTCGCCTTCTTACTGTTTTAGTTTTTTCTCTCTCTTTCTCTTCTTTCCCCGTTGTACGACATATTAAAAAATACTTAGCAAGTTTTTTTCGGCTGTCTTCCCTGTCGTCAAAATTTTTGCTTGCTTTGAAAGCACAGTGTCAAACACTGACCATGCAACTTCCCGCCCAAAAAAACCCGCGGGTTTCAACAGTGCGTGCATACAGTTTGTACTTGACCAGCTAAGGTATAGAGAAATTACATCATTAGCACAATCAGATCCAGCCTTATTTACAACAAGATGCCTATAAGGGCGTATCCGTGGGATGCAAAAACAGTTAACACAAAATGTCCAGTTACAGTGAACTTCAACTACTGGTATACTTCGGAAAATGGCGAGAGATTATCAGCAAGGTAAATGTGTAATTGAACTTGAAGTTGTTTCTTGTAAAAACTCTTATCATTAATGTTACTAAATTTGCAAATGCAAACAACGAAGCCCTATAGGGGGTTATCGTCGCCTTCTTACTGTTTTAGTTTTTTCTCTCTCTTTCTCTTCTTTCCCCGTTGTACGACATATTAAAAAATACTTAGCAAGTTTTTTTCGGCTGTCTTCCCTGTCGTCAAAATTTTTGCTTGCTTTGAAAGCACAGTGTCAAACACTGACCATGCAACTTCCCGCCCAAAAAAACCCGCGGGTTTCAACAGTGTGACATTTTCACGTGAAAAGTTGAAGGACGGACGATGAAGGTCGAGCTTAGAAAGGTCTTCATAACGAAAGTCACGCTTGAATAAAACGAATGCTGAACTTCAAAAACGACTGTCAAAGGTTGAATAAAACGAATATTTATTTGAAAAATGAATGTCAGTGGAGTCATTATAAAATCGGGCAAAGTTTTTTTAAATTTTGAATTATACTGGTTTGTCTCTGTGTGAGTATTTCCAGTATGTTTTCATTAACCCATACAGGCCTGGCCAAAGTATCCAACATTGCTGGACACTATTGAAGAGTGTCGAACAAGGTGGCAAAACGAATGTTGCATCCAGCATTTTGGACTCCATAGCCTGCGAGGAGGCCCTCCGAGGGACTGGGGTTGGGGCTGTGGACTCAAGGGTCTGGAACCAAATATACCCATATCAATCCTTAGAAAACAAAGTCTCGCCATGTTGATGTTGTTTTATTTTTAAAATAAACAGCAGTCATTCTCTCTGATAGGAAGAGAAGGGCTGTTCCAGAATCTAGGAACTGCAACAGCAAATGCACGGTCTCCAAAGGTCTTGCACCAGGTGCCAGGAACCTAGAGAAGACCCAGGGGAGTAGCATCCCAGGGTCTTGACTTGCAAAAGATCCTGCAGATACATTAGTGCCATGCTCCTGAGAGCTTTGAAAACAAGAAGGGCTATCTGTTCGAAGAGAGATTGCTCAAGCTTTCATCGCTCAGACATTCAAATTTGCTCGTGCACCATTCTGTAGCTTGGACTGATGTGGCAATGCGCGAAACAGATGCAATGAATCAACCATCACCATGGATACCGATAGCCGCAGCGTCACCTTAGTGGGCACGCGCGCGTGCAACACTGTTGAATGCGATGGCCAAACGAATGCAACACTGTTTGTTCACACCTTAGAACAAAAGAAATGTTGGATGATGTTGAAGACGATGCTTGATGGAAATCAAACTTCATTCAACAACATCCAACATCATGCAACATGGTGGCCAAACGAGTGCAACATGTTGGATTCAACATTGTTGGATGATATTGCACCAACATTTTGGACCCGTTTGGCCAGGCCTTAATGGAAAAAAAACGTAATAGTGGACGAAAGCAGAAAAAATTCTGTCCTCCGAGGCCCCACATAGTGTCAATCTTATCACCAGTCCCCAGTTCCTGGTTACAAATGTTATGATGATGATGCCTAGCAGAGTTTGCGATGTCTTGCCCTTTACTTGTACTGTAAACCACTCTTTGTGTTGTAGCTTGCTGAAAACTCTACAGATGGGTAAAACAAACAACTAACTACTGCATTTTTCTTCGCATTTATTTATTGAAATGTCCTTCGAAAATATTTGGAGATGGCATTTCCGAAACCCTAGATTTCAAATTTCTCTGCGGAAGCATGCCCCCAGACCCCCCTAGTTTGGAACGCCTTTGATGCTCAAAACATTCTTTGTGTGTGTGCACCTTCAAAATCTCACGCTACGCCCCTGTCCAGGTACTCTGGTTTCCCCTCTCCTCAAAAACGAACATTTGACTTGATTTGCATTAATTGTTAATTTCAGTTTACAGTGTCCCCAATCAGTGCTCCAGCGCTAGAACAACTAGGCACTTTAATAAATAAAGTTCCTTTCCTTTCCTTTAAAATTGTATTTAAAATAGAGTCTATTAATAAAACTAGCTTTAAAACGTTCCGTGTTAACAAAACTAGTAGGCTTGTTTGGGTTCTTGGGCATTTTGAAGATTCGTTAACTCTGGGCAACAAATTATACCATGATGATGAGGGGATGAGTAGGTATGCAACCAATCTTCTTGGAGATTGACCTGTTTGTTTTTTCAAGCAAATCATATATATCTGTAGCATAATGTATAAAACGGCATTTATGACATCTGCGAAGGAACTGCAGCACCGTATTAAGTTCAGGCACGGAGGCTGCATACACCGGTAAACCATACAAAATTTTAGGGAAAACTAAAAGCTGAAATAAATGATCAAATTCCACTTGGTTATATCCTTCCTTCGTTAAGCTCCTCAACACGTAGAGGCACTTATTCACGTCCACAAAAGTTTTCATTTTATGTGCAATGTGCTCCGCTATTGTCCTGGAAAGTCAGTCCAAGCAGCACTAGAAATTTGGCCGGCACTATATTGCCAGTAGGACTGGGACTCACTTGTCCTTTCTTCTTCAAAACTGATTCTTTATGCTTGGATGGATTGCAAGGCATACAGTTTGTACTTGACCAGCTAAGGTATAGAGAAATTACATCATTAGCACAATCAGATCCAGCCTTATTTACAACAAGATGCCTATAAGGGCGTATCCGTGGGATGCAAAAACAGTTAACACAAAATGTCCAGTTACAGTGAACTTCAACTACTGGTATACTTCGGAAAATGGCGAGAGATTATCAGCAAGGTAAATGTGTAATTGAACTTGAAGTTGTTTCTTGTAAAAACTCTTATTATTAATGTTACTAAATTTGCAAATGCAAACAACAAAGCCCTATAGGGGGTTATCAGGATACAGGATTTTTTTATTATTTCTATTTTTTTGAAATACTTTATTCAAATCCCACAGTTTTACTTGCCCCCTTGATTCCGTTCATCCAAAAATCACAAGATCAGCTCTAAATCATCCGAAAAACTTATTACAAATCACAGTTCAACAACTTATCATCCTGTATTCGAAGTCCGGTTCTGTAATCCTGGTTTAGTTCCTTGCAAATTGTTTAAATCTGCTGTGGCAAAGACAAAAAGACAACATCTGTACTCCATCCCGTACGAAACGTACGACCTTTACGCAGCGCTGCTTTAGCGACTGACCAGCGTTGCCCTTATATCTGCAGAAAGGTTGCATGATGGCTGCATCGATAGCACTGCGGGAGTTTCGAAAAATGACTGCGCGTAAGACATCTCAAAGACATCTCAAAGTCACTTAAGCGCTGCAGCAGGACGTGCTGCACTTGAAACAAACAACCGTTTAGCAGCGCTGCTTTTGCGACTCACTAACGCTGCTTGAGGAGACTGTTTGCTAACCACTGCAGGACTTCTGAATGGTCGCTGCATCGGTGATGCATTAGCGACCCTTTCGTTGCAGATGTGTTGCAAGAGAGCTGCTTTAATAGCTTCGCGTTGCTTTAACCTGCTTTAACGCTGCAGATAGGATGTCCCGTGATGCGAGAGGTTTTCTTGGTCTAAGAAAACGTACCTTGAGAAGCCTTTTAATTTAATGGCCACCAACAACAAGCCGATCAATCGAAAAATGGGTACAAGCAAAAGTATCAAGAGTATCAATTAAATTTATTTTGCATAGCGGAGGAGTTACAGGCAAGCTATATAATGAGCTGTATAATGTACAAAAATATTCTACCCAAAGAGCTTCTTCCGTTGTTTACATTAACGCTGATTAACGGGGTCATTAACTGATCATGATGCGAGCAGGATTCTTTAAAGCCGTCACGAAAGATGATATTGTTCACACAGCTATCTGATTTAATACATTGCAGTTCTCGGATCATTTCATGTGTCTTTATAGGTAGCCCAAGCTCGATATTTGAGTATCCGTACAGTGCTATATTATGCGAGAGTAGAAATATAAGGATTTGTATTGGTAAAACGGTTTTCCCCAAAGTTCTGAAAACTACTGACGATTTAAAATAAAAAAACACGTTACCTTGCTTCAGTCTTATATTTATTTGATTCTGGTACGGTTTCTGGGTCGATTTAGAGCGATTTAGGTGGTTTTTGGTTCCTCTTCTTTCCCAAGGTTGGGCACCGAGACGAAGTTGCTGAACGGAATCATTCAAGGAAAAAGGCCATAAATTCGCTCCGGCCCAAGGCTTCGATTGCCTCGAAATTCCACGTAGATCACGGACGATTCCTCCGCTACCCATTCGTCTTCTTTATTTGAGCCTCTTGTACACTGAGAAGGATTTAAGGGCCGCCAAACTCTGCAAACATTTGCTTCGAGAGCCATCAAATGACGCTTTGTTCACAACTCTCTTTATTCAAACCGTTGGAAGATCGCTTAGCGACCCGCGATTGGTCAATGGGCACAATGGTGACCAATCGTAAGTCTTATCGCGGGTCGCTGAAGGGGGTCGCTAAAACTATCACTCCATTCGGACCGAAAATGCGAAATAATCGTGGTGTGCATTGCTGGGGTCGATTTCCCTTGACATTGAAACCTTATTGTATCGATCAACATGTTGGGCTTATATATAAGCTCCGGCCATATAGTACGAGGTTTGAAATGGCAATTTTCTACAGAATACAACATTTTAATGAGAATGTATTTGTGACTTGAGTTGTCGAAGTTTTATAACCTTCAAGACTGGATATACCTTACGTACGTATACAGCCGTTGATTATAGATATCTTTCAGTTACATGTAATTAAGATGCACAAAGCTGCTTATTAAGCGTTCCTTTTACGTTGCTAAACACTGCAAACGTTTACATACGATTGATCTTTTAGTCGAAGCATTTGAGCAACGATGTACAGCGCTGCGTGAGCATTGCTTTGTCGCTCTTAAACACTCCAAACTTTTCCTCGAAAGTATTTCTCAGTCGCAGCTTTTAAGCAACGATGTACAGCGCTGCTTTACCATTGCTTTTTCGTTGTTAGGCATTGCAACCTTTCTGCAGCGCTCGATATTCTGCTTCTGAAGCTTGGTGAACGCATGAACGTCGCATAACGGACGCATAAGCACTGTGCAACCTAAAATATGAAGTTGCGCAGCGCTGCAAGAGCGTTGCGCTGTTCGTACGGGATTTCTCTCAATGCTCAAAAATCTCAAATCAGGAGCATACGCAGGGGGGGGGGGGGGGGGGGTGCATCGGGTGCACATGCAGCCCCCCCACCTGATAAAAAGGTCCTTAACTGAAAAAAAGGTAAACCTACCCCAGTGCCAATTAGTTGGGACAGGTAGCTCAAACAAATCTAATTGTTATTGTTTCTGCAATTACTATCAGCTAGTTGTAAAAGTTAGGACCTAGAGAAATGGTCAAATATCATGTGCCTCTGTCAACAACTTTGTCGTCATCATCCACGTTTGAGTGAAATGTCATGAATATTGAATTCATTGCTGTATTTAATGTAACACACATGCATGCATGCAGCAGTACAGAATGAACATATTGAGAAAACTAAAAACCTCACGAACATGAGTAGAAAATAGTCGAATGATTTCAAACCACTCTAAAAAAGCAATAGAACTTATAAAGAAAAACTCACAATGCCGGATTACATATTGTTGTCACACATACCAGATATCAGAATTGTTTAGATATCATAATTATTTTAAGGACTGATAACCTAAGGTCTGCTCAAGCTTAAAGTGCAGTTGGTTGAGCACTGGTGGCTCAATTGGTTGAGCACCGGGCTGCCATGCAGCTAAGGGGAGGGGGGGCGATTAAGGACGGTGCCTACTAATTCAAAGGTATGTGGTGTAGAGCTGGAACAGGTTGATACCTTCCCATACCTTGGGGTCACCATCAGTAACAAGCTCAAGTGGTCAGCCCATGTTTCTATAACAGCAGCTAAAGCAAGCAAATCACTGGGTACAATACAACGCAACCTTTGGAATTGCCCAAAGAAAGTAAAAGAAATTGCATATACATCCCTAGTACGACCGAAGCTGGAATATGCAAGTACGGCTTGGGACCCGTTTTTAAAGAAAGATATCAGTGCTCTGGAAATGGTTCAACGTAAAGCAGCACGGTTTTGCTCACAGAATTATGATAGATATGCTAGTGTTACGGACATGATTAAAGACTTAGGGTGGGCCACGCTGGAAACGAGAAGAAGGCAGGCTAGATTAACGCTTATGTATAAACTAACTCATGGTCTTATTGATATCGATACCCGAAAATATTTGATTCAACATCCTGAGAGTCGCACGAGGGGAACCCATCAATTTAAATTTCGCGTGCCATATGCAAATAAAGACGTTTTTAAATTTTCGTTTTTTCCAAAAACTATAACGGACTGGAACTGCCTCCCTGAGGCTATTGTTTCATCATCCTCCTTAGAAACCTTCAAATATAGGTTAACAGCTTTTCTTAAATAATAGTTATATTTAGTTTAATATAGTTTTCTTTATTTAAATTTTTAAATCATCATTTTATATATTGATATTTGTTTTTTTTTTATGGTTGGTGTGATAACCGAACGGTTCTTATCGACCCAATACATGTAAATGTAAATGTAAATGTATTTTTGCTCCGGTTTATGATTATGCAGGAAATGTGCATCTTAAGAAGTGTTATTGAAATCGAAAAAGAAAATTGGGGGTAACCACGCATTTTTCAAAGAGAATTCACAGACAATAGTTGTAAAAGAGCCATGTATGGCATTCTTTCTCAAATTGAAGCTTAATTATCTCTGAAAAATGCATGGTTGTCCCCAATTTTCTTTTTGGATAGCAATAGTACTTACTAAGATCTACTTTCTCTGCATAATTTTTAACCGCTCAAAAATATCCCTGAATTAGTAAGCATCACCGATAGGAAATCCGAGTAACTAATGCGCAGAACGTATGCGCAATAACAATAGTAGGCCACACTCGTAGGCCACACACACGTACCAGTTCGTACTCCAGGGGCCCGTTTCTCGAAGGTCCCGAACACGTTTCGGGCCCGAAAAGCCATTTGAGAAACTGCCAACCGCTTATTTTGGAAGGCCGATCTTTTAACATGTTTTCAAGGTAACAAAAAGCAAAGTGACTGTGAAGTTTGACGACTTAAATCCTCTCCGTTCTTGAGATAAAAAGGGATTTGTGACACCCGAAAATGGCCCGTAAAGTTTCGGGACTTTCGAGAAACGGGCCCCAGGCCCCAGTTGATCGAAGGGTGGATAGCGCTATCCACTGGATTTGCCTATGTTTATACCCCGGATAGTGACTTATCCGGTGGATATAAACGCTAGTTATCCACCTTTTGAACAAAATTGACATGAAGTACTTCCCAGGCAAGGAGTGGCAGTGCTGATGAGTTTGCGTGGAGGTCTGGGTCATAATAACAAAATGGCGGACAGTTTCAACCCATTCAAGCCAATCGTAATTATTGTGAAATGATTCAGGATAAGTTCTTGGGCCAGTCTATGTACGCCATCGTGTGTTTATGAACAGTATGGATACCTTAGCTGAAGGAAAGGATTGTTTGGGCGAGGAGAGTTGCGTGAATTTTTGGACAACACCATCAGATGATGGCTTCAAGTTTTCGAATCTTTCGTCAAGTCACGTGTCTGTGCTCGCGGAGAGCGGACCGTTCGTTGCCATAGTGTTGTGTTATTGGGACAATGTCCTGGGACCCAGACTTCAGCATGTTTGGAGAGCTGCAGCCGGGGATTCAGCATCTCAGGTGAGTGTTTTATATTGAATCGGGTCTAAAACACAGGTCACATTCCACAGGATACGACGTCAAGCCCCAGTTCCATTGATGACCAACTAAGTCAAAAGTTTCCCCTAGACCTGAAACAACATTTTTGCAGAGTGATTAGGGCAAGGAGACACTTTTGGTGTTGTTTATTTATCAGTACCACAGTGACATTTACATATACACTGACCTGTGACCCCTGACCTATGTTTTAGACCCACCCAGGTTTCATTCAAGGGGTATACTTGAAATTATTAAGTTTTCTTTTATGACACAGGCTTCTTTGCTAGCAGAGGTCTTTTTTCTTTTGCATTCGCTGGACTGATGAGTACGGGTAAAGAGACCACTGCCACGGGTTGAAACTCACTTTGATTCCAACTGCCGTCCATGACCTTGGACGGAACTCTTCAAACCACATGCCCCATGATATGTTTGCTGACTGTGACTTGAGCCCGCTTTGTCCCGCACATTCCTTTACAGTAATTCCTCTGTTATGTTTCAACTCACACAACATGAAGTATCACATGAGGACTTGTTTGCGAAGTACCGGTAACTGCTGCGCATGTTCAAGACAGTGAGTCTCAACCCATAGGCCATTTTACGGATACAGCGGCCATTTTGAAATCCATTGTTTCAAATAGCTATTATGGGATTCTAAGGGGGCAAATGCATACTAATTGCCCCCTTAGAATCCCATAATAGCTATTTGAAACAATGGATTTATAATGGCCACCGTATTTGTAAAATGGCCTATGGCAGAGGAAGAAGAAAAGAAACCTCTGGTAGCTGGGAAGACACAGGCATACCAGTCAAAAAAACCCTGAATGTTCACAGCACTGCTCCCATGATTTTGATAAGCATCGCAAAGAGTATCTCCTCTCGCTCTTCTCCCCAACTTAACATCATTGTGTCTAGAAATACATGCAACTGAACAGAGGGTGGCAAAGTGGGAGGGGGATTCTCAAAGAAAAGGTTTCTCCATTTCACATTGCATGGGAAAAAGGGCTGACACTAAGCATTACAAAGTGTCCCATCAAGTGAGCATAAATACCTGGATCTATCTGAAGCTAAAAATAATAAAGAGGTTAAGTTTCTAAGAAAACTGTGGTGTTGTGTTGATGGGGAAGTGAAACACAAAATGGGTTTATCAACTGTGCTGATGTCTTGAGAATTAGCCCTTTGTCAAAATGAACCCTTGGCTCTGACAAAGGGCCAACACTCAAAACATCAGGTTTCAATTTTCTTTATGGTCGTCAATTCCCCATATCAAGTCAGGTTACAAACCTGTTTCAAAAAGTAATAGTAACCTTTTCACTTAGCTTATTGTGGGAAATAAGAAGTAAATGATCACACTTTACCTTGCTTTACTTTGGTTTTCCTTGGGGATAAGTGGATTAGAGGAATCAGGGAATTTAATTGCATTAGACCACGGAGAACCTATCCTAATTGTGTCAGTCTCACATGATGTCCCTTGGGTATCAATCATGATACCATATGACTTCAGCATATGGATACCATGATCTTGAACTGGCTGGCTAGCTAGCTGGCATACATGCCTTCAATCTCATGTGATAGGGTACAGCTTGCCCAAGGGAAAACACCATTTTCTTTTTTGTCCACCAAAGCTGCAAAGCTGCAAAGCTGCATGTATCGAAAATACTTATGAAGGGTGGGTGGGAGGGGCAGGTCAGGCAATGGTAAAGTCTGCTTACGAGCCTAGAAGGCCCATCAGGCCGGCGCTTATCTCCGGTTTCTGTAGCGTGAAGCGACTAGGAGTATTTGTACTTCCCCCTGGATGGGATGGCAGTCCATCGCAGGGTTACCCCCAGCATTAAATTCGCCGGTACCCATTTATACACCTGGGTGGAGAGAGGCACCGTGGGAGTAAAGTGTCTTGCCCAAGCACACAACACAATGTCCCCGGCCAGGCCCCAAACCTGGACCACTCGATCCGGAGTCGAGCGCACTAACCATGAGGCCACCGCGCCTCTCCAGGTCAGGCAATGCCAGATGCTAAAAAACAAACTGAGCAGCCACTAGACCCCAATCTCCCAGCTGTGTAAGAAAAACATTTTCCACTTTATTTTTTCCTCAGCCAAAGGAAAAATTCACTTATTAGTAGAAGAGAGAAGAAAGCGATTCTCCACAAAATATACAACTACGTTCAAATGCCTCATCAATGACAAAACAGGAATGGAATGCAACTTGCTCATCCTTACCCTCCCTGAATAAAAGATTAACTGGTGCATTATATTACAACCTGTATGGGTTAAGTTTTGAGATGGGGTACCCTACTGGGGAATTAGACATATTGATGCATGCACAAGGCCTTTTGTGCATAATATTTCATAGTTTACTATTTTACCATATTTGGTTGGCCAATCACAAACTATAGCATTGCTTTCAGAAATGTATGCAGTGCAATGGTTGCATCAACTTAACCAACAATCAATTTTTGCTTACATTATGCAGGAATCAAGCGTCCGTTATGTAGTCGGTCGGACTTTGCATGGGGAACTTTTACGAGATGCTCCAGAGAATGTTGTCGACACAAAGCTTTTTGTGTTGAAAGATCACAGCATTGTCTGTCATTCTTTCATTTTCTGTGGCCATGACAAGTGTGGACCCAACATTTCTGGCCTCTCACTTATTCTTCCATTCTCTGAACTAAAAAGCTACTTGCCTTTGGTAGAGCTGGTTGAAGAAAGAGTGAAGATTCTCATTGCTAAGCTGAGAGTGTTACAAGCAAAGGTATGGGTACTTTTTTATTGTGGTACATGATTAATTATGATATGTGTGCTTATTACCTTGTGTCCGCACCAGTACTAGTAATCATGCAGAGAGCTTACTGTAGGAGAGGACAACAACAGTGGCTACAAGAGCACAACAGAACAGTGTCTTTATTGGACAGAAAAACCCTTCAAGTGCATCTTACATTTTCATGCATTTTTTGGTGTTCTCACACTGACGGTAATGTTAAATAACCAAATTTTTGATTCTGTAGAGGACATGGAAACCCAATGATAGATTTTTAATTTCTCTGTTTCCGAACATCCACACCATTTATACCAATTTTACCCCTGGAAAGTTGGCATTACACACTTCCATGATTTGATCCCTCTGCCTAGCTTTTTATCATTTTAATTTGTTTGAATCAATGTCATTGTTGTTGTAGTTATGTTTAATTAATTAATTAATATAAAAAATCAATGTTATCATCAACAGCATGGATTTCTTTCCATAATTTAATTTTTCTTTTAATCACATGCAGGACTTGGTGTCTTCTCTTTCTTCATTTGGCAATTACGTTCCTCGTTTCATTAAGACTATTACAAGCCTCCGAACAGCAGGCATTCCTGATTCCGTTCCAGTAAGTTGACTTATTTTGTATACAAAAAAAAAACAAAAAAAACCGGCAAGAAACAGAAACACTTAATTTTTCTCAAATAATGTATTTTTAAAAATTAGTGGTGTAAATTGTCTCTTCTTTAGATAAGTGAGACAGCCTTCAGCCTTGGAAAAGCAAATCTCTTTGACAACATCTTTCTAATGAGGTAACTTTAAATTTAGACTATTTTTGTTTGTTGTTAGACTCAGTGAGACTCCTCCCAGGGTCTCTCTTCCTCCCTTCCTCTGAAGCAGGAAGGGAAAAAGAGAGACCTGGGAAGGAGGTTGGGGTCTTTTCAGAATCATAAACCCAGAGGTCTTACATATATCCTTGGTATAAATGTGTTTTTTATGCTTTCTTTTTGTATCTGATTCAGCTCTTGAGGTTGAGGTTAGCCATTTTTTTTCATGCGCTGGCTGTTTTCCCTATCCCACAATGCCATACGTTTTTTTTTTTTTTGGGGGGGGGGTCTTTACATAAAAAAACAATACACATTATTTGCTCTTCAGTCTTGGGACTGTATCATGCTTCAGTGAACTGGATATCCATTGTGTATAATGCAAATAATCCCCCCAAATGAATGATGAATTATGGGATTTGTGAAAATAGAGAATAAAGAAAATAATGGCTATTGTCCACCGTTAAAAAAAAAAAGCATTAATTGCTTTTATTTCAAATGAATGAAGGGGTAAAATTAAATTGGCCACCGTACAGAGATTCTAAAAGCTGACGTTTTGAGCGTTAGCCCTTCGTCAGAGCGAATTTCACTCTAGCGGTTCATTTAGAGAATTATTCTTTATATCACCACTCTTACAGTAACTAGAGTGCTGGATGTATTCAAAGTCCTGTGATTTATCAACTGAAGACAACCAATCATGAAGCCATGATTATAGAAGACGTATATTAGACTTGTGACAGTTGGCAATGTATTGCGGTGTAACTGCATTATGTAATACAGTCTGTATTACCAGGAATGAACCAAAACCCGGAGTAAACCCAACCCATTCATCATGAGGAGTTGCAGGCAGAGGATCTTTAATTAAATTAGAAAGAAAACAGTTGACAATACCGTAATTACTAAGGGTGTGTTCAATTGACTGTATTCCGGAATAGCTAGGAATACATGGAGTAGAAGTTAGAAATCCTTTGCTTTTACGGAGATTCACATCAAAATTGTCAAACACCCGCTATAATGCTTTTTTAAAACATACAGTTTTAAATCATCACTCCATGTATTCTTACTCCCGAATAGGGTCAATCGAATGCACCCTTAGTCTACTTTCCCCATTGTATGAATAAAACAATTTGCTAAAAATTTGATCATGGACAGGTCTGTATTCAAACCCACATTTCTTTTCTCTTTAATTTTGTTCTCCTAGGGTAATAACATGTCACTTACAGACATTTGGAAGCACTCTAATTGTTGGAAAAGCTTTGGATAAAGTCAACTTGGTAATAAATTATTATTTTTCATTGTCGGTTAAGCTTAAAATAAAGGCAACTCAATTCACAGGCTTTTGAGAACACGGGGCTGATGCAGTGGTGGGAGTGGCCACATTTCAACATATGATTGTGTCCTGAATTTGATCCGCAGCCTTGGTGGGACATGTGTGGGTGGAGTCTGACAGGTTTTTTCGTGGACTCCAGTGTTCCCATCATAAAAAACCAACTTTTGATGTGGTCTTCTCAATTACATGCTTGGCAATACAAGGCTGAGAATAACAGGATGATGATGATGATGATTATTATTATTATTATCATCATCATCATCATCTCACTGTCTCATGGTGGTGTTGGTAATCACCAGAGTATTTTTGCTCTTACTATCATGCTCTATTCCTGAGCTTGGGTTTTCTATGTCACATCTCAGCTCTTTCCCGCAGCTCTGAGATGCAATACCTTTCTGAGAATATGTGCTGTTCCCAACAAGGCCAACATCTGGGTGCTTCCAGTTATATCTGGTTTTCCTAGGTACACCTGCCACTTAGCAAAGTCTTTCAAGACTCAGTGTTCCGAGGGCCCCTATAACCAA